>CAKNYM010053237.1:154293-185287 GCA_932195095.1 Andricus curvator
TAATGATGGACTATCAATTAGTCCTCGGATAATTTTGAACAATGTTTGAATACTTTCGAATATGCGTCTATCTTCGAGCGCCTATAAACGGAATATTTTTGCAATTTCCGTACCAAACAGTCGCTATTGCCGCTCAAAGTTCAATTTTCAATATTTCTGGTCAAAAAAATTGGCAAATATTTATCTTCTTTTTGATACACAGTCATCAAATTTGATGTCATATACATCGGAAAACATTAAGAATGTTATTTTAAATGTCTTTAATACAATTTGATAATTGATGAGTCGAAAAAAAATGTTAAGCCACCATAATTACAACCTAAACACTCGGGCGCTCAGAGGGGCAGACTAACACATTGATGACGTTATCGCGGGATGACGCTGGTAACTGAGGTCATCACAAATTGAAATTTTTTCTTTATTTGACATTTACTTTTAATTAAAAAAATAATTGCGCTGTTATATACGCAGTCAGTCAGTCAGTCAGTCCACCCTCATTTTTGATGATCAGTCACTCGCCTAGTTTATCGCCGTAAGGGTATTGGCGACCACGTTTAGAAAGAATAATATTATTGTAAAATTGAAGGTAGCCTGGTATATTTCAAGGATATTATAAAATATAGGTAGTATCTATACGTCCGGACATAAACCACGCCCTTTCCCTTTTCTAGCTCCCCCTTCCTCTTGACAGGTCCGTACATACGTAAACGTACGGACTATCCGGACGTTTAGACTCAGCCTATAATATATATAAATATATAAATACCTCTTGAATATTTAAGAGGTTTAGTCTCTATCTTAATCAATATACTTCATTTATTTAAGTTAAAGCTTAATCCGTATTAAACGAAATAAAAGAACTTTTCTTAAAATAAAGCGATAATACAAAAATGTTATTAAAGTAGGGGAGAGTTGGGTATGGTGCCCGTGCGGGACACGGCGACTCTAACAAATAACGCCCGTGTTTGTTGATTTTCATATTAGTTTTTTCATATAAAATAGCTTTCTTTGTTCGAAAAAATAGAGAATTGACGCAATTTCTGGTTTAAAATAGGTGTCAGAAGAGCAATCATGAAAAAACAGTTTTTTCGAAACAGATGGAAGAGTCTTTGAAAGAAATGAAGCAATTACAGCATATTTTGAAATACTGGAAGCATGAAAATATTAGTTTCGAATAGATTAAGTATTTTCTTTAACTTCTGGTATCATAAATTGTTTCTATGAACGTTTTAAATATATTAAAATTAATTATATCCTAGTGCATGGGACACACCGGCTGAAATACAACGCCCATCAATTAATTAAATGTCAAATAATGACGTACTTAAGAAGCGGTTTTGAGTAATGACATATCTCCCATGATAATTTGAGCTTCAGCTTAAAACTACATACATCAAAATCACATTTCAATCATAATTTATGGGCCATTTGAGTCAAAATGCGGCACCATAATTTGGCTTGGATTAAATTGACCCAATTTAAACTAAACCCAATTTTTGTAAGTAATGAGCGGTGTCCTTTTTCAAAGTACCTTCAGAAGTAAAACCTTTCATTATTGATATTTCATAAAACCTCTATAGAGGCTTATAGGCTAGGGTGGGCCGAAAAAACTCAAAATGATCAGATTCCTTAGTAATAGCACTTAAAATTTTCTTTGAGGCATTACGAAAAAATTGTTTCCAAATTGTTTTTAAATTTTCTCATCATTGGGCAAGTCAATTGAAAAATTTAAATTTTTGAATTATTTGTGTATGGATGGAAGCGAAAGAATGTAAGAATTTTTTTTCGTCGAAATATAATATTTTGAAAAATGACCAAAAATTCAATTTTGTTAATTTCTACCTGAAGTTGCAAAAAAAAATGTATTTTATTCTTATTTTTTAATGCTCTTTTTAATAAACTAAGGAAATACGTACATATTTTTAAGTTTAAAAAAATATTTTTCTATTTTTTGCGGATCCTGTGGAAACGTATTTTTAGGGGTCTTGTGTAAGAATGGATCATGTATCAGAATCCGCAAAATAGAAAAAAAACTTTGTTTGGAACTTGAAAATATATAATTATTTCCTTAGTTTATTAAAAAATGCGTTAAATGATAAAAAAGATAAACCTTGTTTTTTACAACTTTAATTAGAAATTAACAAAATTGAATTTTTCGTCATTTTTGGAAATATTATATATCAACGAACAAATTTTTGTTGTTGCATTTTTTCGCTCCAAGGTTATTGACTTCCATAAACTTTACCAAAAAAAAATTGAAATTTATATAATGGGTGTTTTTTTTTTAACTTGAGACATCGAAATATCTCAAAAAATACGCATCCTATGAAGAAAATATCCGTGATAAAAACTTTTTATTTTCGAGGGAGAAAAGCGACTTTAAAAAAATATACCCCTCAACGCCCACCCCCCCCCCACAAGGTAGGAGTGGGGGTAAATTTGTAATTTCAAATGGGAACCCCAATTTTTATCACAGATTCAGATTCCCCTTCATGAAATACGTAAGTTTTATTAGACAAATTTTTAAAAAAAAAAAAAAAAATTTTGCCTCCTGGGGTGTGGGGTGGGGTAAATTTGTTCAAAGTCGCTTTTCTCCCTCGAAAATTAAAAGTTTGTATTACGGATATTTTGTTCATATGATGCGTATTTTTTTTTAGTTATTTCGATGCCTCAAGTTAAAAAAAACACCCTGTATATATTAATTTGTTCGTAATGGACAAAGAAACTTTTTTTCCATCATTTTGAGTTTTTTCGGCCCACCCTATTATAGGTTCATGTTTATAATAAGCTGGTAAAAAGAATCATTCACTAAAATCGAATGACATAATTCATTTAAATCATAAAAATAATCAGGAGAAGGAACTTATAAAAAAAAGATATTGGTAGAAAGTCGCCCGATTAAAATAATATATCACGTCTTCAAAATAGTCAGGCATGCGGCTACCATTGTCTGGTTATAATATATTTCAATGCCGGAAGTACTTTTATTTTTTTCATGAAGTATTTTTTTCGTTATCAGCAAAGAGTTGTTTATCAATTTCTAGAGGTATTTTATACCAAGTGCAAATTTCTAGATCTTTTTCTTGCAAAGAAATAGCCAAGTATGTTTCGTGCGAACATTTATCTTTCTAGAGTACACATTTATCATTTATTTGCTCTTTTTATATTCCAGAGTCTGTTTATTTATATATTAAGACTTATTTTATCATCTGAAGAATTTATACATTTTCTATAGTTATTAAATTAAAAGTAAATGAAAATATAAAGAAACTTTAGATAATTTTTTCTAAAGAAAGAAGATATTTTTATAATTTACTTTAACAAATTCGATAAAAGGCTATAATTTATTGAGGGAATTTTTTTCTATGATCGACAAGGTAATTTTCTCGACATAGGTTTTTAAGTATGTGCCACGCACAGATTCAAAAATTAATTAATTTAATTTATATTTTAACGCTTTGAATCGAACAGTGTTTAATATCAAAATATTTTAATGTGAAATTATTCATTTTTTATTATAAAATGCTTCTAATTGAAATTTCCCTAAATTTAAATTCTCCTAATTCTAAATAATTCTAAGTTTACCTTCAAGCTTAAAAGCTTAGTAGATTCAAAGCTATAATTCAAAACTGAAAACGGATTTCGGACTGCCGTGGTTTCTAGCTTTATCTTTTGTCATTTGTATTTAACTTCCTGACCAGTGACCAGAGCTCTAGGTTCATTGATCGTACAATTTAAAAATGTAAAACTAAAAAAATAAATTCGAGTGCCTCTGACATTTTCTTTAATTAAAGAGTACAATTCATTGTTATGGTAATAATTGATGGAATTACTTCTGATTGAATGGATATGATGTTTTTGTTCATCCGGAAAAATGTAATGCGCAATATTTCATACTGCTGCGCAGTTCACAGCAGACGTTCACTGAATAACAATGCAGTCATAGTCTCACACTTGTAAAAAATTCGCAAAGAACTCGTTTAAAAAATAAAGAAAAAAATAAAAAGAGCTTTGTCACTGTTTCCTTCAAAATACGTTACACTTAATTGAAGATTTGAAAAAACTAATATGCTAGATCTTAATTTAAATGGTACCAATTTTTTGTAGAAATAAAATTTCGAAAGCCTTCAAATTCCAAGCTTAAAAATTGAATTCATAGAAATTATGAAGCAATACGAAATTTGGGAGAAATTGATCTTGTAAAAACTTAATTAAAAAATTGGTGTTCTGATGTTAGTGAGCGTCCTCAAAAATTTGAGTTCGATGGAAATTACTTGGAAAATGTATTGTTCGGTAAGTTTTTTTTCAGAAAGTTAAGCGTTTATTGTGCTTAGATTCCGAACATTTACTTTTTTTACTTTTAGTATTTGGGGTGCTTGATTTAGGGAGTGCATTAAATTACATATACACTGGAACTTGGATTTGTTCATGGTTTGACGCATCGCTTGCCTTGGCCTTCGACATAAATCCAGGGACTCCGAACATGTTATTTTGAGACTTGAAATGCTTCTTTATGTGAAGTGATAATATTTTAAGTAATTTTCAGAGTTCTTTTCCTTTCTGGTCAGTTTTTTCCAATTTCCGAAATTAATAATATAAGATCTACAAACTATTGAATACTTTTCAAGTTTCTCATGTTAATTTTAAAGGCGGAATTCTGCACTTTTCTCCAACATTTTTAGATATTTTTACTTTCGGTCCTTTTTTTCTGAGTGCTTAAAAGTTCAAGTGCTTGGTTTCCTTCAAAATGCAATTCTTAAGGCATTTAGGTTTCGTTACTATAGTTACAAAAAAAATTCACCTTCAGCTTTAAATTCTCAGTTTCAAGACATCTGCACTTGGCACGCCTATAGCGTCGCGACGCCTAGTACCGGATGTCTATAGACCCTAGAGGATCTAAACTCGAAGAATTATTATTTCCTGCGCGTGACCGAAACACTATTCTTCCGCGAACGGAAGAAATTCTCGTGCGGGAAACTTTGTACCAAAGTTTAGCCGGCAGAACTATACAAGTCCCTCGATGCAAGAAAACGGCAAGTCGGCCAACAAAAGTTTCAGCGAGCTACTGAAACATGTAAAATAAGTAGTTCTCTTAAGTCGAGTTCAGAGACCGAAGAACGTACCGTAAACAGCTAACAATTTTAGAGAGGATTCTCGGTCAGCCGTAACTACCAGAACTTTATGTTAAAATTGCACACAAGTCATTGAAAATTTATCTTGATAGTTCAGTTTAAGATGATGAAAGAATCCGTCCTTGCTGAATAAAATGAAAAGAAATTTCACAAGATTTCACACGATGTTTCAAATCTGTATTTCTTTTTTTATTCAATTTTTCGTGTATTCAAATTAATTTTTCTATAATAAAGGAAATACTCTATCATCTTTTATTCTGTGTTTATATTCTCGTCCGCCGTGTCTATATTTCTATTTCTTTTCCACTCATCTCATTCGTTGGTAAAGAAAACGCTGAAAAATCCTTTAAATAGTTTATATTCAGTTTTATTCTAAATTAATCACATTCTGCTCTTGACTATTGATTCACGCTATATGATATTTAGATAGTATGAAGAGTATATTGTCAATAATGCCAAATATAGTAGGACGATGTGATGTGGTGAACTCTAAACCATTTTTTGTATAGAGTTTCGGTGAAATGTCGTTTTCAATACATAAGCGATGACAAAATTATGCTATCTTTCTGCTTTTAAGTACAGAAACTATTGTTGCAAAACTTGAGTGTGAAGTGCTTTGGATTGTGGATTCGCGAACGGGCAAAATACTAATCAATAGTCGAAAAAATGTTATATGGCATTGAAAAGCAGAAAGATAGCACAATTTTTTTACCACGTATGCTCTGAAAACGATATTTCACGGAAACTCCATAATACTTTAGATTCCACCACATAACATCGTCCGTAATCAAGCGATTCCCAAAAAATTGCCGTAGACAGGGTCGTCCGTCGCGGCAGGGGGTGCCACCATGAGCCAGAAAGACGCAGCAGCCAAGACAGACACCCCAATGCGGGTAGAAGGCTACTTTCCTTTACCTTCATCCTTAATTAGCTGAATCAATGTCCTTATATAATTGGAAGAATGTGAACAAACAGTTTAAGGAAAATCAGTTATTATTTCCGATCATGAAGGAAATCTTTAAGTGCGTACAAAATGACAAGGACTCTCAACTGAGATTGAAGGTATTCATCGATTTTTTACTATCTTTTTTAAACTTTTCTTCATAATCTAATAAAGCTAATGCAGCCTATTAAAATTCAATTTATTAATATTTCACCAATTTTTAATTTATCTCAACCGGCTCTAATCCTCTAAGAATGGCCCCTATGACCAAGTCAAGTGTCCCCTTTGGTTTCTAGAATTGTTAAAAAAATGTAGGGTGGTGAATCTGCCGCACCCTAGCTTGTGCGAAAAAAGTTTGAGAACCGCTGTAATAGTCTATAAAAAGTAGGTCTTACCATAATCGGACAACATCACTGATAGCGCGGCGAACCAGTAATAACGTGGGAGAACTAATCCCGACTGATACTACTGGAGTGACCATTATGGTCGGACAGCGATACTTCTCCAGCGTCCTTGCCTATATACTGGAGGAGCTGGGTGTAATCCTGTGTGCCGTTCTAGGTCCGTCGGATTTTTTTTACTGAATATTGTGTAAAATTTTGTGCTGATTACGAAAAAGTAGGATGGCCCCTCCGAAAAATGGGGAGGTTTCAAATATATGGTCGGCTAGAAAACCGATTTACGAAGATAAATTTCCCCAATCATTTTTTGATTCAATCAATTGTTAATATAAAAAATTAACAAATACGTCCAAAAATGAGGAAAAATAAAATTGTGCTTATTTTGTTTAAAATATTGAGTGCACAGCAAGAAGCTTCTTACAAAATTTGGTCTACTCTCAGAGGAGCATTTTTTTCTAAGAGAACACTTTTTGCTAAAAGTGATCAATTTCTAGAAAACATCGATTAAAGAAATAAAAAAATTCAAAGCCAAAATAGAAAGCTGGTTTTCTTTGCAGGAAACAATTTTATCAAATAATTTCAAGAGATAAAAGATACTCCTTTTTGGGTCAACTTCAACTTACATCGGGAAAATTCTATTCTAAAGTTTATATTTAACAAGTTAATGCGCATTAGGGTGGTCCCCAAATTTTTTTTTCGAATTTTTATGGGGACACCCCCAAATTTGTTCGAATCCACCCAAGAATGAATCCATTTTTTTTGTTTTGAAAAAAAATGATATTTAGGGGTGGCGCAAGCCTCATGAAGTTTAACATGTATTTCCCATAAGAAAAAAAGACGTTTTTGTCAATCTTATTCAGAATCCTCAATATTATCTCAATCGAGTTGAAACTCAACATTTCTCTTCAAAATTAGCGATAGAATACGAATAAAATATCACTTTTCAAATATCACCCCCATAAGTCTGTTTTATAGGGTCCCAAAGAAACCCCATAAGTGAAAAAATGGGTTTTGCGACTTTTTGGCGCTAATTATGATTTTTTGCGGTTTTTTTAATGCGAATTGTTTCTAATACATAAAATATGACTTTATACTAAAAATTAGATATTTTCGTGAATTGTTTAAACAATTTATTATTGTTTTTAGCAATTTTCTCATAGAATGAATTTAGAAAGACGCGGGTTTTTTACAAATTTTCCATTTGTTGTCCAATTTTCAATTAGAGGGAAGTGATAGTTCATCAATGTTAACAATAGTGATTGTTTAAACAATTTATCATAATAGTATCACTTATCTAAGAAAAGATAGTTATAAACAATATTAAATTTTTTGAACAACTTTTCTGTTAACTTTAATTAATTATTACCTCACTAAGTGAAAAAAGGACAGAAAGGTAAAAATTGCCGTAAAACCGCAACTATCCGGCGCAATCGATATAGATGAAGATAGTCATAAACAGTAATAATTTTTTTAAACAATATATTTTTGCTAAATATATTTTATTATCAAGTCACGCAAAAAAAAAATAAACAGTTGAAAATTTCAGAAAAACCGCAACATTCTACCGATTAAGCAAAGAGAATATTATCAACAATGATAATTAATTGTTTAAACACTTATTTTGTTAACTTGAATTTATTATTACTTCACTCTAAATGAAAATTAAACAAGGAGCCAGAAATTTAAAAAAACCACATCTTTCTAGCATTATACAATTATAATATTATTAATAAGTATAATAGATTGTTTAAACAATTATTTTGTTAACTTGAATTCATTATTACTTCACTCCGAATGAAAAGTGGACAAAAAAACCAGAAATTAAAAAAAAACGCATCTTTTCAGCATTATTCAAATATAATATTATTAATAATTATAATAAATTGTTTAAACAATTATTTTGTCAACTTGAATTTATTATTACTTCACTACAGATGAAAATTGGACAAAAAGCCAGAAATTACAAAAAAAAATCCGCATTTTTCTAGCATTATTCAAATATAATATTATTAATAATTATGATAATTTGTTTAAACAATCACTATTGTTAACATTGATGAACTATCACTTCCCTCTAATTGAAAATTGGACAACAAATGGAAAATTTGTGAAAAAACCGCGTCTTTCTAAATCCATTCTATGAGAAAATTGCTAAAAACAATAATAAATTGTTTAAAAAATTCATGAAAATATCTAATTTTTAGTATAAAGTCATATTTTATGTATTAGAAATAATTCGCATTAAAAAAACCGCAAAAAAGTCATAATTAGCGCCAAAAACTCGCAAAACCCATTTTTTCACTTATGGGGTTTTTTTGGGACCCTATAAAACAGACTTAAAGGGGTGATATTTTAAAAATGATATTTTTTTTTCGTATTCTATGGCTAATTGTGAAAAGAAATGTTGAGTTTCAACTCGATTGAGATAATATTGAGGATTCTGAATAAGATTTACAAAAACGTCTTTTTTTCTTATGGGAAATACATGTTAAACTTCATAGGGCTTGCGCCACCCCTAAATATCATTTTTTTTAAAACAAAAAAAAATGGATTTATTTTTGGGTGGATTCGAACAAATTTGGGGGGTGTCCCCAGAAAAATTCAATAAAAAATTTTTCCAATGCATTTTTGGACCACCCTAATGCGCATTTTAGAATGTACATTCTTTGACGTGCTGTACCTTTAGCAATTTTTCATCAAATATTCTGGAAATTTGTACATGGGTAATGTAAAGCCTCATTAAAAAATTAGTGTCAACTAGTTTAAAATCAAATAATAACTCTTTGTACTATAAACAATAATGAACAAAGTCTCGGTTTCAGCTTCTAATATTTGCAGAGACTTGTAACAATTCCTTTATAACAGCAATGAGGATCCATTACGTTTTAACCAAAACAATGAAATTTAATGATAAACAAAGTATAAGTAATAGAAATATTTTGAAAAAGCCATTTCATTATTCAATTTTTATGAAATTCATTCAGCTTTATAACAAGTCTCTGCGATTATTAGAAGCTGAAAACGAGACATTGTTCATTATTGTTTATAGCATAAAGAGTTATTATTGGGTTTTAAACTAGCTGACGTTAATTTTTCAAACAGGCTTTACATTATCCATGTACAAATTTCCAGAAGATTTTATTAAAAATTGCTGAAGGTACAGCACGTCAAAGTATGTACATTCTAAAATGCGCATTAACTTGTTAAATATGAACATTAGAATAAAATTTTCTCAATGAAAGTTGAAGTAGACCCAAAAAGGAGTATCTTTTATCTCCTGAAATTATTTGATAAAATTGTTTCCTGCAAAGAAATCCAGCTTTCTATATTGGCTCTGAATTTTTTTGTTTCTTTAATCGATGTTTTCTCGAAATCGATCAATTTTATCAAAAAATGTTTTCTTAGAAAAAACTGCTTCTCTGAGAGTAGTCCAACTTTCGTTGGAAGCTTTTTGCTGTGCAATCAATATTTTAAGCAAAATAAGCACAATTTTATTTTCCCTCATTTTTCCACGTAATTGTTAATTTTTTTTGTTAATAATTGATTCAATCAAAAAATTATGAAGGAAATTTATCTTCGTAAATCAGTTTTCTAGCCGACCATATATTTGAACTATCGAAAACCCCCAAATTACAACAGGACTATTGCATTAATTAAAAACTAATTAAAACGGGAGTATCTCGAAACCTCCCCATTTTTCGGGGGAGGAGGGGCTACTTTTTCGTAATCAGCGCAACATTTTACATAATATTCAGTAAAAAAATCCAACGGACCTAGAACGGCACACAGTATTACACCCAGCTCCTTGTAAATGAGCGGCAGCTTGCAACCTTTGCAGCATCGTCGCCGAGGCTATTCAAGATAAGTGAGAGTGATTTCTTTAAGTTAGAACACCCTCCTTGAAAGTAGGTCGTGGAGGTGAAGCAAAAAGCCCCATTCTCTAGAAAACGGTTCGGAGTCCTACAGGGATTTAGGAACCCTCCTGTCGTAGAAGGCCGTGGTACAATTTCACTTTCTCCCGTCCCTCAACAGAGGAAGGTGAGGTTCAATTTGAGACCTCTAACCCCTCCTTTGCGCCGTTAAGGAATTGGTTTTATGAAGGTCGCCGTTTAGCTGCCAAGAACTTATTCGGGTCACCAAAAATAATCGGGAAATCCAGCGTATGGCAGGGTAGGGTCCTCGATAGGAACTCCCGTCCTCTAGTCCAACGGTCCAAAATCAGAGAAAAATCTTTACGCTGCTACTAACCTTCTTTTTTCCTATTGTAACATAATTTTCTACCGTTAAATAATTTTCTTTCATTCGCTTATTTTACCTTTAACTCAGAAAGAAGTCCCTGTTGAGTTGCTTTCCCTGCCCAGACATTCGAGTTTAGTTTTCCAGTTAAATATAAAAAGTATAGAAAGTAGGAATTTTTGCCCAATTCTACTTGTTTTGGGATAATAGTCCTTTCTATTTTATACTAATTATATCTATTTATGTCTTCACCTCTTCGAAATGCATCCTCTTTATGAAAAAAAGTATTAGATCCAAAGATTACCGTTACTCCTCATTATCAATTTTTCTTTTTTAAAATGATGAGCCATTTCTGTCAAAAGTTATAGTAATAGTATATGTAATACTATCAGGTCAAAGGGCTTCATTATTTTTTCAGGGTAGTATATTTGTTACAATATTGTACTATGTTTTCTAAACACGTCGTGTACAAATTTAAGTCAATTTTTGTAACATGGTCGTATATTTAATACAATATTTTACGATATTTTTTAAACGCACCATGTAAAATGATTTGAGTAATTTTTTGGCTAGGGTTATGTGTTTAGTACTATGTTGCACCATCTTTTCCGAAAAAATAGAGTACAAAGTTAGGTAAATGTTTTTGGTTGTGCTACTATTTTTAACGAGGACGTACAGTATAGTACGATCTGTAAAAAAAACATAGTGCAAAATAATGTGGGTCTATGTTTTTAATTAAGACAGTTAGGGAGTTCATCGAGTTTGAAAATAATTTCTCAAAAAATTGGATGACTTGTTTTTAAAAAATGTGATTTGGACAAAATGTGATGTGGAAAAGGACAATTATTTCTTGAAATTGGGTAAGAGGAGGTAAATGCATTTTTTAACTAGGTTCTCTAAAAAGAGTAAACAAATAATACACATCGTCATTTATTATATATTTAAAACAATGTACAATTATACCATTGACATTTTCACGAAATCGATAGAAACAGTAGCGAAAATGCATTAGAATGTCGGTCGTAAATTGCTAGCATATGCACGTACGCAAATTAATTGTACTTGCAGGAGAAATATGCTAGTAGATAATTCAACATCTATCGTAATTCCAGTAGACAGAAAATAAATAAGAGACAATTTAACAAATTAGTTGTCAAACCACATGATTTAGAGAGACTGTTAGTCGACGCTCTCATCTATTTTCTCACTACACTTTCATATTATACCTCGGTCAACAGACGTTAATTCTCATAAAATGTTCACCTACGTCCTGTTGATCTTGCTACCATGTATCGTATCCTTTTCATTAAAATTTAACAAATATCTACTCTAGTGGGATTTTTCAGACACAACTTTTCCATTCGTATACTCGCACTTTATATAATCCCATGGCACTTTAATGAACCCTTGTAGCTCTTAAAAGTAAATGAATGCTAACAGAAGGCTTTTCTGGGCGAGTAAACTCAATGCTGTTTAGCTTTATCGGGTTACGCAAAAATATTTTTTGTTCTTGTTAAAATGCGTGAGAGAGGATTTATCATCAAATTCTGTGAATATTTTGTAATTTTACCGAATTTAATTCAGGAAATTATTATCAAAATTAAGTAGAAGTTATATAGAATATACGGTGATAATTGAAACAATCAGTACTTTTCAGGTTCAGCAATGCCATTTATGCTACCTCTGAAAAATTTTACCTAAAAAGGGGCTATATTTTCTTTTGTACAGACATTGTAATCTGTGGAGAAATCTCTTTACCCCCTAACTTGAACTTTCAAACTAAATTGTACTCTCTAAATCTCAGTAGAAGACTACTGATTGGTAGTAGGTTTATACTAATTCAAATAGCGCCTAGTCGTTTACTGTTAATTAGTCAAAATCTACTGATTTAATGTCTAACAATAACCGACTAAATGAATTAGTAACTAGTAGTTTTTAATGAATTTAAAATCTAATTCTACAATAAATAGAATTTTATTGGAATCCAATAATAAATTATTAAGTACATGGAAAAATACAAGATATTATGTGCACAAAAACAGGCACATAAATATTCCAGTTTGGCCACAGAGTCTGAATCTGGGTGATTCTACAGTACTTTTGCCAATTAGTGCACAATATGAGCCTCAAAGGTCTTTATTTTTTATGAAAATACATTTTAATTAACCTAACTTTTTTCAAGGACACTTTCCCAGTTCCCTTTAAACTATTCACTTATTCTTCAATATTAAACTAAAACTTACCCATTTTAATGGAACTAAACAGAAAACAAAGATGATAATATCAGTGACCAAAATCATTTGACTTGCAATAAATTTCAGCTAGAATCCACTTATTCATTAACAAACAATCGCGGGAGGAGCGAGACTCACGGCGTCATTCCAGCAGCAGCGTGCGTACGCCTGCACTATACGAGAGACGCCACTTATTTTCAGCGGTATATTTAGAATAAATTTGAACTTATACTTGAAGGGTTTTTTCACAAAACCATGCTGGTGCCACTTTTTCAAAACACATTTTATTGACTTCAAAATTCTCAAAAATTCCATTGCACATTTTTGTAAGGAAAATTTTAATTTTTAAATTGTTCAAAAATTCGAGATACGTAAAAAGTAATATAATGATTTTATGATGAAATATTTGCTTTTACTTTTTACAATTTATTAAAATTGTAAGGAAAAATCCAATTTTATTTTATATTAGCGATTCTATAAACTTATAAATTCAAAAAAAAAAAAAAATTTCAATCACCAGGATACTGTGCTAGTATGAATTTAATTTTTTTACTTATTTTACTCCTCAAAGTTGTCTTAAGTCGACGGGAAACTAAATTACAATTTAAAAAACACTGCTTTGTTTTGTTTTAAAAAAGAAAATGTCTGTTATACCATTTGAATTTTGGATATTGGATTGTTCATACACAATTATTATTAATATAACAATATAAACTTAGAATATAAATCAATAAAACATTAAAAATTTTAATTAATACTCAAAAACCATAAGAAAGAATTTAAAAAAAAATGTTTTTGTATGTTTAATGTGTGCATTTCGACTGCATTCTTTCAAATATCATAAATATTGTCACTCATTTCGAAAACTGTGATTCAAACGCCTGATAGACTACAGTCATGAATTGAAACTGGAATTGTTTTTCAATTTGATTTTAAAGGCGGCTCTCAAAACACCTGCGGTTTTGACGATTAAGTTCTCATTGTGACACTCGCGCTTTGCGCTCGACAATTAGCTTATGCAAACGGTTCTTTAAAAAAAATAAAACGATGTAGACAAAATGAAACGGAATATAAGAAGTGGGTATGATTTTCAATATAATGTCAATACAAAAATATGTTTTTTTTTTCAATTTACTAAACTGAGACATTCAGCCATAGTCTTTTGTTCCGTTCGTTCTAAGTTCGGCTCTAAGTCAATTCTACACAAATTTCTAGTCAGTTTGAAAAAGATATTGAAAATCATTTCACTGCGTTTTCAAATTATACCAATATAGCTAACCTACTTTATTATTAACTATCTAGGACATTTTAAAGTTTCCAATTGAAAAATATCATTAGCCTAATTTGTGAATCTTGTTGAAATCTACTACAAATCGCGATTACAACTTATGGATCTCTTGAAAACAAAAATTGCATAATTTTGAAAATGATCTAACTTTTTAAATTTTGGTGTAATCGAAAAATTGTATTGGGGTAGTTTTGAAATATATTTAATATCTAGTAAAAATTTTGATTAGGATTTCTTAATCTATCAGAAAAATAATCATTATTATCATTTGCAAGTCTTCTTTTCATGTAACAAGGAACTTTGACAAAAATTTCTAAAACTCTTTAAAAAATTGTTTTCCTTCAAAAATCAGCGTGGCTACAACATTCAGGTAATCACACAGACATAAAGGCAGATAAATACAGACGAAATGTTATGAGTTTCGGACTCTGTGAGTGCCGAAATGTAAAGATTTGTTAAAAATTAGAGATCGAGAATTTGGACGATGACATTACACTCTCATGAATGAAAATTTAGGCTCAAATTTTCTCTAGCAATTAATTGCTACTCATTGAATTAGTAAGTTAGTTCTACTAAGCAGATTAGTAGAATACCCTTACTAATTTATTTAGTACAATAAATCTTACCAGTTCATTTAGTAGAAAGTGATAAAGTTACTAATTTGACAGTCAGAGACAATGCTAATAATTACATTAGTTAACTGTTAATGTTTCGAAATTCTGAAAGTTTTATCTTTGTTGCTTTGGTTTCGAATTATACGCTAAACATACTTCTAATTTTTTTAAATAGGCGGACTACGTTTTATGAAAACTCAATAATTAACCATTATTAATCATAAAAAATACAAGCTTTCAATAATAATTTTGCATTTTGCAACTTATAATAAATGCTGATACGCCGTTTCTCGAAATATAAACCTTTTTTCTCGGGGTTCGATAATTCCGGAGAACGCCGCAAACGCATACATACCTCAGATATTTTAGTAAAGTTCGTAACTGTCCGTTACGGCGTTTTCTTGAAATTTTGGTGCCTTATTCAACCTCTGTATTTTACGCCTGCAGTTAACGGCCAGTTACGGCTCTCTCTCAAATCACAACTCGCCAATATTTGCAGTTTAAGTGTTGGCCAAAAATTATGCAATAATTATTTTTAAAGTTATTAACAATTAAAAAAATATATTTTAATAATCAGGTGTCTCTTTTTTCACAATTCTAACAATATAAAAAACTCATTTTTCGATTTTTATTCAAGAATTCCACATTTTTTCCCTTGGGAGCGAGTGTTCGCTCTTAAGTGATGTAACTCAGTGCACAGTCAGACGTCGTCTGCACGTAATAACCTTTATGCGAGCATAATTCATAAAAGAATCGATAGGCCTTGCACGCTCCCACAAGTTAGATGCTCGCTGAAAACGTTTGTCAGGTCAGATAAATTATGGATTTTGAAAACGGTGATAACGCAAAACCTTAAAGCTATTGACACCTTAAAGGGGATGATACTACATCTGGCACTTTTTATATTCTCATCATTTATGTTTGAGAAAGTATTAGAATCGTCCGAAATATCACACCTCAATTTTTCAACGGATCTGTATGTTTTGAAACCCTCTGAAGTCGAAAATCAAGTTTTGGCAATGGCGCCTGTCTGTCTGTCCGTCCGTAAACACGATAACTCTCGAAAAAATGAACGCATCAAATCGAGCTTCGGCACACTTTTTTTTAGGTCCTAAAAAAAACGAGTTTATTAACCAGTATTCCTTGACCAACGGTTATGGTTTTATCCATCGAAAATGCTATCTAAAAATCGAATATTCCAATTTTACGCTAAACGACGGATACGTGAAAAAAGTTTAAAAGAAGAATTGAAGCTTTTCAAAATATCTACATTTTTTCTTTTCACATAAAATATAATGCATAAATGCATAAATTACGAAAATTCTTTTGAAAACGGGGGGGGGGGGGTCAACAATTTTTCTATTCTATATCACATGGGAGGGGGGGTACGTGGTCAAAACCAATTCTTACGTAAGATATTTTTTTATCTGCGAATCACTGAAAACCCAATTTCTAATTTTTATTTAATATAAATAATTATAATCTTTTTAAACAGCTGCTTGTCAGCTATTATTTTCTAAGCAAAATTTTTTTTGGTTCAAAATCGTATTATTTGGTTCAAAATTTAATATTTTTTTTCAAACTCAACAACTTTGTTAAAAAAAAACATCCTTTTTAGTTGAAAATTTGTCTTGACCAAAAATTTTTTTTTTTTTGAAAATTTAACTATTTTGTTAAATATTTATCCATTTGGTTTTGAAAATTCATCTCTTTTTGTAGAAATGTCATCTTTATTAGTCAAAAATGTAACTGTGTGGTTTTTATTGAAAATTCACATTTTCGGGTTGAAAATTTAGCTTTTTTAGTTGAAAATTCAACTATTTGGTTGAAAATGCATGTATTTTGGTAAAAATTTGTATATTGGTTGATAGAAAACTAATCTTCTTGGATGGAAATTTAACTATTTGTTTGAAAATTTATGTATTATATTGAAAATTTGTCTTTTTTAATAGAAAATCAATTTCTTTTATAGAAATGCAACTCCTTGGTTGAAACTTAATCTGCTTTAGTTGAGAATCCAGTTATTTTGTTAAAATTCGCCATTTTTAGTAGAATTGAACTGTTTTTAATTTAAAATTACAATTTTTTGGTTGAAATATCAACTATCACATTTTTTTCGAAAATTCATCTCTTAGGTTGAAAATTGAACTACTTTGTTAAAAATTAGTTTTTTTCTTAAAGGTTAATTTTTTTGAACGAAAATTTAATTAATTAGTTGAAAATTTTCAAAATTTAACTATTTGGTTGAAAATTGATGTAATTTATTGAAAATTCGTTTTTTTGTGGGTAGAAAGTCAATCTCCTTGGCTCAAAATTCAACTAATTGATTAAAAATTTAAGTTTTTTTTTGAGAATGTGTCTTTTCTGGTGAAAAATTAATCTTCATAGTTTAAAGTTTAACATTTTGGATAAAATTTATTGTATTTCTCGACTGAAAAATCTTTCTTGGTTGAAAATGCAACTCATATGTTAAAAAATCGCTTTTTTTATTTGAAAATTCATCTCCTTTGATTTTGGTTGTAAATTCAACTTTTTGGTTGAAAATTGAACTATTTTGTTAATTCATAAGGAACTTATGACCCCTAACAAAGGGTAATTCTATAAAATTCCCACCATATGGAGTAAAAAGTAATTGCAATCCGAGTTAAAAAGACTCATTATGGATCTAAAAATGTTTTCGAAAATGTTTCAAACATGTTTTTTTTAACAGTATGCTCTTCCTCTGAGAGGAAAGACACTATTTTGAAATATTTAGGTCTGTAATTTTAAAAGTTTATTATAACTAAAATCCTTGATTATATTGGTGCGATCAATATTTTTGTAGAATAAGAAATTAATAATAATCTACTATATAAAGAGTCAAAATATGTTTTCTAGTGGTAGGTTGAGAACAGTCTTTATTGAAGGGCGATGAAAAATTTGGTGTCAATAGTAGAGGCATGAAGGGGATGAAAATGGGGAAGATACGTGTTTGAGTTAAACAAGGGCTAACAGGGAATAGAATATGTTTCCTGAATGATTGGGTCATAAATTTAAAACCTATTTTTTTAATTTCGCAATTTTCTATCGTCAATTTTGCAGTTCAGTTACCAAAAATCTGTTATTTATACATGAATAAATTTTCTGTGCAAAATTTAGTGAATAAAATCTTACTATCATTTGATCGCAATGAATATTTTCTCAAGTGTAGCATTCAGGCATAAAATCAATAACAATATTCAAACTACATAAGAGTTTTTACGTGAAAATGAATTAAAAAGTTTACTTGGAATACTTCGTCCAGTTTTTAACATACTACTCAACTAATATAGAAAAATTTATTTTTGTTTACAGCTGATGCAGGATTAGCTGCAGCAGCGGAACTGAAGCCACCAGAAGAGCGTACAGATGAAGAAAAGATGGCGCTACGAGGTAGACCACAATTGGGTGAAATAGTTCGAGCTCAAATTAGAATCAAGGAATCTAAAGAATTCAAAAACACGGTAGATAAACTCGTTCAGAGAGCCAATGCTTCAATAATATTAGGTAAGTGAGATTGAATTTGTTATGAGTTGAAAATGTAGCAAACTTATTTTCATTCATTAAGTGCAATAATAATTAAAAGTTTCTTTTTCTACTATATCTAATTTGAATAGGGTTTAATTTAATGAAAGATTATCACAATCTTCCGGATTAGAAAAAAAATACTCCGTCACCAAGATTCGCGGTAGAGATTCGTCGCCAAATATAAAAAAAGCTACAAGAATCCTTACCTGCAATAAGCATGTATTTTGGACCTTTTGTGGATTGTCGGCGCAATTTTCAACCGATTTCAATTAAACTTGACAGCTAAGGGACAATACATGAAAAAACAGTTTAGGCGTAATTCTATTTAGATATCTTAGAACCTGTGAGATTAAAACAAAAAAAAAAACATAAAAACAACAAATTTTCGACCTGTGCTCACCTCTACATCCTAATCTATCAAACAGATTGATGCCAAATTTGAACCAGAAGTCAGTAGCAATAGATTTTCGATTTTTTGCAGGAATTTTCGATATCTTGAATGGTTTGTAAAATTCTACGTATTCAGTGTGAAAAATGAAAATTCAGAGATTAAAAACTATTCAAGATACAGTAAACTTTCACTTCTTCCAAGGCTTAATTATTCCAAGGCTCACTTATCCCAAGTCTCTCACGATCGGATATTCCAAGTGGCGAAGAACCTTCACCTCCCACCACTGTCTCTTTACGGTCACAACCGCGTCAGTGGCTGACCAATTAAAAAGAGGCCTTGCGCACTGCAACAACGCACACATGCTTACAGCGCGCACATAGATACAAGACAGGGGCAGCCAATGAACGGCGCTTGACAAAATCACCCCACGACTGGCGGTAGAGGTGGGGCCCTTGCAACTTGGAATATCCGAATGTTTACGTTTATCGGCCCTTGGAATAAATGAATTTTCACTGTATCGAATATTCTTGCAATTTTTATCGAGAATATATTGCATTCGACTTCTCATTAAAATTTTGTGTCAATTGGTTGAATAGTTTAGGTTGCAGATGGAAGCACAGATGAAAAATTATTTTTTTTTACATTTATTCAACAATTATACATTTTCTATTGAAAAGAATTCTATATATTTCTAAAAAGTTTTATATGAAATGAAGCATCGGTTAAGTTCAGTGAACCTGGTCACTTTTTCTATTTTGAATTAAAATTGAAAAATCTGATCGAAATTTCAATTGAATAATATGGTACTATTTAATTTAATTAAAGAATAAATAAATTTAATTAATTTAATTAATTTTGAATGAAAATTATCCAAACAAATAATTTAATTATATATATATATATATATATATATATATATTGATTTAGTAATTCAATTTAAATCAATTGAACGTACCCATCTTATTTTTTTTTAATCATGAAATCTCAACAAAAACATCTGCGATGCAAAAAATCTACCTATTACAGCTATATGAATTTGTGAAATCAAAGTTGGACAAGTAATTTTTGAAAAAATATTCATGATAAAAAATATACAGAAAATTTTTTTAGAGTGCCCTGCAGAAAATTTTAAATAAATTTTAAGAAGCGATATTAGATATTATAAAATTTTCCGGCATTGAATGTAAAGCAAAATTATTTTAATACAAAATTGCTGAATATGGGAGAATGATGGTATGATATAAATCCCGCCAAGTTGTATAATGTCTAATGTGGCTTTTAAAATTTATTTAATTTTAAGTTTATAAAAATTTTTCTTTATATATTTTATAATGAATATTTGGCACCAAATTACTTGACGAACTTTGATTTCACAAATTAATGTAGTTGTACGTGGCAGTTTTTTTGTATCGCAGATTTTTTTGGTGGGAATGCATAATATGAGTTTCAAATATTATAAAACTTGTAATTGTTATAATTACCATATATCTGTAGGATGCAAAGTTTAGGTACCTAGTTATAAGTAGAAGTTATGAAATATCACTGTTTATAAATTTAAAATCATTTGATAAATTATAAGTTTAAAAATGTCCGATAAGACTAAACAATTAAAATGTATAGATGGGCACAAACTATTAAAATCATTCGGTTCATAAACGGTCCGAGACCATTTCAAATTGCGCTGCACGAGAAATTATGCGATTTAGAAGAACACATTTTTTTACAAAGTTATGAGTATATAAATTCTTAATTTGATTTAAAAAACTGCAATTTTGTTAAAACCTCTTGGAAAATGGAAAATTTTCAACTTTGGCCTTTTCAAGATTTAGAAATGTTTGGATACAGGTAGATTTTAATTTAAACTTACCAAAACTAGAATCTGCATGTAAGACTAATAATTATTGAATTATTTTATCATTGTTTATAACATCATAATTTACCATTTTTAATACACTGAGAAGCTTTCTACTATAATTTCAGGGGATTGAAAATTTTGTTAAATCCCGATTTATTTGATTCTGAAAATTTGTTTTAGATCAAGCTTTAGTACGTTTAGATTAAATTGAAATTTGATTCGAATTTAATTTCACTGTTAATGTTTATTGTTATATATTCGCACTATCATATCAAACATATTTCTATCCTAGAATCACAAAGTCCGCCTAGAGTACCTTTTTCTTCGTAAATAATACAACTTTTACCGAGAAATTCAGAACTAAATGAATATTCTATTTCGAATTTTAAGAGCATTTTAACTAAAAAAGCTTAATTTCAATTTAGCTAGTTTTAGGATTAAGGATTTAGAGAAGAGATGTCAGCTTGGAATGTGGAAAACTTCACTTGAGGTGAAAAGTATTCTATCGACTCTATTATACGCTGCATGAGAAGGACTATTGTTATTCAATTACTTTGCATTTCATAAGCTGTTTTGTTGCTTTTTGGTGTGAGAAGAAGCCCGTTCGTTTTTTAATTTTAAATGTTACAAAATAAAAATGAAAAATTTCAACTTCTGAAAAAAGATCTTTCTCCTTCGCTCCGCTGGGAATCGAACCACAGGTCTTTCGATTGCCGGTAGGGTGCTCTTACGACTAAGCTACTAGAGAGATCGAAGGCAGATACTTTTTCAGATATACACTTTTCATAGTAAGGTGTTATGTTTGAATACAAGTTAAATTAGAAGGAAACTGTATTATCATCGGAATTGGTAACGATAGATCATGTGTAGATATATCTCACAACTGTGAAACTGGAAATCAACAATATCGATCTAAGGCAACTCCTCAAATAACAGAAATTCTTAGCGTCTTTTCAGACTAGATGGAGTTTGGATCTTTAAACTAGTTTTTTTTTTTAATTAAAAGTTTTAACTTCTGAAAAAAGATCTTTCTCTTTAGCTCCGCTGGGAATCGAACCACAGGTCTCCGGATTGCCGGTCGGGTGCTCTTACCACTAAGCTACTAGAGAGATCGAAGGCAGATACTTTTTTCAGATATACGCTTTTCATAGCAATTCTCCCAGCGGAGCGAAGGAGAAAGATCTTTCTTCAGAAGTTAAAATTTTTAATTTGAAAATCCAAACTCCATCTAGTCTGAAAAGACGTTAAGAATTTCTGTTATTTGAGGAGTTACCTTAGATCCATATTGTTGATTTCCAGTTTCACAGTGTGAAAGATATCTACACAGGATCGATCGTTACCAACTCAGATGATAATATAGATTCCTTCTGAAATAAAAATGTATAAAAATATTTATTAACCTTCTCAGCATAAATCAGCAACCAATTGAGACTCTCGGTTTCCTTCTGTCTGTCCTCACCCCCCCCTTCCCACCCCCACCCATGTAACAGAAGTTTTGGTGGGACTGACGTTACGACTAGACTCTCCACCGTACGACGAATAATCACTTAACTTGGACATGATTTCGGCTCGCAAAACAAATCTCGCGCATAAAGGTGATAGTTGGGTGTACAATCTAAACTTGAATAATACAAACAATAAAGTAGCCTCGGAATGGACTGAAACTTTAATTGACGAAATGCATACACACGGTAAACGTAAAGTTCGAGTTTCAGGCGATGAATGGAGACTGGGTGTTTGGAATGCAAGAGGAGTGAATGATCTTAAAGTAAGAGAACTTCGAGAAACTATGCATGCTAGGAAACTAGATATTTTATGTGTACCTGAGACGAAGAAAAAGGGTTGCGAAAGTAGAAACATAGAAAATGGGGTGTTGAAAGGCGGTTTTGAAATATGGTCAGGAGTAGGTAGTGAATCAAACCGTAGTCAAGGGGTCGGTTTAATTATGAATGAAAAAGCAAGACAGTATCTCATAGATCAAGGATATGTATCGCCCAGATTTCTGTGGGCTAAAATGAAGGTAGGAATCAGAAGATTATTTATCAAAGCTTGCTACGCCCCAGTTGACAGTGAGCCGCGAGAAGTCAAAGACGCCTTCTGGGACACTTTAAATGATACAATAAGGACTTGCGATCAAGGTGAAAGAATAATTCTGCTAGGAGATATGAACGGATGGGTCGGCGTCCAACTTCAGGAGACAGATGCAGAAAAGGTGCTAGGTAATTTTGGGGATCCAACAAGAAAAAATTATAACGGGGAAAAATTAATTAGCTTATACTTAGAAAAGGGCCTATTTATTACCAATACTTGGTTTCGACATAAAATGATCCACACGTACACCTGGTGTAAAGGAAACAACCGCAGTGTAATTGACTTCGTTATTGCGGATGAAAGACTAAGAGAACTAGTCAAAGATACAAGAGTCATGAGGGGTTCCGAATGCAATACTGATCATTACCTTGTAGTCTCTAAAATAAACTTAGGGCGGGGATGGAGAAGAAAGAGAACAAAAAAAACGAAACAAACGCGAATAAAGATTGAAAATTTACAGAAACCGGAAGTGCGAATAGAGTTTCAAAAAAAGTTAAGCGAACGCATAGATAGGGCAACTTGGGAAGCGCTCATAAGCAATAAAGATATAGAGGGCGCGTGGACTTTGTTACGGGATATCATTGTTAAAACTGCAATTGAAGTGTGTGGTACGGCGATTGTAGGAAGAAAATCTGGTGATGCATGGTGGAATGATGAAATTGAGGCAGCTCAAAAAGAAAAGAAAGAAGCGCACAACAAAACGCTGAACATGACAGGTCTTAGCGATGAGGAGAGAAATAGGCTCAAAAATGATTACAGGCACAAAAATAGGAAAGTTAAACGACTAGTCAAAGAGAGTAAAGAGAAAATCAGAGCAGAAGAAGAGAACAAAATAAAAAACTACTTTGAAGGAATTATGATACTATTATATAAACAGTTGAAGGAAAGTAAAAGTACAGAGTTTGTCAGCATGAGAAACAGCAAAGGTGAAATGCTATATGATATAGACGAGATAGTAGACGCTTTAAAGGACTCTTTTAAAGAATTATTAGGAGATACAGATATAGGACAACAAAACTGCGACATAGAACATAATGCATTAGAAAACCCAATTAAAAAAGTCTGTGTCACTGAGGTCGGAGACATAATTAAGAACTTGAAAAACGGTAAGGCTGCTGGTATAGACAGTATTGGCGCTGAAATGCTTAAATACGGTGGCGAGTACATACCTCACAGGTTGTGCGAATTGATAAATTTATGTATCGAGATGGGAGAAGTCCCAGACGATTGGAAAAAAGCGATTATTGTACCAATATACAAAATAAAGGGAGATAAAAGCAACTGCAGTAATTATAGAGGTATCAGCCTACTAAGTACCGTAAGTAAAATATACTCAAAAATACTTATTCGTAGGGTAATGGAAATCACAGAAGAAAAGATATGGTACAGATCAGATATTTAGCCTAAGACAGATCACAGAAAAAAACTTGAAAGTAGGAAAGAAAGTTTTCTGTGCATTTATTGACCTAGAAAAAGCATTTGACAAATTAAATAGAAATAAACTTTGGGAAGTCCTTAAAGAGTACGGAGTAAATGGAGGGCTCCTACAAGCAATAAAAACAATATATACAGGTAGTAAAGCGAGTGTAAGGGTAAATGGGAAACTGAGTGACTGGTTCGATATTATGCAAGGCGTAAAACAAGGGTGCGTTATGTCCTCGTGGCTATTTATCATATTCATGGATAAGTGTCTAAGAACTGCCCTCTTCGATGAAGAAGGTGTAGATCTCGAAACAGTCAAGGTACCTGGGTTAGCTTTCGCAGATGACAAGATTGTTATGGCAGAATCAATCGAGGACTTGCAAAGAATGTTGAATAAACTTAATACAAGCATGAAGAACATGGACCTCAAAATTAACGTAAATAAAACAAAAATAATGGTGTTTGAGGGAAAAAGTGAGAAAACAATATGCAACATTGTCCTAAATGATGAGAGATTAGAACAAGTTGACAAGTACGTATATCTAGGTAGTCTATTCACTAGCGACGGAACAATAGATGGGGGGTTAGATAGGCGCATAAATAAGGGTAAGCAGGTTATCGGTAGAGCAGGGTCCATCCTCACAAATAAAAACATATCAGAAAAAGCTAAAATGGCCATACATAATTCTATATTCGTACCGACTGTACTATACGGTAGCGAGACATGGACCTGTCAAGAAAAGGACAGGAGTAAAATTAACGCGATCGGCATGAAACCTCTGCGCATAATATGCGGGAAAACACTGATGGACAAAGTCCGAAACGAGACAATCCTCAAAGAATGTGGTACAGCAGAGACACTAGTTGACATATGGCAAAGAAATCAGTTAAGATGGTGCGGACATCTTGAAAGAATGAAAGATGAACGACTGACCAAACAAGTGTATAAAGGTAAAGTAAATGGCAGAATGCCCAGAGGTAGACCGCCGAAAGAATGGTTAGAATCTGTAAATGAGACATTAATCCGTAGAGACATAAGAAGCCATAGAAATACAAGAGCTTGCATGAAAAATTGCATGGACGTGAAGGAAGCTAGAGTAGTATGCCAGGACAGAAAAGTGTGGCGACAAATAGTTTGTAAACAGAGTGACAGTAGAATGAATGACGCCTGAAACAAAGACCTTGGATACTAATGGACCCAAGTGGGGAACCATACATAACAATTTTGTGAGGCTCCTCACTTGGGGTGATCGCTAGAGAGATTGATCAGCAACCTGGGTCGGAGCAGTGTTGTGGAATAAACGTGTCATTTAAATAAATAACACGAGAATTCCAGATCAATCTAAAATATCTATACCTAACACTTATATACCTATCTACCTCATACCTATATACTTACCTACTTTATACCTATATACCTATATACCCATATACACACCACTATTTTCCAACCGAGCAAGTCACGCCTACCCCGAAAGGGAAATGGCTTAATGGTATAATAATAATAATGGTAAATTGCGATACATGAAAATTAAAAACATCTTTCACTTTTGAATATAACAGTTTCTGTAGAACCAATGCATAATTAAAAGAAATTTAAAAAAGATATATGACTAGGCATGTATTTTTCCTCTGGGAAATTATCTTGAGAATTTCAATCCTTTTATTCAAAGAAGGTAGAGAATGCAAGAAATCTGATCAAATCCGCTGCGAAAAAGATGCATATTCTTTATTTGCATAAAAAGGAGCTCCCACGCTGATGTGGATAAAGTATGGTAAGAGAAGAAACCGATAATCTAAGCGACAAAAAAAAACCATAGATAAAGAAAAATGAACGTTCTCGAAAAATATCACCGTATGTACTTGGAATATCTTTTCCACTATATATAGTAACAAAATGCCGCGTAGGATGCAGCTAATTCGTATTCTTATCCTGTCGAGAAAGAGAAATTCGCCAGGATCTCAGATGCAGCAGGAATATCACAAATATCAGTGAAGTTTCAGAGACAAACCCATAAAGTGTCACGTTCTTCTAGAAAAAATATAAAACCAAAATTTCTCCTTTAGAAACTGAGATATTTCTTGATAAAATAACAATAATAATAAGGTTGCACAAATTTTGATTGTATTTTTCATGAAAGAAAGTAGTGGCGGGAAATTTTTGAGCAATTTTTTTTATTCAAGTAAGAATTTGTTCCATATTTTAATTTATGAGAATTAAATTGGTCGATTTTTGCATGTTATTTGAAATTATCTGTTTAGAAATAGTTGTGATGTAAAAATGTTAAATTCATATATTGATTTATCTGATATTCAAATATTGACCTTCTTCAATTCAGGAAAATTTATGCTTAATTTAAGTTCTTCTCTGAGTTTCATTCCATTTCTGAATATCAAGTGTAATATTTTAAAGTATTCCTTTTTACTGTGAATGCTTTAGTTTGGAATTGCTGGTTTCCAATTCAAAATTATTTAATTTTGAACACATAACTTAAAAATTTGTTGATTTCGGACTCTTAGAACGTTTCCTTTTGCCATTAGAACGTTTTAGATGTAACATTTGTTTACTTCGATTTTTATAATAATATGTATTAAAATCGCTCACCAAACTCACATAAATATACAACATGTTAAACGTTTTTTCGCGAAAAAAAATTTTTTTCGTCCTATATGATCAATATTATTATTATTATTCTCTTTGCCATAAGCAACTGAGGATGCGTTTGTTAAACAAATAGGCCATTTGAATCCTTTTTCACATGCAAGATTTTTTAATTATGTAATATGAGCTGGATTATCTTATCGGACTTAGTTCATTAATAAATATTAGTAAAACCAATCAATTAGCTGTATAACAAAGTTACCTGTTAAGTGTTAAAATTATTCTACAGTTTGATAAGTCTGGTAAGCTATTACGACACATGTTAGATAAAATAGAATCATTTCAGTGAAAAAATATGAACATTTAGCAGCTTGTAATGTTAAGTGTTAACAACTTTCTAGGAGAATTAAATCTCAGAAGCTAATTCGGTACATATTCGACTGCAAAGAAATTTTGCCCCGCGAAAAAAGTATTAAAAATGTATCTCTGTTTATAAATTTTGTAAATATCAATAAAATTTCACAATAAAGAAAGTATTTCCCTTTCGTGTATCCTCAAGTTATAATTAAAGTTGATTACAAATATATATAAATGTAAAAGAAAAAAGTTTTCTGAAAATATACTTTTTTGTAGCTTTGTTAAAAAATAGACTAAAAGGCAAAAGATCAGAAGTATCGCTTTATGCGTTTAATAATAACCTAATGCTCTTTATTTGTAAAACAAACTTCCAAATTGGTTAATAATAATTGATGGCTGTGGACCTTTTTGAATAGTATATTCCAGATTTGCACCACCCTGTGAGACTGGACGTGAATAAAAGAGTCGAAAGTCTGTCTGGTATAGAAAATCCATTCGGCTTATTAGTTTACGAGTAAGTTCGTTTAAGAGAATTAGTCACGCGAGAGTTATAGTACATGTCCTTAAGTTATTCAGTATTTTTGAGTTTTTTTGAATATTTAGTTACGTCTAAGAAATACTTTTAAAATTCTGGATTTTCTTGCCTCTTATATAATATTGTTAGGCTTTTACGTCCTGAAGGGAACAAACTTACCTCATGGCTAAAAATAATTATTTGTTTAAAAAGGCCTTCTCGATTTTGAACGAGTTCGACACAAATATTCTACAAATAAATTGGAATATAATTGAATACAGAATATCAAAGTTTATCAAATTCAGGAAATTATAGAATTAGAAGAGAGATAGATGATTTGAATTTTATAAAAAAAGATTATGTTGCTTTACTTGGCTTGATACTACTTCACTTGATTTCTTTTAAATTTGATGTGCACTGCAGACCCTTCAGGTAATAGAAACTTCTCATCCAGATCTCCGCCTTGAAATAAAGGAAGACCTTAATGTCGAGTTGTAAGTAAATTAAATATTATGAGTTCTGAACTGATTTACTCAAATTTACTGGTTTCATATTTCAATTTGCACTTATAAATCGTTTGAACGGGGTAAGAAACAGGTTGGGGGATTCACTGAGTTATTTCTGAATAGGTTTCTCGAAAAAATGATTTTTTCAAATCGGTTGGATTTTCCTCTCGTTGACTGGTAAAGGTACTGGTGACGATGGTTGACAATGAGGATTATCAAAGGAGTTTATTACTCGTCAGGCAGGCTCATTTCTCTGCTGGTAGTTGAGCGTGATGCTGGTTGACAATGAGGATTTTCAAAAGGATTTTTATGGTTGGGATCTTTACTTTTTTTAAGGGAATTGAAATTCCAATCGACTTCAGTTCAATTGAATTTTCAAAGCACACCACTAAACTGATTCTCATTTCATATTTGAAATTTTATGACGACCACTGGAAATTGGTACCAAATGACCGGAGTCTATCTGTTACACTAGGACTCCGATTTACCGGGAATTTCGGGCTCGGCCACGATGGTCTCCACGGTAACTCGCGGTTTTCCGAACCGTGAACAATCAGGGCCGTGTGAACCCTTCCTTTTGCATTTTCCGCTTTCTTCCACTTTCTTTCTTTCCCGCTTTCTTCATACAGCACTGCGCAACACCGCTGACCTTGAAGCACCTCTCTCTCGCCTCCTTGGACCACCTCATCACCGAATGCAACGGTATATCGGGTTCCGGTAAATCTGGGTCCCAGTATATTCAATATTCAATTTGAAAATTCTTCCGATGTGCTGTAGGGCAAAGCTTGCGCCCGATATTGAATATAGATACTGAATGACTTTTTGAGCAGAGCTTCCGCTCGATTTAGAATGACATGATAAAGTGCTTTCCGATGTACTTTTTAGCAGAGCTTTCGCCCGATGTGAAATGTATAGATAGACTGATGCTCCATTCTTACCGTGGGTTTATATACGTTGGATTTCATTGTGATCAGAATCCAAAACTTGACGGCGTGGAACGTAACAATCGAAATCAATCGATATCCAGATGTCTAGATCTGAAGGCGTAGTACTTGGGGGTGCTGTCCCTTGACTACAAGGAAGGGCTCATTGTGCCACCCTCCATAATATTTCGTGGCTGATCTTTATGAACTGCGTCAGGAGATTCGTAGGCGAGAAGTCATAGCGGTGTATATAAAATTCAAGATATCTAAACTGCGTTGTTAGTACTGCGGAGTTTAGACTATTGATTTTATCATGATGGATAAAAATGAATATGCACGAGCTTGTGCGTTTTTATAAGTACCTAATACTTTTCTTTTATAATTAGTAATATAACTTATAAGTAGAAATATAGCGATGATTATTAATATAAGCATAAATAACATGGTTATAATACGTCATCGGACGTGAAAACGTGACCATAACTGATAAATAATATTAATAATAATGTGAAATTGTACTTTGAAAAAAGGTAAAATCCAGTTAAAAATCAATAATTTGGTCCATTTATAAAAGAGAGAGTATGACCGAGATAGGACACCATTAATGCTATTGATGACTCTGCATATATATAATTAAAAAAAGAGAGTTAAACAACCACCGCAGGGTCCCACTGAGAGCAACTGCCATCTAAAAAAATGTGAATAGCCTCTTTTTCTTTCTCCTTTGCAGTGATGTTGTATTCGGACGGAGCCAAGAATTCGATCACGAATATAGTTCGTTTCTCGAAGTCTTGGAGAACAATGTCAGGCCTCGAGTGCGCAACGGAGACTGCTGCCCGAAAATCGTAGTTCCAGAAAATTTGGCACTTCTCGTTTCGGACAATCGACTCTATCTCCTTTGGAGCGTTCGGCAGGGCAGGGTCGCGGCCAACACCGTAAGAGCGACAAAGATGGTAATAAAGCACTCTTAGGGCTGCATTATGTCTATAGATATACGTCGTTCCCGCGTGGGTCGGACACCCTGATAGTATGTGTTCTAGGTACTCAGCGTGTGCATGACACGCTCTGCACCTATCACTGGGAACTTCTTGACATAAAATGCGCTCACGGTATGCTAAGGTGGAAATGACACCGTCCTGGCATGCGAAAATAAAACCCTCTGTACCTGAATTAAGCCCTGATGATTTGAGGAAAGCAAAAGTTTGCTCCTTCGACAAGGACTGTTTTTCTACATTTCTGTGAAAGTTTCCGTGCATTTTCTTGTCGAGTAGCTCTTGGTGAAAATTTTCAACCTCTGCTTTCTTCACTTTGGTTTTTAGAAGTGAAGCATCTAGATGAAGTAATGCACTTTCCTCACTTCTGATGTTAAAATTCAGGCCAAGGGTCTCGGCCGCTTGCTCCGCGGCTTTGTAAAGGAACGCTCCTTCGCCAATCATCTCGTGGTTCCTGACCATCTTTAGGAGAGGATCTCTGCCATTCGCAACGATGTAAGCTGTACTTAGAACAATCCGGTTATGAAGACACTGGAGATTCAGAAGTCCGCGTCCGCCTTGACGGCATGAAATATATAATCGCGGAACTGACGAATTGATATGCAAGCTTTTATGCATATGCATGATCTTACGTGTAATGACATCAAGGGCCTTAAGCTCGTTCTTCGTCCATTGAACTACCCCAAACGAGTAGAGTAGAACCGGGACGGCAAGCATGTTAGTCGCAGATACTTTGTTCAACGCCGACAGATTGGAAGACCAAATCTGTCGAAGAAGATGCTTGTATCTGCTTCGGAGAGACTCCTTCACTGATGTTACGTCCTGAATGCGGTTTTGAGGCACGCCCAGGTATGTATAGGTCTCTCCAGTATTAAGATGTCTGATAACACTTATATCCACAAGCTCAGGGTCCTTGGGAACGCCAGTAATCTTTCCTTTCTTCAGAT
>CAKNYM010053237.1:185687-242872 GCA_932195095.1 Andricus curvator
ATATATATATATATATATATATATATATATGAAACATCGTTCCTGACTCTCTAACGCCTTCACGGAAAAAATTGGGGGTATGAACCGTTGCAGATAATCGTTCAAGCAGAGTAGGAGTTAGCTGATTACTCTCAATTGAGGTAAACTTTCCGTGGTTACAGGCCTGTAAAGTGCTGTGTTTTTGGGGGCGAAAAACGGATTCTAACGGATAAAAATATATAAGGGAAAGGACAGGTACCACAGACGAGTCATTTTCTGTTGTGGAGTCTTATCAGTTTTAGACTTAGTTCTCAGTCGCAGTTTCAGTCACAATTTCACTGTAGCCAGTCTCATAACAGTTCAAGTAAATTCGAACGATCTATTCTCGAGTTCATCGATATTTAATTATTAAGGAAACTTTGCATAGCGCTTCGTAGCATACGGAATGTAATTCGCTTTTATAGAAAACTCTGAAAGAAGGGTCCTATTTTTATGTAAACCTAACGTTACAAAATGAAACTAAAGTCAAGTTTCCTCAATCTCCTTGTCATTTTCATCGAGAATATTTTTACTTAAACTTATGAAGATCTAATTTGACATATTTTTTTAGGGACGAGTTCGTGGAAGGAGCAATTTACGGAAGCTCTGACAGTGAGTGGAGGCGACGATAATGAAGATGGTGCTGGAGGAGGTTCGACGCCATCAACCGCCGACTACCTCATGCATTCACTCACTATCTTCTGGAAAGTTCTCTTTGCTTTCGTTCCACCTACCGGTAAGTACACCATCTTTCTTGAAAGATACTCCTCCTACAGCTTTTTCGTGCTTCTCAGCTAACGGAAGTGAATGAGTTACGTTGCTGCATACGAAACCGATAGACTCCAGGTTGCAGAAAATGAGGCAACATTTTTCCAAGCCTCAGGATTGAACTCTAATATGTAAACTTTCATCATGTGTCCATTTGCTCAAATGAACTTGTGCAGGGCTTGTCGTTTTGTAACCAAAGCTAAGCAGCACTTTTCTCGATTATACATCAAAATTTTTTTTTTAATTTTTCCATTTTTTGCAACTACTTATATTTATGTACAAAATCTTGAAATCAGTGAAGACACCGCATAACAATAATATTCAGCAGGTTACATATATTCTGAACAAAAAATTTAAAAATAATGTCTCCAAGTATTTTAATCTTGAAGTAGCGGTTTCACTCATTATTTTGTTCATATAAAAAACTACACATTTTTTTAATGTTGTATGTAATGTGCACATATCTTTAGTTGAAAAAAATCGTATGGTTTATACAAAAATTTATAAAATTTCAACTGTGTTGTTAAATGAAAAATTAATAAAAACAAAATTCAGAAATCGGCTCACAAAAATCTCTTTGAAATTCAGTTAAATTTAATTCTAAAAAATGCTCAAATTGAATGAAAATTGTAAGCTCTAGAGTAATTTGTTGAGGAAAACTTTTTTTGTCTTACTGCATGTCGTTTCGTACTACATGGGATGTATTTATCAGCTCTGAAGTTTCCTTCACACCTCAATCTAAATAAAAAATTGTTTTATGAATATCTAGGAGTTTTTTGAAATTGACTTAAACTTTGTTACTTCTTCAAATAGGATTAGATGTTGAACAGTGATTTTGTATAATTGCTAAAAATACGCACATAGTTGCAGATGGTAAGGTTATCACCATCACTCTTTAGGGACCGTACTTAAATTACGTAACAGCTTAAGGGAAAGGAGGGGTCGAGAGATTTTGTTACGATTTGTTAATATTAATTTAACTTTACGCGCCAACGAAACCTGGTGAGTGAAAAATGAACCTAGCGAAGACAATTTAAAAAAAGTCAGGGAAATTTTATTGATAAGGGAATAGTCAGGGATAAAAAAAAATCTTTCAAAAGTTAGGGAATTTGTATGACTTTAAATAACTGTCAAAAAGAATAAATTTGAAATTGTTTATTCCGCCTATAAAAGATTCTAGCTCTAAAATGTTATAAGTTTAAGATTCGGGTCTTTGAAGAAAATGAAAAATTGTTCAGGGGAAAATTAGGGAATTTTTAAAATGAAGTTATGCGGTGACCCAGATATAATATTCTTGTTAGTAATCTATTTACCTTGTATTTGTATTTCTTTTTTTTTGCAATTTATTTTTTGTTTAAAATTCATATTTTGGTAAAAAAAAAGTCAAATAATACCTTTTTTGGATGAAAATTCAACAACTATTGAAAGTTTGTCCTTTTGATTTGAAATTTCATCTATTTTAGCAGAAACTTTTGTCTTTCTTGAGAAAAAACTGTTTTTTCTTTAAATTCGCCTTTTTGAGTTGCAAATTTAAGTATTTTTGTAGAAAATTTACTTCTCGTTTAAAATTTTTATTTTGGTGTTGATAAGTCAACTGAAATCTTTTTTGGATGTAAATACAAATATTCTTTGCTAATTTGCCTTTTTAATTTATAAATTCATCCATTTTAGTAGAACATGCATCTTTCTTGAATTAATCTGCAACTGTTTGGTTGAAAATTCAACAATTTTGTTAACAACTCATTCTTTTTTATTGAAAATTCAACTGTTTTGTTCTAAAATCATATTTTTGCTGTTGAACAGACAACTGACATCTTTTTTAGATGAAAATTAAATTCTTTTTTAAAAAATTGTCTGTTTTAGTAGAACTTCCATCTTTCTTGGATGAAAATGCAACTATTTGGTTGAAAATTTAACAATTTTATTAAAAAGTCATTTTTTTTGTTCTTTGGAAAATGTGCCTTTTCGGGTTGAAAATTCAAATATTTTCGTAGAAAATCTACTTCTTCTTCAAAATTCATATTTTGATGTTGAAACGTAAAAATGAAATCTTTCTTGGATGAAAATTCAACTATTTTGGATGTTGAAAATTTGCCTTCTTGATTTAAAAATTCATCTGCTCTAGTAGAAATTGAATCTTTCTTGGATGCACTGCAACTGTTTGGTTGAAAATTAATCTTCTTTGATTGAGAATTCAAATATTTTGTTTTGAAAATTTTGGATGAACCACATGATTCAGAAATCATTTTTTTCAAGATTCATAATTTTCAGCTGAAAATTCATTTCTGTGGTTGAAACTTAAACAATTTTGTTGAAAATTGATCTTTTTTAAATTGGAAATTTAACTACGTGGGAAATTGAACTATGTACTTTGTTGAAAAACTATTTTTTAGGATAGAGGTTTATCTCTTTGATTAAAAATTTAAGTCTTTTCTTGAAAATTAATTCGTTCGCTGAAAATTCATATTTTCTAGTTGGAAATTCTATTTTTTTACAGAAAATTCGTCTTTTGGATTGAAGGTTCAACAATTTAGATTAACTTTTTTTCTTTCATGAATGAGAATCCTTATTTGTTGGAAATTCGTCTTTTTGGTTTTAAAATTATTTTTTTTTTTTCTCTTTGAAATTTCGTCTTTTTTGGTTGCAGTATCAACGATTACACTTTATGTTGAAAATTCGTATTTTTGGGTTTAAAATTAATTAATTTGTTAAAAATCAAATTTCCTCTTTTTTGTTTGCAGTATCAACTATTACACTTTTTGTTGAGAATTCATCTTTTTAGGTTGAAAATTTAACTGTTTCGTTGAAAATGTAATTGTTCTGTTGAATATTCAAGTATTTTGTTAAGAAGTCATCTTGTATAGTAGAAAAGTAATTTTTTTGGATTAAAATAAGTAGATAAATGTAAAAATCTCAAATTTGTATTTGAAATATTTTTCATTTCGTCTATAAAAGATCCTATGTTGAAAATATTACAAGATTAAAATCCTGGTATTTGAATATTAATGATCAGGGAAAATGAAAAATTAGTCAAGAATAAATTAGGGAATTTTGAAAATGAATTTTTCGGCCACCATGTCTAATTCTGCCAGTAATAACTAGAAAACCAGCAAAATGCAATCCATCTTATGTCTTTCCCATAATGTGTTTGACAAAGTGAAACATAACTCCAAATTTAATCCTATATTATGTTATAGTTAAATACACTCACATTATTAAAATTTAATCACATAGAGAAATAAATAAAATGATTCATGAATAAAAAATAAAAACCTTATCCTAAATATACTAAGGTCGAAATTAGCCCCAAAGGTACACGGAAAAAAGTGGATCGTTAAAAAAGCTATGTGAACCAGCAGCTCTAACTATTTTAAATTGAACCGCAGCTTTTCGTCGGTGAATTTTGTTAAAATTACTATTTCGCATTCAGGTTATTTGAACTGACTTCTTAAAAGAGTAGGATGAACAATTTCAAATAGTAGGATCCACTGCACCACTTGATAACCGCCCACACTCAGGAGAATAAGAGTTACTATTTCGTGTAGTATGCCTTACTTCTGTGAAGAGTAACTTTGCCGATTTCGCATTGTAACGCATATATGTATATGTATATATGCACTGCACGCATTCTGTACACGATTTATAAATGGATTAGCTGGAAACTTTCGGCAACAAAAATGATGTAAAATGTCGATCGATTTGAAAAGGAAAAAAATTATTTTGTATATGATTACTACACTTAATTTACGATTATTCTTATACAATTGCACGCACAGAGGCTTACGCATATGATCGCACGCTCAAACGCTTTGAAAAATCGCCCCCGCTGGGGAATCGAACCCTACCTAACTACCTAAAACCTGTGCTAAAACCTAAATCTAGCCAGCTAAGAAATTATAATAAATGTTTACTTAAAATTTGTTTAATTAATCTCTTACTGATGATTTCTAATATTTTGTAACGAGCTTGGGAAAGATATTTTTCTTAGAAGTATTAAATCACACAGTAAATATATTATTAGTAATTTATATGTATATTATTATCAAATGAATTAAAGTACAATTTTTAAAAAGTACATATTTTGTAATATTGAAAATTCAGGCTTGAAAAAATGTGTTCGAATGAAAGTTTTGGAATTTTGATTTTATTATCATGTCACTTTTTTTTAAACGCAACATTCATTTACATAACTGATATATAAATATAAAATAGTTTAAACATCGTAATAATATATCAAATGCAAAATCGAAATCACTTTTTTAAGATGAGACAAACGTTGAATAGTGATTTAAATTTAAATTTTTTGCACAAATAAAATTTCTCTCATGAGACATGGGGATGCTGAATTAGAATAAAAACTGTTTAAGACAAACAAAAAATATTCGGTCCCAAAAATTAATATCAGGGTGCACAGTCTTTCCCTGTTTTTCTTAGTTTCCCCTTTTTTCTTGAAATTCCCCTTTTTTCCCCTATTCTCAAAAACCTTCCCCCTTTTCCCCCTTTTCTCTTTAAATATACGATATTTGAAATTTTACCCATTATTGAATAATAATTAAAGTAATTATAGCACTCAAATAAATTATTTATGAATAAATAAGGTACACGTTCCAAGTGCAGACCATTAGAAATAAATACTCTTAAACAAATTTGAAGATGGAACATTTTAAAGCAAGTTGAAAATGTGAAAGTGGCAGACAGAAGTTATTATCCAATATAAAATTGGAACAGTTACAAAATATACATTATTTTTAAATAAGTATTAGAAGATTAATACATTTTAGATGAAATGTACAAAGTTAAATACCTAATTAAAAAATGGAATATTCCAAACTCATCAACTGCAATTTTAAATGTTCTAAATTGAGCAATTTTTAATGTTTTTAAATCTTTACTTAAAAATTTAACTATTGTTGAAACTTGATTTTTTTAAACTCACAATTGAACTATTCCATTTGTGTTTGAACATTGATTTTTTTTAGTCTGAAATTCAGCTATTTGGTTGCAAGTTCAAATTTCGTTCAAAAGTTATATTTTTTGGCAGAAAGTTGGTTAAACATGTAAATATTTGGTTGAAAATATATTAATTTTGTCGAAAAGCTGTCTTTTTGGATGAAAATCAAACTACTTTGTTAAAAATTCACTTTTTCAAACTGAAAATTGCAATTTACGATTGAAAATTATTTTTTGTATTGAAAGCTTATATTTTTGAGTTAAAAATTCGAGTGTATTGTAGAAAGTACTATTTTTTGGCACGAAAATTCAATAATTTGTTAGAAAATTGGTTTTTTCATTTGAAAATTAGTTTCTTGAAATGAAAATGTAGCAATTCCATTTTTGGTTCAAAGTTGATCTTTTTTATTTTAAAAATTCAAATACTTGGTTAAAAAATTTTGTAATCTGTTAAAAATTCGTCCTTTTTTGTAGAAAAATAATCTTCTTGCTTTAAAATTCGACAGTTTGAATACAATTTTTTTTCTTTATTGGCTAAAAAATCTTTTTTGGTTGAAAACTCAGCTCTTGTTGAAAATTCGTGTTTTCGTATTAAAGATTGAACTGTTTTGTAGAAAATTTGAATTTTCTCTGGAAAATTCAATAGTTTGGTGGAAAATTCAACTAATTGGTCGAATTTTGAACAACTTTGTTAAAAATTCATCATTTTACTTAAAGTTTTTTCTTGTTTGTTAAAAAGTAGGTTTTTTTAACTAACAATTGTAATGTTTGGTTGAAAATTAACTTTTTAATTATTAATTCATATTTTCGAATTGAAAAATCAACTGCATTGTAGAAAATTCTTCATTAAGGCTTCCAAAATTCAACAATTTGTGAGAAAATTTAGTTTTTTCAATTGAAAATTAAGTTTTTGAAACGAAAATATAACTATTCGATCTTTGGTTAGAAACTGATATTCTTAATTCAACAATTCAACTATTTTGTTCAAAAATTATCTTACTCGTTGAAAATTTAAAATTGCGAAAATTAAAAATAAATTTCTTGCTCAGTTACAATTTTTTTGAAAATGTGCAAAAACATGTTTTTTTTTTGATTGAGTCATATGCACACATTTAAAAAAAAGCTGAATATGTCGAAACTGAAATTTATTCAGCTTGAACCAAAGAAACATGTTTCTATTTTTCTTTTTCGGAAAAAAATGTTTGTCGTGAATTAGGATTTTTGGGATTTCATATCTTTTTTTGCGATTTTCGAACGTTATAAACACCACGAAAAAAATGTTTCCCATGGATAAAAAATAATAACACGTTTCTTTAGTTCAAGCTGACTCAATTGCAGGTTCGAATCAATCCAAAAAACATTTTTTTGTATATTTTCCAAAAATTGTAAATAAGGCAAATTTTTTTCAATCAAAAAAAAATGTGTAATTGTAAATTTAAGAAAGAGAACAGAAGATATTAACCGATTTCGATTGTTTTAAATTTACATTGAAAGTATTAATTATAGTAAGGATGAAATGCCAAATCTTGAAAAGAAATATTTATGAGAACGATGTTAAACATATCAAAATTGTGTATTTAATTTCACTCTGGATGGATTTCCAACGATCTAAGTATATCCAATTTTTTAAAATAAATCTTTAATGGCAGAAATCATTGAAAAATAATTAAAAATTATTTAAAAATGTAACATTTCTTACGAAAAGGTTGTTTATTCTTTTCGACATATGAAAATAAATGTTTAATCTTTCCCCTGTTTTCCCCCTTTTCGTGCGAAAACCGCCCTATTTCCCATTTTTTGAGCTCCTTTTACGCGGTGATCCCTGTAATATTAAAGGTCGTGATATCATAGTAGTATGGTAGATTTTATTGTTGTTGAAAATCTGAAAAAAATGAGAAAATATTTTTTTTCTCATGAAATGGTAGTAATTTCTACAAATATCAATGTGAAAAGGTTGAAAAAATTATTACTACGTTAAAATTGGAAATTAATTATGAACTAAAATTTTATTACAAATTATTTTTTAATTATTGTTTCAAAAAATGATATGTCGAAAACAATGTATTATTCTACTAAAAAAAAGTTCTTCCAAATAATATAATATTTGAAATTGTAAGTAAGTTCAGTGGCACAACTGGAAACGTATCGACACCCTCCGCGACATTTGTTAGGCAGTCCGTTTGAAATTAAAAAAGAAGGACGACTTATAACTTGCTTATCAGTAAAACAACAGATTTTCGCTTCTCGATCTATAAGACAGACCGCGCACTGACATTTTACAAAATTAAATAAATGATCGGAAACCATTCTATAATGTTTTCTCTTTTATGATAATATCAGTTGAGATAATTATTATAAATGAACATAGTGAATAACTCTACTTTATACTTCAATACTGTTTTCTTGTTTTGTAAAAAATTTTCAGAATTTAAAAATATTCTGAAGAATTATATATAAAAAGAAGACTTTTTTAAAATTATTTCTACTATGGAATTTTCTGCTTATGTTATTTTTAATTTCTTATAATTAATACATTATAGTAGAAATAATGTAAAAAAAATTATTCTTTTTATATATAATTCTTCAGAATATTTTTAAATTCTGAAAATTTTGTACAAAACAAAAAAAACAGTATTGAAGTATAAAGTAGAGTTATTCACTATGTTCATTTATAATAATTATCTCAACTGATATTATGATAAAAGAGAAAACATTATAAAATAGTTTCCGATAATTTATTTAATTTTGTAAAATGTCAGTGCGCGGTCTGTCTTATAGGTTGAGAAGCGAAAATCTGTTGTTTTACTGATAAGCAAGTTATAAGTCGTCCTTCTTTTTTAATTTCAAACAGACCGCCTAAAAATGTTGCGGAGGGGGCCTACACGTTTCTAGTTGTGCCACTGAACTTACTTACAATTTCAAATAGTAAGGCTAACAATCTCACGCAGTGCTTATTGCAATGCGAAAAAGCAGATCGAACTCACTTGCAAAAGTCAAACTCACAATTCTTTGCTTACTATGAAAATTAGTTATTCATACAGTTTACATGTTCAAATGTACTATTTGAAATAGTTATTGAAGCTACTTGTTCTAGTAATCTTTCTTTTTACAATTTGAAGTAGTAATGCTAATTTTAGGTTTTGTATGTTTTGAGATCTCTATCTCATTCAGTATCAAAAACTATTTGAATGGTTTCTTGTACAATGCGAACAAGTAAACTTCAAGGTAACAATACATCAAAGTGAATCTAACTATCTACTCTTTTCCGCGTATTAATTGCCTAATGGATTGTCTTTAAAAGCTATATAAAAGTTTCGTAATTGTTTATTATAATATGTATAAATAATTGTATGTATAAGTATTCACCTGCAGAAAATGTATTATCTTAAATACTAAAAATTTTCATTAATTTCGAGTCTCGTGTCTTATTATTTCAGAAAAGCATAAATTACGTACAGTAAGGAGTTGGGGGATATAAATATTTTATTTGGTTTTGTTACGGGGGGAGGAAGGTCTTAAGGGGAGCCTATAATCCGTTACATTATTTAAGTAAAGCTTCTTTTTTATTTTTTGGATATAACTTTTTAATACCAAATAATCTTTGGCATTTTTTTAAAGTAAATTTTCAAGTTTGATCACCGCCATACTCTTTTTTTTCTAATTTTCGATTGTCTTTAATTTTGTATTATTATAACATAGAGGGTTTGTTGAGAGGAAAAATATTTTTATAGATTTATTGTCATCTACTGTGATCGATGCGGATCTCAAACTCACATCGAGTAAACGGGAACAAGGACGTCGACGTCTAATTTTCTTCAGCGTGCCACGTCTTTGCATACTCGTCTCGTTGCTTTATACGTAAATTTATTATTATTGACTTCTAAATTGTGAAAGCGTCAACTAACGAGGGAGGATTCTGCCTCTTCTTATCATGATAAAAAGAAAAAAAGTAGAATCGACGGTTATAGGATAACAATATTACCACTTAACCAACCGAGCACTTAATCATCGTGAATTTATTAAATTTTTATAATTAACTGGAAAATGTCTCTATCGCTTAGAAACTCTTAAATTTTCGAAAGTTTTAGACCAACATATTGTTTATAAAAAAATGTAAACAGAGAAAATCAGGAACTATGAAACGCATCAGAAACAGTGAACTATGTTTTTATTTTAAACTTTAAAATCACTATATTGATGGAAAGTTTACTTCATAAAACAATGGTATTAGTTTTATTTACAAAGTTAAAAAAAAGTGATAAAGTTGATAAATTTTTAAAATGTCTAATTTATTTACTTTCAGTTTTAAGTGCTTGGTACTGAAGTCATTTCTGTTTGTAGTCTTATTATAAAAGTGGTTAATTTCGTATGCCTTCGAATTTTTAAATATACGATTTTGAATGTTTCTTATTTTAACATCATTTCAAAGGCTTCGGATTACAATTTATTTAAATTTGAAGGCTTCTTTTCATTTAAAATTGCTTAATCACACGCGCTTTCTATAAAAAATAGTTCAAATTAAAAAATGCGATATTATTGAGGCTTCCAATTTGATATTTTACCATTTTTAATTATATGATAACCTTAATGGTTAACCACAGGTTTCACAGTATTTCGGTTCAAAAGTCTACTATCAAATTTTCGGTTAAGAATTCATCTTTTTGAGATAAAAATTTGATTATTCTGTTAAAAATTCATCCTTTTTGGTTGAAAATTCAACTATTTTGTTAAAAACTCCTTTTTGTTAACTTAAATATTGAGCAATTTCATTGCAATTTAAAAATGTAACTATTTGGTTGAAAAATCGTCTTTTTGGTATGAAAATTTATCTCTTATTGTATAAATGTAAATATCAGGGGTTAAACATGGAAGATATTGTTTAAAAGTAATTTTTTGGAAAAAAGGAACTATTTTGTTAAAAAATCGCTTTTTCGTTGAAATTTAATGTTTTAACTTAAAACTTAACCATTCCATTTTTGTTTGAAAATTTCTCTGTTGTAGTTGAAAATTCAAGTATTTCGTTTAAAACCCATGCATTTTGTTCAAAAGTCATATTTTTTGGTAAAAAAACTAATCCTTTTGTTTGTTGAATATTCAATAGTTTGTTTGAGATCTTATCCCTTTGGTGAAAGATTAAAGTACATTGTTGAAAATTAATTTTTTTTATTGAAAATTCCTATTTTCGAAAGGAAAATTCAACTGTCTCGTAGAAAAAGCGCCTTTTTTTCTTGAAAAATTAACTACGTGGTAGGAAAATAAACTGTTTTGCAGAAGATTAATTTTTTTTAAATATTAAATTAATTTTTTTATGAAAATTCAATCTTTCCGTTTTCGGTTGAAAATTTATCTTTCTTTGTTTGAAAATTCAATTATGTGACTGAAAATTTATCTAAATTGTTGAAAAAAACTTATTTTTTGGTAGAAAATTAATCTTCTTGTTTGAAAATTCAACTATTTGATTGAAAATGTGTGTATTTTAATAAGAATTTTCCTTTTTTAGTAGAAAATCAATCTTCTTGGTAAAAAATTCAACTGTTTTGTAGAAAACTTGTCTTTTTGGGTTGAAAATTCTACACTTTGGATGAAATTTTTTTTTCTTTATTAACTGAAAAATCTTTCTTGGCTAAAAATTCAATTAGTTTCAAAATTCATGTATTTTGTTGAAAATTTGTCCATTTTAGTAGAAAATTAATCTTCTTGGCTTAATATTTGTCTTTTTGGTTAAAAATTTTTTCGTTGGTAAAAATGGTATCTGGTTTGGTTGATGCTCCAATTATTTTGTTGAAAATTCGTCTTTTTTGGTAGACAATTCATCTACTTGCTTAAAAATTAACTATTTGCTTAATAATCTGTATATTTGGTTGAGAATTCATCTTTTTTAGTAGAAAATTTATCTTGTTGGTTGAAAATTCATCTTCTTACTAAGAAATTTAATCTGTTTTGGTTAAAAATGTAACTTTTTGGTTGAAAATGAATCTTTTTGCTTTACGAATTCAACGTTATTTTTAAAAATCGTATTTTTTTATTCATTACACTGTTTTTTTATTTCAAATAAAAATCTTATCTTGGTTAAAATATTAACTATTACAGTTTGTTTGCGGATTCATCTTTTTTACGTCATTTTTGGAACCCTTAAATAAATTTCAGAGCAAAATTTAGTATTAAAATATTACGTAAGATATGGGTGTGGGGGGCTCAAAAGTTACTGACCCTAACAAAGGGAGGTACGTGATTCAAAATTTCAGAAAAAATAACTTTACATAATTTATGCACGGCTCCTAATTCAACTTGTGTAACTATAAAGGCTTCCTTTTTTAAATAAAGTGATTTGTAAAATTTGGAAATATTGACAGAGCCTTTGAGATTTTTCAATTTATAATCATTTGAAATTTGCCTAATTTATTAAGTTTCTATCTGAGATTATTCAATTCATAACTGTTTGAATATAGAACTTTCTAGTCATTAAGCCTTTCAATGAAAAATTATTTTTACATTTTGTATATCTTATTTTGAAATATTGTAAAATTTTAAAGGCCTTAAAATTAAAATACTTCGACATCGAATTGTTTGTATTTAAAGTTGTTGAATTTAAACGATGTTAATTAAGCATGTTTTTGCTTTTAAAGCTTCAATTTTCAATTCAGTTTTGTATACTTTAAACATAATAACTTGTAATTTTAACTTAATATTCCCAATACGAAATTAAATTTCAATAAAATTTCGATCAGTAATTTGATGGAAATGACGTCAATGACCAATAATCAATGTTTCTCATCGCATAATTGCTGTCACGTGTGAATAAAGTCGTATCTGATGTTCATACACAACATGGAGCTTTTCAACGAAAAAGCTTTTCCTAGTTCGTTCTCTTATGAAAACTAGAAGCTTTACAAAACTGCATAGTTAATCCCTCAGGAAACAAGGAGAGCTCGTTATCAGGTCGTGACTACGAGTTTCAGTGGAATGAAGCGAATAATAATTGGTCCTGTACACACAGCAAGTCTCACGCGACTAGCAATATTACGAAGTGCAATATTGAGCACTGAATTGCGCAATTTGTATATTACTTGAGGAATTACAGTACAGAACTAGATAACCAACAAAATCGGAATTATTTCAGAAGAGCGAAATAAGAATCTGTAAAATCGAAATCACCATTAAAAAACAGAAGTTTACTCCTGAGCTGGAGAATTTCTGAATTGAGATTATCCAGTTCCAAAAATATTATATTGAACCTTAGAATCTCAAAGCGATAGGAAGCTAAAATTGGAACAGGCTCGGTTGCGAATCACGATAAAAAGTAAAATTTTTAGTTTAAACAAAAAGTAAAAACTTATCCCCGAGTTATTGAGTTGCTTAATAAGAAAAATAACAAAAAATTACTCCCTTGATATGGGGAGGCTGCATAAGAATGAAAAAATTTTCATCTACAAATGATTCTGTTCCGGGAAAATACAGATTTAGTGTGACGGTATCGCACTGTAACAGACAATTTTTTGCTGGAAGGTCTATAAAGAGAGGAAAGATATATGTTTCAGCAAAAATAAACGATAATAATTTTAAGAAATATCGTTTCTGATCGCAAGACAAAATAGAAAATAGATTTATGTAGATTTAGGGTTTTAGTTTGGAATTTAATTGGTACTTTGTGCTGAAAAAAAGTGGCAAATGGTTTCAATAAAGATTGACCCTTTTAGCGGAGTGGCCGTTTTAGACACAAATCCAATAATGTTATCATAAACGATTTTTTAAATTTTGAATGCTTTAAGCTATGAGTATTCTGAATTTCAAACATGTTTTAATTAGCATGCCCTATCATCCATCATTAGAATCCTCAACGATGATAACAATTACAAATTGAAATAAATTTGAATTCGAAAGCATGCAAATATGAATATTTCTACGAATAAAATAGTTTTTATTAACTTGACGCGGATGGAAATGTATTTTTAAAAACTCATCAACTTTTACAGATTTTACTTTTAAACGCTCGTTTTATGTTATATGCCTCTCCGTAGCAACACCACTACCGCACCGCAGTCATTGCTTTCTGGAATAAGCTCAAGTGAGCAGAGTGTTTCTGACGCACTCTCGAGGTAATAACCGGTAAATAGGGATGAGGAATTACACGCCCATACTAGAGAGCGCATTCGTGTTTGTGGCTGCAGTTGCTCCTTGATTTCACATGTACATGGAATGTGCAATTAAATTAGTTACTGAGTGCGAAGAAATAGAGGCAATCATGGAGGAGCTCTCAAATCATACATTATTTATTTCTGTTTCAAATTGATCATAATTGTCATAGGTTCAATTATTTATTTTTTTCGATTTCGTAGGCGAAACCTTTAATTGAGGAGTAAGCGAACAAAACTTCATAAGTCCACTTATGTTCATTTCCTAATATTTGAGGATATATTGTAGCTTCATTATTCCACTGATCGAAATTAAACATTTTCAATGATCTATTATAATCTGATATACTGTTCAATCAATGAAATGCGAAAAAATCTTCTGTCTTCAATAACTTTTTGAAGATATCAACAAAATGAAAACGGTTTTATTCACTTTTGATTCGGCAAAGACATATTCAATATAAAATGCCGTCCAACAACGTTGATGGCGCTGATAGCACTTATACAGTTTTACTACATTCTTATTAACATTCAGAAACGGTAACTGAGAATGACAAATAGTTTCCTGAAATTCGTAAATGTTAACAGAAATATAAGTTATCGCAACCAAAAAAAAGCGCAGTTAGCAACTGCGCACTCCTCGCTTCTCGATCGCGTTCGAAGCGCACAAAGCATGGTGGTTGTGGTCATGGGCGGCAATGTACGGCAAAAGGTTGTGTTGAATTATAACCATGCATTAAACATATTCTTCAGATATTTGGTTATCTCAAGCGAGAAAAAGATCCAAAATTTACATGAGAAGAAGAAACTGAAAAAAGTGTTGCAATCGCGAGTAAAGGCAATGACCTGGAAGCTCAGTTGATGAGCGAATTATCTTGGAAATAAAATAGTTACAAGATGCTGCGATAATCTGCCTCGTAAATGAACTTCTAAAGAAGGTACATCAGGACCGCAAGTGACTAGCAGCAGATGTGTAAATTAATCATTAATCCAGGTTTCAAGTGAATGATGAGTCCGCTGTTCACGTCAAATGACGCCCTCTAGGCTAGATATGTTATATCTGTAATTTTGAGTCGTTCCGTTGGTTCATTCATTTTATTATAAATTTGCAGTATATATTTGTCTTAACAATATAAATTATAGTAGGACTATATGTGAGCGAAGTTTATATGTAAATTACCACGTATCAGGAATAGACTACTTATCTTATATTAAAGTTAATAAAACGAAAACAATTATTAATCCCTTGAAATTTTCAGTTACAGTAACTGAAAATTACGAAATTGTAACAGAATTTTCTGAAACATGTGAATAAAGCTTTATGCAGTCACTGTTGCTGAAATTTCTGTTCTTGTGTAGGAAACTTTAGAAACGGTTTCTGCATGAAGCTTTAGTGACATGCCTCTGAAAATTTCGATAGAAATTTCTAACAGTAAGCATGTACACAAATACGCCGCACACTATTAACAGGGTAATGTAAGCATTCCCTCCCCGAGTAGGGTAGTTGAAAAAAGGTAATGCCCGAATTTCGTTTGGAAGGATATCTCATCTTAGTACGTTTTCAAATAGAGTGAATACATTTTTGTCAATCGGACAATATATAATTGGAAGAAACTCTTAAATTCACTTCCCAGAATATGACATATGCATTGATTTTTTAATTTGACCCCCTCTCCCCACCTCCTTTCAGCATGACCTAAAAACCATCCTCTAAACGAGGATCAAGTATTTTGCCATATATTGATCGTAAATATTACTTTTGTTTCAGCAATGAAAAATTACTTAAACTATTAACAATAAGGTGATTTGATCATGCTGATATTTGATTTATAGAGATATCAATGGTGAGAGAGGAAAGATGAAATGTCAGATGTTGAATAAGTCAAAGGTCAAAGGTCAGAGGGAACAATATTTGTTCAGACTCGCTTATGAGAAAAATGATTTTTTCGTTTTTAAGAATGAAAAATTTTATGTTTCTCGAAAATTATTCGTGATATGAAAAAAGTTTCGACGTTAAAATTGTTTCCCTGTTTGAAATCTACGAAATTGTACATTCTTATAATATTCTATCTAATGCAGTTTTTAGAATTATCAAAAGATTGGATTTTCTACATTTTAAAGATAAAAATTTTTTTTTTTTCCATTTTAAAGCTTAGAATCTTTATTAATCTTATAAAGTATATTTAAAACACTCTTTCCAAATTAAAAAAAATATCCGTTTTGATATAACATGTGGGCGTAACCCTATCTTAAAAAAGCGAATATCTCCTAAACTAGAACGGGATATAAGGGCCCTATTCATGCGGACACCCGCATATGTAAGATATCGTTTTAAAAATCCTATTTTAGCCTATATAGTCGATTTCATTCATTTTTTTCGGAAATTTCGAAAATAGATTCATTGAAATGCATCTTTTCAAAACATAAAAAGTTTGAAAAAAAATAATACCGGATATGAGAGGATGTCATATAGGAACTTATAATTAAAGGATATTTCCTCATAGTTTAAAATAGTTTCTAACAAGAATGAGGTTTCTTTTTTCATCTATAAAGGCTTATTATAATAATAAAACTTTGGGATATTAATTTTCATGACAGATATAATCATTTTTCATCTCGTGATTTGATATATTATTAGGATGATTACATGCAAAGACCTATTTATACGAAGAACGCACACAAGAAAATTGAAAAAGCTCCAACTTTACGTCGATCAACTCTAAGCTGTGAAAGTTTCGAACCTATATCGGATCTCTCTGTTCTTTCATACTTTCAGGGCTCTGCTTCAAAAAATAAACAGCAAAGAATTCTGAAATTTTGACAGAACCTCTGTCTTGTATCCTTCTATGTTTTCTTAGATTTAAAAAAAAATCTTGAGAAAAGTTTAGAGGCTGAAGCAAACTATGTGGCATTTTCGATGCTCTAGGATAGGGCTCACGTGTATAGGGTGCTTATTTCAATTTTCTCAACTTCGGAATAGTCAACCTCTTTCTAATGGCACAGACCGCTAGATGAAACTTGAATGAATCTCTATTCACAATTTAAAAAAATTCCTAAGAAAATTCCATCAAGTCCTAGCGCCAGGGAATCGGCTGAATGAGACAAAACCAGACGGAGAGGCAAGGGCCAAAACTCGAATCAATAATTAAGAACACTTTAAGTAATGTAACGCATTAAACTTGGTCTCGCAAGTCGAAGCGAAACTGAAAAGGGAAGCTGGATACCGCCCAGCCAACTGAGCGAGCCACCATAACAACACGGGCATCTCACACCCGCAGCCGCAAGGTCTTGAGCGACAAACACTAAGAAAGGTGACTCTGAGGTACAATAGCGCCAGGGACAAACTCCCAAACATTCTCAAATTTTATTATTGAATAGTAAACATTTCTCAGTTATAAAACTTATTTGTGATTTTAACCAAATCAAATTGAATATGCTTGAAAAAGTATTAACATTGCTTTATACCGGGTACACAACTGAGTGAACCTTGCGCGTCAAAATCGAATTCAGCACTGACTCTTTCCCCAATGTTATATCTCTTCTCACGGTCGTATTTACTGTCTTTTGTCAAAAAACTTCATAGCAGTCTGCCTGTCAATTTCGAGTAACGTAAAATGTAAAAATGAACGTTAAAGTGAAACTCCCTGTCAATCGCGAGGTCAATCGCTTCCAAAGTTCTTATCAAATATTGTAAAGAGTTCTGCAAAATTTGCACTGATAATGCCTGAAATATTTCAATGGAAATTGCTCTGAAGTATGATAGAAATGAAAAATTATCATTCAACAATTCACGAAAGATATAAACCATATGATCATTAATTCTAGATCGCATCAATGGAAATAACTCAATTGCTCAAGTGTAGCTAAACTTTCATGTTAGTTTGCATCGCCAGGACGGGAAACACTCTCTATTAGTTCTAACGCTCTTTGTTCAAGGCTTGCTTCCTGTTAAACTGCACTAATGCCTTAAGCTCTGATCCGAAACCATTTCACCAGTTCGAGAGGTGTAGCTCAGAAGCAGGAGCAACAGCACCAAAGTTGGGTTTCAATTGATCAAGAGGGAAGGTCTTAAGTTCTCTGATACTAATCACCTTGAAAGTAATATTACCGAATCCTTTCTAACAGTTCTGGAAGTTGTCCTTCATCAAATGATGGCGACATTGCCGCCATTTCCCACCAGCTATGTACAACAATTTTTTATAACAAGCGCATAGGAAAATCTGCTTCCGCTGCCTTTTGAGTGATGGCGAGATAAAAAATAATATTGCCAGAATTAAAATGGGGGTCTGGAGAGACCGGATTTTCCGAGATTTCGACGGCGAAATTTCAACGGCGCTGCTTTAGTGTAGCTAGCAGAGGAACACGAGACTTGCGCGCGCATAATCTCGTCACTTTCATTAAGTTGTGTCATATATTACTTTCGCCCCGCCAGCTGATACTCGGCAGGATTCGGCTACTTTCGCTTCGCTCAAGAGGCAGAGAAAATCGAACTTTCGATGCGCGTGTTATGAACAAATATTTTTAACTGCAAGATGACTGAACCAGGACCTCAAATAATTAGAATTTTGGACTAGTGCTACTATAAGGCAATATTATTATGTGGGATTAATTTAACTTTCGTGAGGCAGAATTTTATTTTATATTGACCAGATATTTTTCACATGGACGCTATATATAATAGTAAAACCTCTCATACTAAAATATCTTTTTTCGATACAAAAAGCCTTTTCACATTTGCAAGTTTTTAATTTCCTATTTCCCTGAAAAAACGAATTAGAATATAAAAAAGAGACAGTTCTCACTTCCTGCGAATTCGAGAGGATCAAGAGAAAAGAAAGAAAAAAAGTCGGCTTTCGCACACGCAAACGTGACGAGAATTATTTTCACTTCGCGAAATGTTATACGAAAGCTTTGCTATAATTGACCAGTTAAATTTTCCTGTCGAGTTTTTTATGTCAGATAAGAGAAAATTACTGCGACTATAATGCGATGATTGCTGAGGATTGTGCTAAACTTTTGCACAGACTTGAGAATGAAACTCTAATTATTTTAAGTGCAACAGTAATCTGTAACGATCTTTTATTATTTCTTATATAGGCCATGCAACGAAACGTTTTATGAAGAAAAAAATGGCTGAATGTTAGCGAAACCCCTGCTTCACAGATGATTAATGATTATATAAAAAATCTAAACTGACTAAACAACGGCTTAACATTTTATACTGAAAAATAGCGACCATTTTGTATTTTTCGAGTTTAATTCTGAAACGGCCTATTTTTGCATAATTAGGGTTTTGCAAAAAAATCCATTTTTATTTATATTTTCAATCGGATTTCTCTAAGAGAAGTTACACGTGAAAAACTCCACATTTTTGACCCCTGTATTTTGAGAACTGCTAAATAAACGCTAGCAATAACATTAAAAAAGTGTGACCTCATTTAGACACTGTCGAAAAGTTCCAAGTAGGAATTTTTTCTCATATCTTCCAGAATAATATTAGATGCCTTCTCTGACTCTTCCCTTTTAATTTTATTTTTAAACAAATATTTTTATCCACCCTAATATTTATTACTATATTATTTATTATTTATTTCAATATATATATATACATATATGTATTAATAAATAAAGTTTTATAAAGTGGTCACACCTCGTCTCATTCAATTTTCTCAACAGAATCGGTCTCGCCACACCTAGTCAGTAGTAATAATCCGGCAATGGAAATGTCTATATGCATCTATTCGATCGACTCACACACTTCGACAGCACTTTACCGCAATGAGGGCGGAGATGAAATTTCCGTCATTAATTTCCCTTTCTACAAATTACCACTGACTACGAAATTCTGCTCTATGGACTGCACAATGTTAATTGATAGTATCCAATACTAAGAGTGCAGGATATTCATTTCCGTTCGGTTGAATTAGTTAAGGCATGTTAACAGGAAGGAATGATAAGCAGACTGAACAACCATGGTACTTTAGTCTCCTTACTATTCCCGTGGCATCACCGAAAAAACGATATTCTAATTTTAAGAATGTTCCACTAAGTTTAAGAATATTTGCAACTTAAATAGACGCCAAGAATATATTCTTAATGTATGATGGAGGCCCTCTTACCTTAAGAATATATATTTTTGTCTAACTGTAAGAATTCCCCACTAAGTTTAAGAATAGTTGCATCCGAAATCTGTCACAGTAAAAGTATAATAAGTGACGAGCTCGAAGAAATGCAACCAATTCTGAGGATAAATCGCATGTGCACATTTCTTCGAGCTTGACACTTATTACGAATTCGAAAAACTGATCGAAAAGCACGTCGCACAAAACATTAAAAGAAATTATTGAACAGAGCAAGGCGCATTTTCCTTTACGCATTTCTTCTTTCCCCACTCATTCATTTCAAGAATATGTTCTCCCTTTGGTTAGAAGATACTCTTAAATTAAGAATTTCGCTTACTTCATTGAGAATATTTCTAAAAATATGTCTGTAAGATTATGACACTCTTAATATTAGAATATCGTTTTTTCGGTGATGCCATGGGAAACTTTTCCGAATCTGGCAGGAGTAACGGCACAAGCGCGACGTTGTCCTCTCCTTACTCAAGGAAAAGTTCGAGTGAGCCAGCCTGTGGAAATGAGGTAAGTTGGAGAGGTTATCAGAGTTGTTTTCTTTGCAAGCTGCAAAAGTTTTTCAAGCTTTGAGCAATAAAATTTGTACAATATCTAAGTGGTATGTTTTACAACCAAGTTACCCTAATTCTATCATTTGTTGATTGAGCTTAAATATAAAAAGGTACTTATGTTTTTGCTTTCCAAAATTTATTCATACTTCTTTCACAAATACTAAAAATATTGTTCATGTATTTATTTCGTACCTTTCGTATGATAATCAACAAACCAGCTTAACCTTTCTAAATTACTTCATTTCTAAAAGCTATCTCATTCGAACTTTTCCTTGAGTAGGAAAAAAACAACGTCGCGATTGCGCACAAACACAAGAGTGATTACTACTATAATGGCAATTATCTACTTTTCAATTGAACGGATCTGTAATTGAAGACATGAGAATATTAATTGAATAAGAACCAATTTTTTCAAATTCGTTTTTCATGATAAGAACAACTGGATAAGGACCATTAGAAAATAATTTTATTTTTTATTTTAATCCATTTTTTCATATAAAAAATACATTATCTGGCACATATTTAACAGCCCGAAAAACTCCTTACTACATTCTTGTGATTTCGTAAAAAAGTAAGCAGTTTTTAAATTTATGAGATGAACAACTGGATGTGGACATTTTCTCACCCTCCTCCCACTTTGAAAAAAGTTTTTCCTAATGTTTTCACATCTCCAATGTATAGTTCTTTGGGAACACATGCATGTATAATTTTATCAATATTTTACATTTGAAACCCCATTGTAAATAACTTTTTTTGTTCATACTGTAAAATTTCATTTATGGTCCTTATCCCGTTGTCCTTCTCATTTCTTTAATTCATAAATAGTATATTCATAAATATAGTGAATTAAAATGCATGTAGGATAAAAGTATCCATAATTGTTCCGTATGCACAGGAACTCAAAAAGAATATCTAAAAAAATGTATCGATAAAATGCGTTTTAATCACTAAATATCTCTGACTCTATTGTATTAACGTGTTTTAGAAAAGGTATATTTCTATGATTTTCGTATTTAACGTTTTTCCAACAATACATATTCTTGACAAGTCACAATAGCAGTCTATTTTTCTTTTTCCTTGTAACTAACATTTCAAAAAAACAAGCCAGTTAAACCATTTTGCGCTTCTACCCTTGACTTTTTATAATAAAATTGAAATATGAAACATCGCTACTGTGCACTCTCCAATTTTCATCAAAATCCATAGCCTCGATTGGTCTTAATAGATTTTGAACGGCAAAATTGGATTTTCGCCTACTACGCGCTATCGGAAAATATCATACCAAAAAGAAAATCTTCCAGCAAACTGGTCTTAAAATTACATTTTTTTATTTTTCTTATTTTTTAATCATGGATAACGAAAGAAAAAACAAGCAAATGCTAAACGTACAAATATATTTTTCTTCTGTGAATACTCTAGGGCTGATTAATGTAGATGACAAATTTCTACCCTCTTGTACAAATAGTATAGAAGCTGGGAATAGTAAACGATGGATGGACATCCGACCGTCATAAGGGTTTCCTCCGTAGCCTACGAAATCCTAAAAACTATGTAAGCTACGGATATCTGGCAAAAATCAAATGGGAGAGTATCGAGGAGAGTATATAGAATATTTTAAAGATAGTGATTAGAGGGGACGGAAAAAGGGTATACTGTGTGTATGGGCCAAAGTTAAAGTGGCGAAGGGATGATAGGAATGGAAGGTGTCGGGGATGACGATATAGGCGAGGAATAGTGTGACGAAAACATAAATATTGTTAGTGTCTTATATGGTTGAGGAATATAGTGCTGAAAATATGAAGGATAAGGGAACATGGAGAGGTACTTATATTATAGAGAAATAGGGTTAGAGGGGGAGAGTTGACAGGGACGGAAAGAAGGTGTGTAATTAAAGAGGGTTATAGTAGTGAGCAGATGAATGATAGAGGGGTTAATAGAGGGGTTGGTAGAGGTATATGCCATAGGGAAACAGGGCAAGGAGAGAAGTGATAGAGACGGAAGATATAAGGGTTGGAGAAAGCGTGTGAATGGATGAGAAGTAGAGTGATGAAAAAATTAATGATAGAGGGTTAGAAGAGAGGGTTACGATGCTATATGAAGAGGGGACAAGTATGTATGAGAAGGATAGAGTGATGCAGATATTTAGCGTTTTTAGATAGAGAAGGTGACTAAATGAGAAGAGGATGTGTAATAAAGATGGAAGATTATAGAGTATGGGAGGGGTTAGATGGTATATGAAATGAGCGAAGGGTAAAGGGGTTGGTGCAAGTAGGATAAAAGAGGAAACTGATTCTTTTTTTCAATTGTGCGTAGTTTCTGAAAATAGTTTTACTTGCATCAGGACCACCCTTAAAATATTGTTCATCAGAAAAAGAAGAAAAAAATTGCTCTACATAAAATGACAAGTAAGAAGCCCTTACAAATGTTGAGAGACAAATGTGCAATACCCTTTTTTAAATTTGAAGAACAACGAATCAAATATTCTTTCAAAAATAAAGTGAAAATTTGTGACATTTCGGTGACCCCCCCCCCCCTCCCTCCCCTCAAAGTGTTACGTGACACTGAAGCTGACCGCCCTTCTATTTTTAAATAAGAAATCTAAATGTTACTACTACTACTAAATTTTGTTCTGTTCAAAATATTTGATTCCGAATGTATCGACATCGATTTAAATTTCATTTTTAGATCACAGAAACGTCACGTGTTACAAACCCTTTGCGAACCCCTCCTGTTTGACACTTTGTGATTTTTCGGCTTTATCTAGTTGTTAATCTTAGTGCCTCAATTAAATGACACTTTTAGCATCACCGTTAAGCAAATATGAAAAACTTATTTATCTATATAATATTTTAAAGTTCTTTTTGAAGTAATATTTTGTTTGAATATTCTCCATCTTTATTTCTGACGAACTGAGGAAACAGTAAGCCCCATTGAAGGTTCGAATTTTCTCGGCTTTATTTTCAATTTTCGGGGGATTTTCGTTCTATCTCGTAGATTTGAAATCAAATTTGCTGTGTCCTCATAAATCGTATCCCTTCAAAACCTTATGGCACACAAATATCCGGGAAAGTAGGTGTAGTTCTCACGATATCGGGCCTTATTACATAGCAAAACGCCGACATCTGCTAGCTGTAGATTTTTTGAGATCGATTTTTTTTATATTTATCTCGCTGTATATTATAAAAAGATGTGGCCACCACCACGCGCCGCTGCGCTATGTCAGGAATCGTAATTCTCACAAACTGCCCGCCCAACCTCTTTAATTGCCCGCTCTACCCCTAACTGCTCATTCATCCTCCCCAACTGCCCACTGAACCAACCTAATTGCCCGCCTAACCTCTCTAACTGTCCGTCCAACCCAGCGTTTCCCAAACTTTTTTCGCACTTTTTAGGGAGGGTCAGGGCCGCCACCCTAGAATTTTTTCACAATACTGGAACCCAAGGGGGATACTGGACTGCCGGTCATGCGGGCGGTTGCACGCTTCGTGCGACCTTTCCATTGTGACGATTAGAACCGGTTGAGACAAATTAAACTTTGGTGAAATGTTAATAAATTAAACTTTAAATAGCTGAATCAATTTCCTGATATAATTTTAAGAAAATGAAAAAAAAGTTGATGAAAATCGGTTAATATCTTCAATCCCAGTTGAGAGTTCTTGTAATTTTGCATACTCTTAAAGATTTACTTTATTACTGGAAATATTAACCGATTTTCATGAACTTTTTTTTCATTTTCTTGAAATTATATCTGGAAATTGTTTCAGCTAATTAAAATTTAATTGAGTCATGCCTTCATAATGTTAGTTATTGTAACAGAACTTTATCTCATAACAATGAAAGGGTCGTCATAGCAGGTACACGAAAGTAGCTGTCAGCTGAGAGTGGGGGGGCTGACGAGCTGCCGGGCCCAGGGTGGCATCCCCCTACGGCGGCTGCCCGGCCCGAGGTGGCTTCGCTTTCCAGGAATCCTGAAAAGGGTTACGGTCGTTACGGTCACGGTTTGTTGCAGCTCATTGTTCACACCGAAGGCTCTGATTTTTTTCTACTTGAATCCACAATACATTTCATTTTTTCATTTCAAGCTGTAATTTACCGTGAAGGATTAGGGACGAGTCGAAGGACAAGTTCGAAGAAAATTTATGAGGGCCTGTCCTGCCGTCCTGATAAAGAAACTATACAACTGCATTTAAGAAGAACCGAGGTATTAAATAAAACGCGTTTGCATCGGTACCTTTTAACGTATGAGACTTTTTGAAAAAAAATACTGTCCTTGGGTAAATCAGGCATGCTCTATTTATTAAAACAAAAAAATGGCGAATTCCAACTATTTATATGCAAAACTGTAGATATGCTAGGCTAGATATTAATGCACAAACTCGCCGAGAATCCTTACTAATAAACACATCTCCGCACTTGTGCTGCCGAATACAGGAAACTAATGACTAATGCCTTCAATAACCCCCGAGTTTCCTGCTGGAGAAACTTAACAACTACAAATTTTTCAAAAATTGATAAAGGAGTAAAATTATGATGTAATTATTAATTAATTATTGAATTACAATTAATTGTTAAGTTTTGTAATACAAAATGTATCAATAATACAAAAGTAATTAATTTGATATTTTGATAATTAAAATCATTGTGTGAGCACAAAATAAAAGAAAAGAGTGTACAGACTTTGGTCAAATTATTAATTGTTTATTAAATTCTAACAATAAATAATATCCATTAAAGGAAAAGATTTTTAATATGTATGTGAATTTGACAGATTCTACTAAATTTAACTCGACATTTTTGTATATATTTTATTCATTTTTATATAAATATATTATTTATACTTTATATATATATATTTATTTATATTTTTTTCATAATAATCTGCAATCTGTCAGTTGAATATACATTGATGTTAACATTTTTCATTAACAAAAAACTAATATCCCAAAAAATTATTATAGAGATAAAAATGAATTATTTACAATAATATATTATAGAACACAACTGATATTTATTTTTAAATGTATATGATCAGTGCAAATAAAAGATATTTGTATTAGAACAAGTGAGAAATGAAAAAAGCGATCGAGCCCTTTTTTTAAAATTCATATTGCACACTATTATACATAAAATATGTAGTAAAAAAGTTCTCACAGACATTTCTGTCAAACAAAAACTGGGTCTTTTATATAGGTTTTTGTAATCCAAATAGTGCTACAAACACCTCTTACAGAGGACCCAGTTTTTGTTTGACGTAAAATGTTAATGAAACTTTTTTACTACATATGTTATGTTCATCACCGTACATATGATTGAAAATTTAAAAAAAGAATGTCGGAAAATCAAAATTTGAACTGTCAAAAAAGGGACTCGAAACATTTTTTCATCTCTTACTTAAATTATTCGGGCAAAATCAGAAAATTAAATGTATTCTTACAACAATATTCATAAGTTTTTATATGCTTTTCTACAAAAAATTCATGCGAGTGATTTTTTTAAAAACATTGTCCAATTATCTCACAATTTTAAAATTAAAAGCTTCGAAATTATTAAAAAAAAAAACAATTTTTCTAATATCACCAAATGGTTACGATAGTCTCTAAAAGGATAATAATGTTTGAATTATATTCCTATAATGATTTCAGATAATTAATAATAATTATATTATTAATCAACTAGAATTATTTTTGCTTGACAGATAAAAAATGCAGATGTGCTATTGGAAAGAAGGATCGGTGGTTTAAATTTACCCTCGAAATCGGGTGAAGAAACTTAACATGTACTTGTGCTATTCGATTTCAGGAAATCGGACTTTTATCAGGATCTGGGGGGTCAGCACCACTCAGCACTATCCGAAATCCTGGAATTCGTGTCGATATGCTAGAATTTCTGCAGATGTATTGTTTCTTCATCAGGAATTCTCAAAAATCGCTGTAGATATGATAATTGAGACCTAATTATCTCAAGATTTAATTACAATTTTTGATAATGATTAGCATAGTTAAATTCGTATTTTCATTACGAATCCAACCATATAAAAAACTCATTTTTGATAAAAATGCAGTTGAACAGTTTCTTCATCAGGACGGCAGTGTTTGACCTAGTCTCGTGACTGCCATTGGCAGTCTTTGCAGTCATTGACTGCCTTCTGGGGAGCCCTGGTTTAGAGCGTTTCCTCAATCTCTCTAACTGTTGTTTAACCTTCCTAACTTTTAGCCAGCCCTCCCTAAGACTCTAACTACCCACCTTATCTCCCTATTTGCCCATTCAACCTTTCTAACTGACCCACAGTGGTCGGACAAGCAGGAAAAGTTGATCAAAATTTAAAAAATCGATATTTTTTTTTGCGTAAAACCAAATTGCCCACTCAAACTAACTGCCGGCCATACATTATCTAACTGCCCAACCAACCTAAATAGACACGAGATCAAACATCTCTAACTGTTCTCCCTGACTAATGGGAGACGTAAGATTGGTTTAAAACCAAGCTCGCTATATTTCTCTGCAACGTAAAGACATAGTGAGATTTCGGCATAAAATTAATTTATCGCATTAGTGAAGTCGTAAGAGTAAGCTGCCTTTAATTATCACAAATAAAGTGATTAAAAAAAAAAAATTCTAGTAGTCGAGCGTACTTCTGGTTACAACATAAAGAACTCCGCGTGTGCTTCACGTAAAGTCTTAAGTTGTAAATATGTTGAGCAGAACGAATATGTCTACTGGAAGAAATACGCAAAGCACTTCGATAAAAATTATATTGCGTTTCGCAAGAGATTTTGTATATTTCTTAGCTGAGATTTGATTCTAGAAAAACCCGTTAGTTCATTTTTAATTTTGCATTGAAAAATTAGAAACAACACGCGCGTTTTACCTACAAGGGGTATTTGCATAATGAAAATGTGTCCCTATACTCAAGTTCTTGGCGCAAATAGTTTTGGCAATGACCGGGAAATTTCCCGGTTTTCGGATAGTGTCGATACTTTCGGGAAATCGAAAAAGTACTGGAACCATTCATCTCAATTAGATTTAATTATCTTTGATCATTTTGTAGACAGTTTTTCAGAAAGTAATATCCAAAAATAATGTATTCTGGCTGTCGATGATGATTTTACAGTAAATCAACACCAATCATACAACTAAACATTTTTTAAACTATTTTTTTAAAATAATTTAACCTGACTTTTCAGTTCTAAATGTCCCGGAAACTTTTCGCAAAATTTGCGAAGTTGTTCAGGTAAAATATTTTCCGCCCGCTAGAATGCGCTGGAACATCCCGTTGCCTCACTCTGACAACACTAACGCAAGCGGTTCTTCTTGAATATCTTCGTTAAAACCAGACTGGTACTCCGTTCTTTATTCATAAGGGTTCCAAAATTCATTTGCAATTTGCACACATGCAGTTAAACCTTAATTAAATTTGCATTTTGGAAATGAATATCTTTCTGTATTAGTTGGTTACAAAGTTTTTTAAGCTTTGTAAGCTTTACTTTTCATTTTTTCAATTTGATACTATTGCTAATTTTTAAATTTGAATTCAAGGAACTTTTTTTCATATTATTTCAGGTAAAATATGCGTATGAATTCTTTCGAAAGACTTGTCTCAAATTATTCATAACATTTTCAATTTTCTGTAATGTCACCAATTTCTTCTGAAACATCGAAATTGAAACATTAAAAAACATTGTAGATCATCATCCATAATTTCATCCTTTCTTATTTTAAAACTTTTAAATTACGTCACTTATATGTCTATCAACTCTCGTAACAAATGTTATCAATAATAAACTGTCTAATAATTTTTATTATTGCCCAGAAGCTTTTTCTATAATTTTTATCAAATCACTAAATCTATCATCACACAAAACTCAAGGTATCAAAACGTTACAAATATTTCACAACTTCATTATGTAACAAATGAAAATTGCCCATTATCTTATAATCTTGTGCCAGCGCAGCATCTATCCGTTTCTTACTTAACCTAAAACCTATTGAAATTCTACATTTTTAGCGAACAATCATTTGAAAGAAAGGAATTGGGAAATTGAGGAATGAGAAGACCCCTATGCTGCAAGCTTTTCTCTCGGTCCGCTTTTGTACGGGCACGGCTCGAATTGAAGCTCTTGGAATGCAGAATTGAGATAAAAAATAAAATTTTCTATGTTACATTTTTCTTCTTTTGATATCAGTGATTTTAAAAAGTTAAATAAGGAGAATGAGGAAAATTTGGTTATTTAGACCCCTATGCTGGTAGCTTTGCTTTTAGTCTGGTTTTGTTCCGGGATGGCTCAAATGGAAACGTGTAGAATTGAAATTAAAAATGATATTCGCTATGTTACAGTTTTCCTTTTCTGACATCAGTGGTTTAAAAAATAATATAAGAAAAATAAGAAACATTTGGTTATTTAGACCCCTACGCTGGAAGCTTTTCTTACAGTCCTATGTTCTACGAGGATGGCTCAAACTGAATCATGTACAATTGAGATGAAATTAAAATTTTCTATGATTACATATACTTTTTATATCAGTGGTTAAAAAATAAGTAATGTAAGAAACATTTGGAAATTATGGTTATTTAAAACGCAATGCTAAAAGCTGTTCTTCTAGTCTGATTTTCTTCACTAGTGGCTCAAATTCAAGCATGTAGAATTGAAATAATAAATAAAATATGCTGTTAGATTTTTATTTTTTGGATATCAGTGGTTTAAAAGAAAGGAATATAAGAAAAATGGAGAAAATTTTGTTTTTAGACCCCTATACTAGAAGCTTTTCTTATAGCTGGATTTTCTACGGAGATGGCTCAAATTGAAACTCTTGACATGCAGAATTGATATAAAAAATAAAATCTTCTATGGGGTCATATATATATATTACGTAACTGGGTTTTCTTTTGTTTAAATAAATATGAGAATAAAGTTGCCGTTAAATCAAAAAGGACAGAACAATATAAACAAACAAAAAACACGTTACGTAATATATTTACGATCCCTATCTTACATTTTTCTTTTATTTGTTTGATTTTTTTATTAATATTCTAAACGTGTGGGATAAAAAGAAATATTCCGTGACATTTTTGCAAAAATTCCTTAATTCGAAAGAATGATTTATTTTCATTCCGAATAAAATTTTTAATAAATAAAACTGTTGAAAATTTTATATTTTGATTTTATGGTTGTATATTAAAAAAGAAATAATAAAAATTAACTTATTTTCATATATGATCAGCATCAGCCTAATGTTAAATACTATATCATCTACTATTACATCTGCTACTACAAGTTAATTTAAGTTCAATTTAAGAAAGTTTTGTCGTTTCTTTAAAATTTGGTTGACTTTGAAAATATATGCTGGGATTTACCACTGCCCGGGGAATTCCTGGTAAATTTCTGCTAGTTATTTATAATTCTGATCCATTTTTTATATAGAGCTGCTCGAATTATTCTGAAAAAAGAAGAGGTTTTGTGAGACTCGATCTTTCAGGAGGGCGTGAACTACTTTTCAACTCTTCGTGACTGTATGCGGGTATATCTACATATTTTGCAATATACGGGGTCCAATATTCGTGTTCCTTTATTTCCTCAATCCAGTAATATTGCTTAGTTTTCAAAAAATGTCGAGAAAAGGAATAGAAAAGCTTTGGCTTCGCTTCCGCGTTCAAGTACGTGCACTGTGGTTGTCGACTGAGCCCGCGGGAATTCAATTGTTTTTTCCCTTTATTCCGTCGTGCCATTCCCACAAAAAATGTGTGTACACAGAGAAACGAGAAGTACACAGGGGAGAAAAGAAAATGCTAGTTTAATAAAAAAGTCAAAAGATTCGGAGATTTTTCAATAACGAAAATGGCAGAAGGAAACAATTCTGCATTTTATAACCAAAAACACTCAGAGAAAAAGTTGTCTTGAAACAAAACCATCGTCCTCTTGCGTTTTTTGTTTTGGAACACATAAATATTTTGCTTAGGCCCGGTTCCACCAAACTCGGTTAAATCAGTGGTTAACTGACGGCGGGTTAAAGTTAACGCCATAGTTAAGCTTGGGTTATCCTGTTGTGCGTTCCACCACATTTTTCGTGGGCGCGGTTAGCTAACCAGATAGTCGTTTCGAAGTAACTCCTATTTTACTTTAAATCATTCGTGTGATTGGCTACCCGTCGGTCGAATGGAAAGCAAAGCAATATGTCCGTGCGCGCCAAATCCAGGTAAGGTTGGGCCACGCTCGTGTCTACACTAACCTAAAAAAAGTGAATGTTGGTGTATGTTTTGTTCGTGATATATTAATATATCACATATAAATTCAAAAACATCTTTTTCGACTTCGTCATCAGACGATCTCAGAACTTCTTCCAAAAACTCCATATTTCACAACGACAATGCCGTTTTTAGGTTAGAGGACGATTAAGTCGCCTTAACCGATCAATTTTGACCGGTTAGATTTAACTGTGGTTAACGCGAGTTAACCAGCCGCTAAAACGTGGTGGAACGTGTAACTAGGTTTAACGGAGGATTAACTTTTTAATCGAGGTTGGTGGAACCGGCCCTTACACAAACAGAATTATTTGGCTGAGAGATTAAATGAAGTTTGCCGCAAACGAATAATGTTTGTTGTGAAAAGATTCTTTTTGAGACAAATGAAAATCCGCTTAACCTTGAATTTAAGAGGAAATTTCATTTGTGTCAAAAGACATCCTTTTGGCACAAGAGAAAATTTCTCTGAGTGAACGAAATAGAAAATTTTTTATTTAAGAATTATTGATAAATATATATTTTTTATGAGTCGTTAAAACCAAAATTCGACAAAAGTTTTATCATGAACGGTTTTAAAAATATAATCTGGATAATACAATTTCAATTCTTTCAATTCGGGGTGAATAGAATTTTAGAAAATTCAAAAAAATAAAGAGATCTGAGCATTAAAAATAATTATTTTTCATTCAAGATCGACGGTTTTTCATAAAATTAAAAGTATTCTTGATCAGGTGTTCTTGATTTAGAAGAAAATTTCTAGATTCACAAACAATAATCTAGATTAGGCACAATCCTTTAGTTTCAAGAGGAACGTTCTTCTTGATTCAAAAATAAATACCATTCGAATTAAAGTAAAAATTTAAGGGGAACTTTTCTGCAAATTCAGTATTAGTATTGATTATTTTGTTTTTAAATGTCGTTTCTTTAGACTGTTTAATAATGATCGATCTGTGAGAGTGAGTAGATGTTACATTTTTTATTTTTTTAAGCAGAGGTTTCTACCTTTAGAATCCTAATAAGAAGAGTCCTAGCTCCAACTATGTCTCAAATGTTTTTCTTTCAGCGAATAAATTAAGAATCGCGAAAAACAGGTTCTAAAAAATTTACTGCGGGCGAACCAACAACCTCTTATGTATTGAAGAGGTTTTTGGTTCAAACCCAGCCAGCGTATAGTGGTCTGGGGTAGGAATTTACTGTTCATAATCACCCACAGGTCGAAATTCTTAACCGATTAAAAATTTTTTTATAGAAACGCTCAGTAATAAAATTTTACGAGGACTGTGGTTTGCGATTTGTTAATATTTTTACAGAGTAACCATATACAAACAAATAAGATGACAAAATTGGCCATTTCAGATTTGTGAATTTTCATCTCAAAAAAAATACAGACAGAAATTCACTATTAGCTAAAATTATTGCATCTGCGCTCATAGAACAGAAACCATTATAATAATATTCATCTCAATCATTATACACCATTTATATAAACAAATTCTTACTAGTGTGTGAAAAAATGTATCTTTTTATGTAAAAAGGATAGATCTTAGTTTTTGATTGAAAAAATGTTTATAACATTCACATAAATTATTTTTAATAAATTTCGTTCATCAATAATCGCAAGAAATGTCACTCTAATAATAATTAAAGCAAAAATAATTTGTTTACGAGAAAACGGCCGGTTGGGACATTTTTTCAACGAAATTGTTCATAACAATCTATGTTATTTACGTTTGATAATGCTTGAAGTATATAAATGCCTTTGAAGACAATCTTGAATCACTTTTGGCCAGAAAAATTAAGTTAGCTATGACAAAAACTGATTTATTGAGAATTTGTTTATAAAAATGTTTATAAAAACATCTGTTGGCGATTATGAACAGTAAATTCCTATTCCAGACTACTGTGCCGCGATGAATTTATTAGAAGTGATTTTTTCGCGTTTTTTAATTAATTCTAATTATCAGAAATCTAGGGACAGAGACCTCTGCTATAAAATTTTAACTGGTAAGCCCTCACAGATGTACTATTTAGTATTTACTCTCAAGTCAAGTTTTCTGAGATCAAGTCCTTCTAAATTAAGTGGTCTTGATCAAAGAGAAAACGTAATCACGACTAGCTTGAAAAAAATTTCACTGAAAGTTGCTTGCCCATGCCGTTTTTTTGCTGATTCTTTTTTGGGGAGACCTCCCGAATAATTTAAGCGGAAAATGAGAAAAATCGATAGGTAGCCTTTTAAAATATCTTAGGTTTGGACTTTTTGAGTACAGACTTTTTTAAACCTTCGCTTAAAAACAGCTCAGCCTTAAAACGATATGTTGAACCCTTTCAAATTTGTTTTAATCGGTGAAAAAATCAGTTTTTTTAAAACTGCTCATTTGCGGTGCATTTTGAAGAAAAAAATATCACATGCTCAAAATAAGGTATATAAAATTCCCGGTAAAAAAAACGTTTTATCTAAAATAGTTCCTAGGTTATCGCTTCCTGAAATAGACCAATTTTTCATAAAACCTTGTTAACCCCGTAGTTTCTAAAAATATTTTTCTCCCTTGCATCAACATTCATACTTGTACCTAAAACACTTTAATTTTAATAGTTTTTTAAATATTTCCTAGAGAAAGTGAGCTTGTTTTAAAAAAAATTTAATAATTTGCTAATTTTTTTTTTTAAACAAGCTCACTTGTCTAGAAAACCTTTCAGACTAGCTGTGAATTCGATTTTGAGTGTTTCCACTTTGTTTGTATTTATAATTATATGGTGCTCATTTCACGAGCACTTTGCTTCCCGTTAGCAAATGTATTTGCTTCCTCATAGAGGAAGCATTAGTTATTTTTTCAATAATAGACAAATCAAAGTCTTCATTTTGCTCAGTTTAAAAATAGAAATTTACAAAAAATACAAAATTACAAAATGATACAAACAATTTTTAAATACAAAGACAAATCAGAAAAATCAAATTTTGTATTCATAATGATAATTTTTCGAGCTGGAAAAGGGCAGGGAAGAGTTCTGTCGCACACTATCCCTTTCCCAGCTTTATGATTTCTTTACAAAAATTGTCAGAATGATTTTATTTGAAAACGTATGATCAAAATGTCTTTTCTATGCATGCGTCAACTTTAATTATGTCGATGAAAAAAGTTTTTCTGTTTGAAACAGATGATTCAAATATTATAAATGAGCATAACTTCCTTAATCTACAATAAAGTGTATTAGTATTATATATCAATCGATTTGCCTCGAATCAAGGAATCTTTTCCGCTCTTGCATCAATTTTGAATTATGTTAGTGAAAAAAGTTTTACTATAAAAAATCGTGTTTTAAAATATTATGCATTACCATAGCTTCCTTGCTCTTCAATAAAATGTATCAATGTTATAGGTCAATCGATTCGTCTTGAATCAACACCGCTTTTCTATTCTCGCATCAACTTTAAATTATGAGATGGGAAAATTTTTACTATCAAAATCGATTTTAAAAATATATAAATTACCATAACTTCCCTACTCTTCAATAAAATGTATTAATATTGTAGGTCAATCGATTCGTCTCGAACCAAGGAATCTTTTATATTCTTGCATCAAATTTGAATTATGCTGAAGAAGAAAATTTTACTATAAAAAACCGTATTTTTAAATAGTATGCATTACCATAGCTTCCTTACTCTTCAATAAAATGTATTAATATTATATGTCAATCGATTCGACTCGAATCAACACATCTTTTTTGTTCTTGCATCAACTTTTAATTATGTTAATGAAAAAAGTTTTACTATAGAAACCCGATTTTCATAATATATAAATTACCATAACTTCCCTACTCTGTAATAAAATGTATTCATATTAGAGATCAATCGATTCACCTTGAACCAAGGAATCTTTTATATTCTTGCATCAACTTTGAATTATGCTAATGAAAAAAGTTTAACTATAAAAAACCGATTTTTAAAATATTATTGAGTGCTAAAAAAAATGCAATTGATATTTTTAGAAATCCTTTGGTCAGTTTCAAGATATTAGTGAAGAAAATAAGCCCTCCAAATTTCATCAATTTATCTGCAACCGTTTTCTAGTTATCGTGTTCACAAAAAAGTATGACATCCACACACATATCCACACACACATCCACACATACAGCCACACACATCCACACACACACACACACATCTACACATCCACACAAAGCTTTCTCTACGAGGAAGCAAAATTATTTGAATTAGACTGTTTTAGGTACACTTGTGAATCTTTGGTGCAAGAAAGCGAAATATTTTCAGAAATTAAGGTTTCACCAAGATTTTATGAAAATTTTCTCTATTTCAGGAAGCTATAATCTATAGGATCTATTTTATTCGAAGGAGTGAAAAGATTGTATTTTTTTCAGTTGTTCAGGGAATTTGCTCTATATAAATTAAACATAGCCCAACTTTCATATAGGATATGCTTTATTTTTTATATACTTCATTTTAGAAACTTGAAATTAAAAAAAAACGGATTTTTCACCGATTTAAACCTTGTCCTTGAACACTTGGGATCTTTTTTTTGGACGTAAAACTAAAGGGTTTAAGCAATTAAAACAATAAGACTATATCTACATTATCTCTATTAAAATGATTAAAGTGTTAAAATCCTCTATACTCAAGCATAAAATAAAAATGTAACTGTCAACCGCTCTTAGAATCTTCGCAATGATATCTTGTTTTATTTATTGTTTATTTTTATATTTTTTGCTTTCCACGGCACCCTAGGAATAAATAGCTCTTTGCTGTGACAAACTTCCGGTCTCCGAAGTTGCAGCACGTCGCAGGAAACGGACTATGTCCCCAACCCTGGCATCTCCTCTCTTTTCAACCCCAATTTTCTTTCAACTTTCTCGCTCATAAGAACGTTTGCCTCGGTGGAAAGTTCGGTTCCGACCGGGGATTTCTGAAAGTCACGTTTTGAGATAAATGGTAGTGAGGGAGGTTCCACGAACAGGAGCAAAGGGAACTTAAGCCATTAAAGAATCGATGCCATCTCGAACCAGATTCTTCGTTCGAAGATATACGGAATCAAACAAAAAGTTTGGCGGGTTATCAGCCAGAGATTCAATTAGCGCTTTTCACACACGGATTAACGGGATGACACCATAAATCTTACACAATGGATTGAAGAGAACAATTAGCTTCAGAAAAAGAAAACGTCAGGTTAAAGTATAATTGATAGTCTAAAGTACAATTATATCAAATAGAAAATTGAAGAACAATTTTTTTGTTTTGAGAAATTTTCTTTGATCCCGTACTCGGAAAAATGTTTGCTTGAATCAAACAAATTCTTTCTTTGATATAGGGTGAAACAAATATCTGGTTGATTGAAACAAACATTTGTTTGATTCAAACAAAATTTATTTGATTTACACGCATCATTGTTTAATTCAAAACAATTTTATTTGAATCAAATAAATTCTAGCTTTGATACTGAGTCAAAAAGTTTTCTGAGTGCAATAATTTCAATGAAGTTGAAATTTTGTCTTCGATTTTATTTGATAAACGCCTGAAAAACACAAAATATACAAGCATGATATTTTAACAGACGTCACAGCCTAAAATGCTCTCAAAACAAGGGAAATAGGATGTTTTTTCTTGAAAATAAGCGAATGATAAGGGCAAAAATTAATTTAAATAAAATTAGTGTATAAGTATATACCATATTGAATTCGGTATGAAACACGAAACGATTCCAAGTCTGAATTTTCAATTTCAACAAATTAGTAGAATTTCCAACCAAAAATTATTTACTTCCTACCAAAAGAGATGAATTTTCAACGAAATATTTACAACCGAATAGTTGAATTTTGTAGCGAAGGGGACTAATTTTCATCAAAATAGTTCAATTTTTCACGAATTAGTGGAATACTTAAACAACAAAGATTAAAATTCAACTAAAACTAGTTGCATTTGCAACTAGATAGTTGAATTTTCAAGCCAAGAAGCCGAATTTTTTCAAGGACACAGGAATTTTTAATCCAAGAGGACGAATTTTCTATCCAAAAAGACTAATTTTCAACAAAAATATTGAATTTTCGACCACAAGAATGGCTTTTTAACAAAATAATTGAGTCCTTAACCAAATAATTAAATTCAAAACTAGCTGTGAATTCGATCTCAAGTGTTTCCACTTTGTTTGTATTTATAATTATATGGTGCTCATTTAACGAGCACTTTGCTTCCCGTTAGCAAATGTATTTGCTTCCTCATAGAGGAAGCATTAGTTATTTTTTTCAAAAATAGACAAACTAAAGTCTTCATTTTGATCAATTTAAAAATAGAAATGTACAAAAAAATGCAAAATTACAAAATAATACAACAACAATTTTTAACACAAAGAAAAATCAGACAAATCAAATTTTGTATTCTAAATGATAACTTGTCGAGCTGGAAAAGGGATGGGAAAAGTTCTGTAGCACCCTATCCCTTTCCCAGCTTTATGATTTCTTTACCAAAATTGTCAGAATTACCCTATTTGAAAACTTCGGATCAAAAAGTCTTTTCTATTCATGCGTCAACTTTGAATTATGTCAATGAAAAAAGTTTTTCTGTTTGGAGCAGATGACTCAAATATTATAAATGAGCATAACTCGTTAATCTTCAATAAAGTGTATTAATATTATAGATCAATCGATTTGCCTTGAATCAAGGAATCTTTTCCGTTCTTGCATCAATTTTGAATTATGTTAGGGAAAATAGTTTTACTATAAAAAACCGATTTTCAAAATATATAAATCACAATAACTTCCATACTCTTTAATAAAATGTATTAATATTATAGGCCAATCGATTCGTTTCGAACCAAGGAATCTTTTATATTCTTGCATCAACTTTAAATTATGGTGAAGAAAAAAGTTTTACTATAAAAAACCGTATTTTCAAATATTATGCATTACCATAGCTTCCTTACTCTTCAATAAAATGTATTAATATTAAAGGTCAATCGATTCGACTCGAATCAACACATCTTTTCTGTTCTTGCATCAACTTTGAATTATGATAATGAAAAAAGTTTTACTATAAAAAACCGATTTTCAAAATATATAAATTACCATAACTTCCCTACTCTTGAATAAAATGTATTAATATTATAGGTCAATCGATTCATTTCGAACCAAGGGATCTTTTATATTCTTGCATCAACTTTAAATTATGTTGAAGAAAAAAGTTTTACTATAAAGAACCGTATTTTCAAATATTATGCATTACCATAGCTTCCTTACACTTCAATAAAATGCATTAATATCAAAGGTCAATCGATTCGACTCGAATCAACACATCTTTTCTGTTCTTGCATCAACTTTGAATTATGTTAATGAAAAAAGTTTTACTATAAAAAACCGATTTTCAAAATATATAAATTACCATAACTTCCCTACGCTTTAATAAAATATATCAATATTATAGGTCAATCGATTCGTCTCGAACCAAGGAATCTTTTATATTCTTGCATCAACTTTGAAGTATGTTAATGAAAAAAGTTTTACTATAAAAAACCGAATTTTCAAATATTATTAAGTGCTCAGAAAAAATGCAAGATTATTATAGGAAGATATTATAGGTCAATCGATTAGTCTCGAACCAAGGAATCTTTTATATTCTTGCATCAACTTTGAAGTATGTTAATGAAAAAAGTTTTACTATAAAAAACCGATTTTTCAAATATTATTAAGTGCTCAGAAAAAATGCAAGAAATATTTTTAGAAATCCTTTAGTCAGTTTCAAGATATTAGTCGGGAAAATATGGCCTCCAAATTTCATCATTTTATCTGCGACCGTTTTCAAGTTATCGTGTTCACAAAAAAGCTTGACATCCACACATCCACACACACATCAGGACAATTGCTTAGAACATTGTAGTAGACATTTTTAAATTGGGGAAGGTGCAATTAAATGAATTTAAAATGTTTGGAAAATGTTACTGTTACAAAGCTTCCTCTATGAGGAAGCAAAAAAGATTAATTTTCAACTAAAAATAGGGTAAATATACTGGTGGTCGGACACTCCCTGGTGGAAATGCGTAAGATTCTTGAAGCATTATTAGTTTACTGTAGGATAAATTAGCTCGAAGGCAACATAGACATGGCATACCAAAAAATACCCACCCTTTATGTACCGAACCTCCGAAATTGATATTGTCAAAGTTATATTTACCCGAGCAACCCAGCTGAAAATTCCTGTACAGGAACCTCGCAAGATCTGGGACATCTTCCTGGACACGATCCTGCACATGAACCTGCACAGGTAATCTTGACGGTTACAGCTATAAAGTTGCTTTTCTTGTATTCCCTTGAAGATCGAACTTACTATCGAGAGAGTCAAGCCACTGGCGAACCCTCGCGGATTAGTTCCTATGTAGGTTCATGTATAGGATCCTGAACATGTTCTTGTACATGAATCCGCGACTAAAATCACTCTGTGGAAGAACCTGTACAGGATCATTCAGAGGTTAGTTTGCATGCAGGTTCCTTTGCAGGATCATGTGCAGTTTCGTTCGCCAAATTCCTGTACAGAAACCGTCAAGATAACATGTACAGGTTCGTGTGCAGGTTCGTGTCTAGGAACATGTCCAGGATCCTGCGAGGTTCTTGTACAGGAATTTTCAGCTGGGACTCCATTCACCCAACCTGCGTTGTTTGTCAGGGCGAAAGATGAGGCTACGCGTAAATCTAACCTCGCTGTGGGGTCTACGATTACTCTGATTCACAGCTTGAAACTTAACTCATGGAATCCTATTGTTCGACTTTTCAATAGTCTTGTATCCAGCGGTTTAATGTATGATGCGCTTATATGGAGTCTCAGATATTTATATTTGATAGAAAAAGTGCAAACCACTTTTTATAAGAGAATCCGGCATGTTCCACAAAATACTGCTGGATATGCTATTAAATTAGGAATAAGTGCATCCCGACTTCCAGTTAGAGTTTTTGGTCAATTCTCAACTGGATAGAGAACATTCTAAATATGTCGGATGATCGATATCCGAAAAAGTGTTAATTAAGATTGAAAGAACTGGATAGACTGAAAGATGATTTATCAACCCGATTGGGATTTTTTTCCTCTTGCCTCTCTGCAAAAGAATAAATCGGCATGGATAAGAGCTTATGATAAAATATTATATCTGGAGGATTTACAAAGAGCCCACTCGTCCTCTGCTCTTATACTTTATCCTCAATTAACTCTGCGAGAAGGACCTCAGAAATATTTACTTCTGTCAAGAACACCACTCGGTTTTATCAGAATTATAGCGCAATTAATATTAATAAATAAGTTCATGCCTAGACTTATAACCAAGAATAAAACCTACAGCTTGAATGTTGATGGTTATGACCGTAGATACAATAATCATTGTATCTACTGTCATGAGGATATTTTCAATACAGAACCCATGTACCATCTTTTAGTAGAATTTCAATTTTTGAATACTGTAAGGTTTTCATATATAAGTGAAAGTAGGGATCTGTGTGAAATAAGGAATGCCTGGCTGAATATTCTAGATAACCCTAATAAAAATACTATCAGAAAAATGATTGTTTCTTAGTAAGTTTCACGAATGAGCATTGTAATTAATTATATATTTAAACGTTTTCTGATTAGCTTTTGTTGTAAGTAAGGTTTATCTCCTCTGCGGTTACGTTTACCATCAACATTTAATTTTGGTCTTCTTTTATTTATTAGAATAACAGTTATTTTTGGAATTGAACTGGAACCTATTTGTATGAATCAGATGATTCTCAAGCAAATAAAGCACTACTACTACTACTACTACTGGTAGTCGGACAACAATTCTAATGTCGGACACCACTTTTGGAAGACCAAATATAAATAAATATTCATATTATAATATTTTAACAGCAAAAGTTGTGATTTTAAATAAAAAACAATTGAATTCAACCAAAAAATACGAATTTTCAACAAAATAGTCGAATCCACAACTCAAAAAAATTCATTTTTACCGAACATTTGCACCTTCAACCAAAAAATATCAAACTTCTTCCAAAATAGTTGACTGTTTAACGAAATAGTAGAATTTTAAATCCAAAAAGAACCCATTTTAAACTCAAAAAGTCGACAAGACGACGAATTTTCTACAAAACAGTTGAAATTTCAACCCGAAAATATAAATTTTCAACCGCAAAGTTCAAATAGTTCGATCATCAACTGAAAATGATAAATTTTCAACCAAAAATGCAATTGAGTTTAATTTTAAGTTCAAAAAATTGATTTTTAACAAACAAAAAATGAATTTAAAATTGAATAGTTAAATTTTCAACCGTAAAGATGGACCTATAAACTAATAAAAAGATTTTTTAAGAAGGCAGTTGAACTTTCAACCAAGTAGCTGAACCTGCATTCAAAAGGATTAATTTTTCATTTAAAAGAAACGAATTTACTACAAGATAAATACATTTTCAACGAAATAGTTGAATTTTCAACTAAAAACGATCAATTTTCAACTAAAAATGGAATAATTAAATTTTCAACTAATGCAAAAGCAAATTTTCAACAAAGTAGTTCAGTCTTGAATCAGTAAAATAAATACTTAACAAAGTAATTTAACTTTCAACTATTTAGTCGAATTTTTAACTAAAAAAGATAAATACTCGATGAAAAATTTATTAGTTGAATTTTCATCTATAAACGATCAATTTTCAGCAAGAAAAATCAACCAACTTCAAGACAGAAATGTACTTTGAAAACAAGAAATCCGTATTGTTGAAAATTTGTTAGTATAATTTGTTTATACCAACGAACCATCATAAGTCAAAAATTTTGTTTTTATACATTTCCAGGCATTAAATGTAAATGAAACACTCTTATTATTACAAAATTTTTTACGAGAAACTATAGTATACATCAAACTATGCGAATGAGTGACCCTTTTTGTATTAAAGTTAGAATCATATTGGTACATTAGTGTGTTTGGTAGCGTGCGAGGTTTATAATTAAGCGGTTAGGGATCAGTTCTCACTACGTGCGTATTTTCTGTGATATTATATAAATTAAGAAATAATTAAAATTGTATACGTTTAATAATTAATTAATTAGTATTAGTTAGAAAAGCTACAGATTTTTTTTAAATAAAATTTCCAATCCAGTTAGTCCTAGAATTTTTCTATATGTGTACGAATTAAAATTCATCATAAAAGTTTAAAATAACGTTTTTATGTAATTTGGCTCAGAATTTTCATAATAAGGTTCTAGAAGAAAATACAGTGTTATATAGTTGTTTATTTTTACATCACATTAAAATGGTGTAATTATTAAATTTTGAATGGCCTTACAGAAGACCCATAGACGGATCAGCCGATCCCTACATAGGGCCTCTTCATTGGCCCTTCCAGGAAAACCTAAATGGGGCCTCTGCGGGTGAGCATGTCGAGACTATGTTGGCCCTCCAGAGTGTATCAATATAGGGCCAAATGAAAATTTCCACATGGGATATATATATATATATATATATATATATTATATTATATTATATATATTATTATATTTATTATTATATATATTATATATATTATATTATATATAATATTTTTAATATATATAATAACACTGTTAAAAAAAATATGACCTATGTGTTCATGAAATGAGATATATTATTTCCAGAGTAGTATTTTGTGCTGAATCCAAATCTGCCCTCTATTTTTCCCCAGAACGTCAGGTTTTGGAGATTTTTTACTCAAATTTTTTTCTCGAGAAATCAAAAATCGTATAATAAAAAGGTGTAAAAAATTATTGAAACGGAAAACAATACATGACTGTGATGCGTTTTTGAAGGCAGAATCCAACAAACTAAAAAACAAAACATGAAACAATGATTTCACAAAAAACCTTATATTTAACTGAATATCATTTGTCTTCTAACCAACTGAGTGATACTAATGGGCCCGAGTGGGGAACTCACATGACGACCTTGTGAGGCTCTTCATTGGGGGTGATCTCTAGAGAGATTGATCAGCAACCTGGGTCGGAGCAGTGTTGCGGAACGAACGTGTTATTTGAATAAATAACACGAGCTTTCTAGATCAATCTAAAAAAAGCTATACCCCCTACCTCACATTACTCCTTTCCTCACCGAGCGAGTCACGCCTACCCCGAAAGGGAAATGACCTAATGGTATAATAATAATAATAATTAATTAGGTTAATAAATAGAGTGCAGTTTTGGATTCAGCACAGAAAACGACTCAGGAAATGATGTATCTCATTCCATGAACACATAAGTCATCTTATGTTGAACAGTGTAATCTACTATTTTCCATCTAGTAATAAGATATCTAAACCGGCGAATTGTTAATCCGAGAGATAACATTTTTCAGCTCTCTAATCTTTCTATCTAATTCTCATCCGACATAGGTGTACTGAAGATTTCCTTAGATTTCCTTCAAAGATCTTTGAAACACGAGATAATCTCACGATATTCCGGGACGTGGAATATCATTGAAAATCGCATTTGAACATCCGCAATGCGTCCAATATTCAGAGTAGGTGTGGATTGTATAAAAGGCTATATGCAAACCAGACCAAAACTCGTTGCCCAACAGAATTAAGGAAAGGACTACGAAAATTATACTCATAGAGTCCTACATAGTTCTTCTCTAAAAGCTTTGTCCCCGAATCCTAAAGTATTATCCCGCTGCATACACTTGGATTATAATCTCCACATTTTCTGAGGTCACGTGACGTGAAGATACCAGGCCAAATTTTAATGCACACACCCTTGTCTCTCGCGGACTACATTAACGTGCACGAGGAGTATGTACATATTGTGCATGCAAATGGGTGCTGAATGCACTAGGAGAACAAGAGAAAAATGAACCAGGACATTTTACTCTTTGCGGAGCTTTTCAAGTATTCGTAAATGCGTTCCCTTGAACGAAAACACAAGAAGTGTTCTACATTTACAAAAAAGAAAAAAAAGAGGAACAAGGCAAGGGCCAATACAAACTTTTAACTGATATATTTGTTCCAGATTCTCCTCTATCTCTTTCACAGAGATTTTAATGCCTGAATTAAGACACTGGGAAACAAGAGAATAAAGGCCGCTTTGAAATGTGCCTGATAATATACTATGGGTGATTTTCAAATTGACGGTAAATTGGAGAAAATTTGACCGTTTTTTTCATTTATTTAAAAAAAACTTATTATTATTATTTACAAAATAGTCAATTCCATTTTTTTTGTTTTTACTATCATTCACTGGCAGTATGCCCAGTAAATGGCAGTATGCCCAGAGGCAGACCGGGGAAAGAATGGTGAGAATGTGCGAATGAGACCTTAATCCAAAAAGACATAAGAAGCCACGGAAACAGGAGAGCTTGCATGAAAAAATGCATGGACGTGAAGGAAGCTAGAGAAGTATGCCAGGACAGAAAAGTGTGGCGACAAATTAATAGTTTATAAAGAGAATGTGTGTAAAGTGAATGACGCCTGAAACAAAAGACCTTGGATACTAATGGGCCCGAGTGGGGAACCTCACATAACAACCTTGTGAGGCTCTTCACTTGGTGTGATCGCTAGAGAGATTGATCAGCAACCTGGGTCGAAGCAGTGTTGCAAAACGAACGTGTTATTTAAATAAATAACACGAAAACTCTAGATAATAATAATGGAAAATTCACTTCAATGTATTATGAAAACACCTTAAATCTCATTGGTGAACGGTTTCTAAGTAAGGGGCCATTTAAAAACTACGTCACGCTATTTTGAAAACTTTTTTCACCCCTCCCTTTCTTCGTTACAGATCATCACATAAAGCTTGAACCCCTTAGGATGACATCACAAATACGAACACCCCCCTTTTTTTTAAATCAAATTTTTTTTAATTTGATAAACGCTCAAAATAAAACGCAAAACATACAAACGTAATATTTGAACATACTTCACAGCCCAAAATGCTCTTCAAACATGGGAAATAGGGTGATTTTTCTAGAAAATAAGAGAATAAAAGGGGAATGAGTTTTTTTTTAATTAATAAGTAGAGTATAGAAATAAAATGTACTTAAATAAAGAAAATCCAATTTTTTTAATCTAGTAAATTTTTTGAGACAAGAAATATTTTCTTCGTTCAAGAAAATGTTGTATCGTCCGAAATCTTAACGATATTTTCTTAGTTCAATATTAATTCTTTTTTCGTGTACCAAAAGAAGTCAATTTTTAACGAAAGAATTAAGTTTGTAAGCTAAAAAGTCGAATGTTTTAGAAAACAGTTGACTTTTAAGCCCGAAAAGTGGAATTTTCAAACAACAACAAAATTAATTTTTGACCAAACAGTTGCATTTACAACCAAATAGTTGAACTTTCAAGCAAAAGAGAGGGATTTTAAACAAAATAGTACAATTTTCAACCTATAAAGATGAACTTTTAACCAATTACCTAGTTTAATTTGAAACAAAAGGGATTAAGCTTTAACCAAAAACAGTTGCATTTTGAGGAGGAAACGAATTTTCAACAAAACAGTTAAATTTCTGATAAAAAATATGACTTTTTAACAAAATACTTTAAAGTTTTCGTAAATAATTAAATTTCCAATAAAAGAGTTGAGTTGTTAGCTAAAATGATAATCTTCAACGAAAAATTATTTTTTAACAAAAAAGTTGAACTTTCAACCAAGTAGTTGAATTTTTAATAAAAAAAGATTAATTCTCAACGAAAAATATAATAGTTGACATTACAACCAAAGAAAGATTTTAATTTTTAATCAAAAGCAGTGGAATTTAAGCAGAAAAGATTAATGCTCAACAAAAAAAGTAATAGATATTTCAGCCAAAAAATAAACCAAGAAAGATTTTTCATTTAAGAGAGAAAAAATGTGAATCAAATTGATGAATTTCCAAGCTAAAAAGACAAATTTCCTACAAAGCAGTTGAGTTTTCAACAAAAAAGGTAATTTTCAACCAAATAGTTGAATGCTAAACTAAAAACGATCAATTTTAAACAAGAAATAAAATAGGTTAATTTGTAGTTCGAAAATTGATTTTCAACTGAAGATAAAAGAAGTTTCAACAAAATAGTTAAATTTTCAATCATAGAGATGGATCTTAAACCAATAAAATGAATTGTTAACAAAGTAGATCAACTTTTGACCAAGTAGATGAATTTTCAACGAGAAAAAGTGAATATTCAATGGAAAACTTAATAGCTGAATTCTTAACTTAAAGCGATAAATTTTTAATCAAAAATGGACTAGTTAAATGTTCAGTTAAAAAGTTAGGTTTCAATTTAAAAAACCGTATTTTCAACAATGTAGTAAAATCTTAACCCAAAGCAAAGCAGCTGTAAGCTGTACCTCGGAACTTTAAGTGACACTTCTTTTAATATTTCCTGAACACACTGTGTACGTTGTTGGCGATCTGTTATTCTTGTTATTATTATTGAAACAATTTTTCAAGAAAGTAGTTAAATTTTTAAGCAATTTAATGCATTTTTAACAAAAAAGATGAAGTTTTAATGAAAAATTTAATATTTGTATTTTCAACTAAAAATGATCAATTTTCAACCAAAAATGGATTAGTTAAATTTTCAGTCAAAAAAAATTAATTTTAATCTAAAAAAAGAATTCTCCAGAAAATAGTTAAATCTTCAACCAAATAGTAGAATTTATAAGTAAAAAAGATCAATTCTGAACCAAAAATATTACAGTAGACTTTTCAATTAAAAAGTATTAACTTTCAACGAAAAATAGCTGGATTCTCTAATTGGGTTTTAATTATTCAGTTCGCATCGAAGCGAAAAAACCTGGCAGTGTGACGTAGTTTCTGAACGGCCCCTAATCTCAGTTTGTAACCCAATCACACTTTGTACGCGTATTTTGTCAACCAGGGTAATTAATTAATTAATTTCTGATGTTAAATTTTTCCAATTACTGGTCAAATATTTTTTGGAGAAACAAGAAAAAAACTGACGCGACCCGGATTTGAACCGGAAACACCACTATTCGCGAGTGGAGCGTTTAACCAATTACGCCACCAGGGCCACAGCAGATAGTCTCTTCTTTCTCCGGTTCAAATCCAGGTCAAGGCAGATTTTTCCTCGTTTCTCCAATAATTATTTGACTGATAATCGGCAAAATTTAACATCTGAAATTAATTATATATCTCTCTCTCTCGCCTGTGTCTCGTGCTTGCTCGTCTACGACTCGTACTGAAAACACTCACTCGTTAATAATGTCCCTCTTCTCCCCCTTCATGCATAATACACTATTCTTCTTTTCATCGAACAGCATACTGAAAAACGCTTGCCATATCATTTTCGTACACTTCAGAAGTACAAAATCGTCATTTTTGTAGTTTTGTTAAACAACGTAAGTGGTATTACTCGAAAATTCAATTCAATGAGAAATCAATCACCCTCGCTACAAAAATGAAAATGGGGTTCAAAATAAAATAGATCTACTCAATCGGTCAATTTATTTGCAGCAGGATTACACTACCGTCGTAAATTGTCGGTACGACCAGCGCGAATACTATTAAAAATCACTGCTGACTTTGAAACGTTCATTCTAAAAAGAAGCGACACATTTTTTTTTAAAACCGTTGACAAGATAATTAAATTCCGCGTCGAATCACCATGAATAGAGGTATTTTTGACCTTTTGAAGAGAATATTCCACGTGAGAAGTTTTAAAAAAATGCAAGAATTTCTCGAATTTTTTACCTAGACTTCAACTTGTGGCATAACCTAGGAAAGTTGTAGCAAAAAATTTAAATTTATATCGCACAGATTTTGAAGCCTTTTCTCTAATTAAAGCCAATAAAACTTAAAAAATCTTTACGAATTCTCGAGATACGACTAAAAATGTCCAAGCGTGTCTGCGCCTAGTTTCAGTCGCTTAAGCAGCGAACCTGGTCGAGAGCGGTGATCACCGACTGAAACTTGACGCAGACACGCTTCGAAATTTGTCGTCGTATCTTGGGAATGCGTAAATATTTTTGAACTTTCATTAGCTTAAATTAAAGATAAGGTTTCAAAGATTACGTCCTGTTCATTTTAATTTTTGTCCTCAAGTTTCCTGAGTCCCAGGACGAGTTAAAGTTAAGGAACAAAATCGAAGAAATTCTCGGCGATCACCGCTCCCGCGCGCGGCCGGTAGCGGTAAGCGCCGACTGAAACTTGACATTTCAGACTTAGACATTTTTAGTTGTATCTCAAGAACCCGTCAAGATTTTTGAAAAGTTTTATTGGCTCAAATTAAAGATAAGACTTCAAAGACTGTGTGATATGAATTAAAATTTTTTGCTACAACGTTCCTAGTTCATGCCACAAGTTGAAGTCGAGGTACAAAATTTGATAAATTCTTGATTTTTTTTAAGCTTCTTAGTGGTATATTCTTCTCAAAAAGTCAAAAATATCTGTATTCGAGATCATTCGACGCAGAATTCAGTAAGCTTTTAAATCGTTTTCCAAACAAGTTTCTCGCTCTTTTTGTGAGCGAGTAATCACGTTTCAAAGTCAAAATTGATTTTTCATAACACATGCATGATTTCAGTCCTTTTCGACGCGTATGAAGCGGGGCTAAAGCTCTACTTTTTACTCCCTAGGCACTGAACAGTGACGTCAGAGGTGAATAATGAAAATTAAACATCTATGAGCTCGCATTTTACGATTATCAGCCCACTCACCGTAAAAACTGTGAGGAAATTTTGGTTGCAAATAATAGAATTTTGCGGTTATTTATGGAAAATTACCCTATATAACTGATAAAATTACCACAAATTACCGTAAATTACCGAGACTTTTCATAAATTTCCGGAAATTTATGGAAATTTTCAAAAATTAATATTGGGTAATTTATGGTAAGTTACCATATTTACCTGTAAAATTACCATAAATGACCGAGAATTTTTATAAATTTCCGGAAATGTATTGAAATTAAAAAAATGTTTTTTTGGGTAATTTATGGTAAGTTACCATATTTACCTGTAGCATTACCATAAATGACTGAAACTTTTCATACATTTTCGGAAATTTATGGAAATTTTTAAAAATGAATATTAGGTAAATTATTGTAAATTACCATATTTACCGGTAAAATTAACATAAATGACCGAAAATTTTCATGAATTTCCAGAAATTTATGGAATTATGAAAAAATGAATTTTGGGTAATTTATGGTAAGTTACCATATTTACCTGTGAAATTACCATAAATGACCAAAAATTCCCAGTAATTTCCGCAAATTTTTAAATTGAATTTTGGGCAATTCATGGTAAGTTACCATAAATTAGGAACAAGTTAACATAAATTTCATGCTTCTTCAATCAAAATCTCATATGGACTCAAATCATGACTGTATTTCGAAAAATGTCTGAAATCATCCATTTGCTATAAAAAATATCGTACTCGCGCTGGTCGTGCCGACAATTTCGACGGTAATGTATGTCATTTTTTGTGTTTGTAAATCTCTTCTTTATACCTTCATTTATACAACATAAAACTTTTAATAGTAAAGATTTACTATTAACCAAATGCTGATAAGAGTATGAAATGTACATTTGGTTCAAATTGTATTGAATGCATCAACAAAATCTCTCGAGAAAAAAGGATACTAGAGGACACAATATCCCTATATTGAATGCTCACATCGGACTTTATTCGCGGATATAAAATTCTTGACGCGTTTGATGCATCGGATCAGTCCATTTCATTCGTTTCGACTGGTCCGTAAATAAAATTCTTCTTTTTGTGGCTTTTCATCACGTTGCATGCGCGGTAACGAGAAATTGTTCACGCCGTCAGCAGTTTCTGAAATCCCACGTATACCTACTTGAAATTATTGGATGAACGTGTGCGTTTCATGTCGACTTTGTAACTTCCTCCAGATGCTGCTTCCTGACCAAATTAAACTGCGGCAATATCATAAAATGTCTTTTTCCAAAGCAAGTAAGAATATATGTATTTCAACATTATAACAAAATTCTCGTAAACCATTTCTGGCATTTCGATAGCATGCACATGAAAGCGATGCTCATAATTTATAAAGTGATACCATTTAAAAATAGGAAGTATTCAGATGTACAATTACGAACAATTTAAATTTGCATTATTAAATTTGTATGTTTCCAATTATTTTAAATATAACTAACAAGCAGTTTTATTTTTGAGAATTTTCATTTTTATTTCGCATACAAAACAATCAATGGATTTCAATCATAACACAGAAAAAAAACAGAAGTGAATTTTTGTAGCGGGTAATTTTCAAGTAGATAAAGTTGAATTTTTTCCCATCGAAACAAAACTAGATTTAATAGAGTTGACATGGTAACCATTTCAGATGTGGTGGGTAAATCTTAACACGTAAAGTTAATTTTTTTTGCAGGTAAAAATTACTCTGAAATCTCTGTAGAGATTACATTTCGTTTTTTCTGTGAATGGATTGAATCAATATTTTTCAGAATAAAAAAACAAACATATGAACAGCTGCTTTTAAGAGAGCATCACATATCTTCTAAAACCTTGCCCACCTACTTTGGGAGGTAAACAGGACACTATTTGCACTGCACACAATTGCGAGAGTAAGAGCTCTTGTATGTACTTAGAATCATTCGTTTGACTTCCTCTTCTTTCTAATCTCGACGTCTTTCATTGTTAAAACTCTTAGTTTTTACTTTTTCCTATTTTAATTTCTATACATATTTTTATATTTATATTTTATATTCTCAGATATTCTTCAAACTTTGTAGAAGCAATTAGTGTAGATTAAAAAAGTTCTTGGAATTATTCAAACATTGAAAAAAATCATTAAAAAAAGGACCGTTTTTTCGAGAAAAAAGTTTTCTACAAAATTTAAATTTTTAATATTTCTGGCTCCAATTTCAGCCTTAAAAGATATTCCTGACAAAAATCTATGTAAGGTTCTGAGTGACCCATAGTATGCTCCGAGGTTTAATCACAATTTAGACGTTTCGAAATCAATTTGAAATTCTTATCGTGTCAAATTGTAACTTTTGGATTTAGAATTTAACATTCGAATTTAGATTTTTAGATTTTCAAGTCCTTCACAGAAATTTGCAATAATTGTTTAATTTTAAAAACTTGATATTATTTAAGCACTTTTTGGTAAGTTACTTTTTTTGAGTGACTAGTTACAGTTACTAGATAAAGTAACTTCAAGTTACCTAAAAAGTTACTTTTTCATTTCCTTAATGTTATAATTTAGAAATCAAATTATGGCCAACGGCCATACCACGCTGAAAAACCCAGTTCTCGTCAGATCACTGAAGTTAAGCAGCCTTGGACGCGGTTAGTACTTGGATGGGTGACCATTCAAGAATACTGACATGAGTGCTGTTGGCACATCGTGGGTGTGGTGAGCCCACACTTGTAGTTATTTATAACTACAAGAAAAACCTAGAAACACTACCCGAATCGGGTAGTGTCACGCCTACCCTGAAAGGGAAATGGTTTAATGGTATAAAAAAATAACTAAGATGATAATTCATAAAAACTTAATTTAAAAAGAAATGTGTATGCTTAAGTTAAAGTAAATAAAAAATACACAATATATTTCGGCAAGTGAAGAACAATATATATTTAGACTAAAATTCAAATTAATGGACATGTCACTCAGAATATCCTACGGTATCAGATTCTGAACGGATTTTATTTTTCCGCATTATTCGGCAGGGTCGTCAGAATTACTTGTTTTGTTGACTTTATTTTTATCAGCCATTAAAAATAATTTTTCATAATGAATTCCAAGTTAACATCACGACTCACGTATTTAATTTTAACAATTGTATTTCCCCGTTTCACGGAACTATGCAAATCATAACTTTAAACTGATGAAAAATACTAAAATATTTCAAATTTTGGACAGAACACCTTTTGTATGGACGAATTTTCATACCCAAAATATTAATTTTCTATCAAAAAGTTAATTTTCAACCAACTGGTTAATCTTTTTATCATTTTCGAACCCAAAAGACGAATTTTCAACAAAAGAGTTATATTTGCAACAAAAAAGTTCATTTTCAACCAAATAGTTGAATTTTCTACCAAATTATTTGAATTTTCTACCAAAATATTTGAATTTTCTACCCCCCCCCCCCTCCGCCACCATAAAAAATGAATTTGAAACAAAATAGTTAAATTTTCAACTAAAATTATGAATCTTCAACCAAACAACGGACATCTTATCAAAGTAGTTCAACTTTTAACCAAGTAGTTCAATTTTCAACCTTAAAAGACAAACTTTCAACAAAATAGCTGAACCTTTTACAGAAATTTGTTTACCCAAAGAGATGAATTTTCAAAAAAATAGCTGAATCCTCAACCAAGTAAGATCAATTTTCTACCAAAAGAGTTGAATTTTCAACCAAAAAAAAAAAATATTTTTTTAGCAAAAGAGATAAATTTTTAATCGAAAAACCCGAATTTTGAACCAACAAAGAAAAAAAAACATTTCACTAAATTGTTTAATTTTGAAGCCAAAAAGAGGAATTTTCTACAAAACAGTTGCATTTTAAAACCGAAAATATGAATTTTCAACAAAAAATTTACTTTTTAACCAAATAGTTGAACTTTCCACCATAATAGTCAAATTTTGAACAAAATACATAAATATTCAACCAAGTAGTTTCATTTTCAAACAAAATAGATGAATTCTTAACGAAAAATATAATAGTTGATATTATTTCAGCCAAAACATATTTTCAATTGAAATGAATGACACTTGAATTTAACCAAAAAAGACGGATTCTCAACAAAATAGCTGAATCCTCCACCAAAAGAGTTTAATTTTCTACCCATAAATGACCCATAAACCTCTCTTAATAGGAAATGTACACAAAACATAAAGTAACTTCAAAGTAACTAAAACTAAAGTTCCAAGTTACTACAAAAATCGTGACTAAGTTACGTCACAAGTTACTTTTTGAAATAGTAAAGAAGTTATTTCAAAAGATATAAATAATGTAAGTTTTCAGTAACTTAGTTACTTGTAACAAGTTACTAACCAACTCTGTTTCGAAGTTTCAATTTCAAGTCCTTAAAATTTGAGATTTTTCATTTCGATAGATTTAAACTTTAAACTGCTCAATTTTAAAGACTGCTCTTTTATATTCAACGATGTAAAGACAATTTTTAATACTTCCATTTACCATTCTTCAATTTTGTACAACACCAATTGAAACCTTTTACACTCGAAATCCAGTTTACAAAAAAGAATATAATGTAACTTCCAAAGAACATTTTAGAAATTTTAATAAATTAAGAAGTCATGTTTTCACTAAAGCAAATAATTTGTACTTGGGCATGCTTAGCCTGAATCACTTTTTATTAAATCCATTGCAAATTTTTCCTCAATCGATTATATCAGGGCTAAAAATAAAAAAATCCTTTAAGAGTTCGGGTTGGAGAAAAGTTAGTGAAATTTCAGTGAACATAATTTAGTTTTCAGTATTTTTTTCTTCTGCTGGAAAATTCATGAAAAACTAGGTACTGGAACCAAACTCACAAGTTTGTTAGTTACTGTTCACAGGATAGGCGTTGTTGATGATCACAGATGAACGAAGTGTAAATACTATTGTCATTTTTCAGCAAAAGAAAAAGTTAAATTAATAGTGCTGAATAAAAAGTGGGGTTTGTGGACTCAAGAAAGTGGTTGAAATTGAAGAGGGTCAAAGGAAAGCGGGCTCCATATAATCGAGACTGAAAAGTCGAGGAATCGCCGTTTTTCTCTTTCCTGGCAATATTTTTCAATCCCCCTGACCTCTTGTTACGCCCATTGTCCTCTTTATAGCTTCGATCGTAGCTTTCACTCAAAAACAAAAGAAGTGTCGCGACTATCGAGCAAGAAAAGATATCAAAGTGGAAAGAACCGAGCTGCACAGATAAAATCCATCTAAAATTCTAAAGGAACTTAAGTGTAAAGCTAAACAATTAAATTGCGTTGATTGTGCAGTTCAAATATCGACGCCTCCATTCAATATGAGTCTATGTGCTGAGAGTGCCGTGTATGAGACTATGTGCTGTGTATAAGCATAGGGAATAGTCTCATACAGAGCGCTGTCAGCACATAGATTCATATTGAATGGAGGCGTCGATATGTAGGATGTCCAGAGATTCTTAGGAACAAAATTCAAGGGCTTTTCCAGGTTTTCCAGGTCAAGAAATCAAGTTTTTCCAGGTCTCCTTTTTTTGCATCAAATAATGAAATAATCGTTTGTTATACATGTAAAAAAATTAGCCATTTTATTTTTTATTGAAATCTTTGTAAAGTGTTTGAAATTCTTGAAGTTTCTGAAATCTTTGAAATATTTTTATTTTTATATTTAAAATGTTTGTGAAATTTTGATATTTGTGTGCAATCTTCCAGAAATATTATAGAATCTTCCAAAACTTTTGTGAAATCTTTGAAATCCTCATGAATTCCTTGAAATATTTGTGAAATCTTTTGTATTCGTTTGAAATCACTGTAATATTTGAAATCTATGTGAAATCTTCGAAAAAAATTTGAAATTGTTAAAAATCTTTGAAATGTTTTTAAATCTTGAAATCTGGTTAAAAATCCTTTTTGAAATCTATGAAATTCTTGTATTCTTTTCAAATCTTTATGAAATTGTTATGAAATTTTAAATTAAGATTGAAAAGAAATATATTTCATCATGAATAATTTTTTGCAAAATAAGCAAGAAAAAGATTCACAATTAAAAAAATAGACTTCCAAACTACCTCACTTTTCGACTTTTCGACTCATTAGAGACAAGAATAACACAATGAACAAAAGAGGGAGAAAAAGGAAAAAAGTCAACCAAAAAGCGACCTCTCACTTTTTCCTTTCTCCGTCCTTTTTATACTACTAGGGAAATCTTTGAAATATTTTTGTGAAATTTTTCTGAAATATTTTGTATTAATTTCAAATTATTATTAATGTATAATATTTCAAATCTTTTTGAAATCTTCTAAAAAATGTTGAAGTCGTCTCAAATCTTCGGAATTTCTTGAAATCTTGGAAATGTGGTTTACTATAACCGTTTTAAAATCTTGAAAATCATTTCAAAGTTTAAAAATCTTTGTGAAATGTTCGAAATCTTTGCAAAGTCATTAAAATCTGGTGTACACGCCTTTTTAAAATCATTGAAATCCTTAAAATCTTTATGAAATGTTCGAAATCATTTTGAAATTTTTGTGAAATATTTAAAATCTCGTGTGCAAGCCTTTTTTGAACTATTGAAATCTTTGAAATCTTTAAAATCTTTTGAAATCTTTGTGAAATGTTTCTTGAATCTTTTGTATTCAATGAAATCATATAATTATTTGAACTTTTTTGAAATCTTATAAAATGTATTGAAACCTTTTAAAATCATTTCAAATCTATGAAATCTTTTAAATCTTTCGAATGTTTTAAAACCTTTGTGAAATTGTTGTGTAATCTTTTAAATCTGATGTGCGGGCCTTTTTCAAATCTTTGAAATCCATGAAATCTTTGTGAAATATTCAAAATCCTTTCAAATATTTTAAAATCTTTAGAAATATTCTGTATGGTTTTTGTATGGGCATGGCTCATTCTATTTCTGAAACTGAATTGAAGTCAAAATTTGCAATTAATAATTTTTATAATTTTAATTTGAATATCACAAAAAATGTATAGTTTAACATTCTATATTATCGGAAAAGAAATAACAATACAGCCTACAAAAAGTTCCTTGTTTATTTATTTATTGTGTAATGAACAAAAGATCAATTCTATCTTGATAAATAAATAACTTTTCAGTAGCGAGATTTCTTCTACGAGATGTTTCTTTCATAATAGACTAAAAGATTCAAATTAATCTTCGCATTTCAATCAAATAACTATTTTAAAAGTAAAAAAAAATATTTGAAATTCAAGGTTTTCGTGAAAAATTCAAGGACGTTTCCAGGTTTTCAAGGCTAAAAGAAGTCCTAAGGAGAATTCCAGGTTCTCAAGGTTTTCAAGGTGGCTGGACACCATGAATACGTTTAAATTTAAGGCGCTTTAACTTAACATGTTCAAATTTCACATAATTTATGAAATATTAGATTTATTAATTTTCCACTTATACAAATTCAAACGACTTTAATGTTTAATTCTTGTATTTTGGCAGTTAAAAACTTTATGTTTAAGATTATGGAATCTTTATGGCTTTCGTTTCAAATCTTTTTGAACTTAAATGAAACTATTTAAGTTCGAATGCCCAGCATTCTTAACTCTCCACTTGTTAAATACTAAAATAAAAGCTTTTAATACTAAAATTTATTTATTTTGCAACGTGTTAATTCTGGATGACTTGCCACCGACTTACACTTAGTCACTGCACAATTTTACATTCTGACATTTAGAATTCTTATAATATATGTAATAATAGAATTTCAATTTCCAACGCTTGTTAAATTTTACAGTCATAAAAATTTAAATCATTTACTTTGTTTCTTGATATATATATATATATATATATATATATATATATATATCGGCCATACCACGCTGAAAAACCCAGTTCTCGTCAGATCACTAAAGTTAAGCAGCGTTGGACGCGGTTAGTACTTGGATGGGTGACCATCCAAGAATACTGAGTGCTGTTGGCACATCGTGGGTGTGGTGAGCCCACCACTTGTAGTTATTTATAACTACAAGAAAAACTATCCACCTAGAAACACTACCCGAATCGGGCAGTGTCACGCCTACCCTGAAAGGGAAATATATTATATAAATAAAAAATATTATATAAATATAAAATATAAATTAATAAAAAGGGAATATATATATATATATATATATATATATATATATACCCTTAAAGAATACAAACGTAATGAAAGTATTTCACCCTCATACTTTATCTACATTTTCCAATTGCAAACTTTGATTCTCAAAACAATCTTTTATCCGATTTGACAAAATATAAAATTAAAATAATAGTGTAGCTATTATTCTTTCAACGTTGAACAAGATTCGCATTACGATTACATAAACGTACCCTGTTTTCATAAAAACAATTTATATGAATTTAAATATCGATAGACTAAATCCCGCCTCATGTTTTACTGGATTTAATCATTTTGATTTTCAACCATATTTATTAGTTTTAATCTAAGCATCTCCATAATTATTAAATGCATGCATGTGCCCCTATTATATAATTGAAACCTCTTAAATTAATCGAAAAATAATTCAAACCAATTCCAGACAAATTCTTCTATCAAATAAAAGAAGAAGTATTTTCTGATTATTCAGGTCACGTTTGATTCGAGGAACGCATCCAAAAGATTGTGAGCTTACAAACCCAGATTCCCACCCGAAAGAAAAAAATCTGCCTTTCTACTCGATTCCCCCCTCTCTCCCCCGCTCGCCCCGGCCCCCCCCCCCCTCTCTCGCTCTCTCTCTCTCTCTCTCTCTCTCTCTCTCTCTC
>CAKNYM010053237.1:268562-309281 GCA_932195095.1 Andricus curvator
GAATTTTCATTCAATTGAAGAAATATTTATTTCATGCTAAGAACTGTCAAAACCATAATAATAAAACAGTTATCTAAATTTAAAAAATATTCTTTCAGGATAAATCGATATTCGTTCAATTGAAAAAAAAAATTATTTAACACTATAAGTTGATATAATTGTTGCAACGAAATAATGACTTAAATTGAAGAAATAGTTATTCAAGATAACTGAATATTCATTAAGTTAAACAAATATTTATTGCATTCTAACAGTTATCATAATAAACACAATAATAAAATTGTTTGAATGTAAAAAAAAATTCTTTCAATACAAATGTATATTCATTAAATTGAAAGAAATATTTATTGCAAGCTAAAAGTTGATATAATAATTGCAACGAAATAATTACTTAAATTGAAGAAATATTAATTGAAGATAAATGAATATTCATTCAATTAAATAAATATTTATTGCATTCTAACAATTATTTTAATCAACACAATGCAAGTATTATTTAAATTTAAAAAATATTCTTTTAATATAAAGGTAATTCACTAAACTGAACAAAATATTTATTCCATGCCAGAAGTCGACATAATCATCGCAAAGAAATACTTATTTGATTCAATGAGTTCGATTCTTTGAATTGATTCGGACGCATTTGAATGAATTAATTGTGCATATTTGAATCAAGTCCTTAAGTTTATTCAAATCAAAGCAATAATGATTTAATTCAAAATAATATTAATTAAATTGAAAATATGTTTATTTGTTACAAAGAGTTCATGCATTTATAACAATGAAGCATTTATTTAGATGAACAAGGTATTGTGTTTGCATACATATTTATTTCTTCATTTGAAGGAAATGTTTTATTTGCTTACTAGAATTAAATTATTCATAACAAATAAACATTTTTTCCAACGAAGTAATTATTTTTTCAAATCAAACATTCAATAATTTGGCATAATTTGTTTCAATTGAATACTTCTTTAGATCAAAGAAATCTGTTGTTAAATTCAATATCCATGTTTTTGATTTGAAGAAATATTTCTTTGGCATTTATGGCGAGAGCTAAATACGGCTTTCCGCCTTATAATTTCCATGTTGCGACAGCGTAGTGGTCATCGTTGTGGATTTGACACTCGACGGACCCAAGTTCGATTCCTGCTGGAGGTGGATTTTTCATCGAATTTTTCTGTTTCAGGTTCATCAAGATTGTAAAATATATTCGTGATGCGTTGTTTAAATTAAATATGTATAATAATAACAATGTTAATTATAATTTAGGCTGAAAGAATCTATTTGTTTATTTAGGAAAATATGTACTACAGTTGAAGTATGAACTACTTTATTGCACTCGCGCATGGTTTAGGCCAAAGAAATATTTGTTTGAATCAGTGGGATATTATTTTGCTTCAAATGCTCAAAAATTTGATGCGAAAAAATAGTTTTGTGAGCCTATAAAATATTTGCTTGACTTTAAAATATATTTCTTCCCATCAATTCACATATTCTCATCTCAAAGAAATATTCATTCCCATTCATGGCACATTCATTTGGAACAATGAGTCATTTATTTGGTTTAAAATGAATATTTTTGTCTTTGATTCATATTTCTTTGATTTAAAGAAATATTTCCATCCGATCAATAGGTCGTATTTTTGAATTACAGTACGCTTCATTGAAACAAAAAATCAAATCTGTCAATGAAAAAAACGTTTATTTTATCCGATCGACAATACTTTCAATTAAGGAAATATTTCTTAGAATTGAAATTGTATTCGATCATATCAACTGACTGATTTTTAAATCCAAATATCTAATTTCATTCAGTTAAAGACATCGTCCATTCGCTCAAATAATATTTCAGAGGCTGAAGCAATTATTTATTTGCTTCAATAATTTCTTATTTTTCATACAATTAAACGATTTCTTTGAATTGAAGAAATACATGATTGGACGTATTCAGTACGACCATTTCTTTGAATCAAAGAAATTTTTTTTGATTCAAAAACTTTTTTTTTTCAGTGTAGAAAAAATGTTTAAGAGTGGCGGTTAAACAAAAATTTACAATAAAAACAAATCTTAAGAGCGTTCCAAAACACTATAATAAAAGTCCAATCGGAAAAAATGAAAAAGGGAAAACTTCAGACGTATTATGTTCCTAAAAATATAGAATCTTCGCCTAGCTTAACTTATTGATGGTTGTCCCTGAATGAAATAATCACGGATGTGAACAAACCATGCTTGAAGCGATTAGGTTAGTGAAGTGATGCAGAGTATATTAATTGATCAACGCTTCGGTATATTTAGTCACGTAATTCCTAAACACCGCCGTTATAATCGTGATAAGGTTTGTGTAACTTTGCATGTCATTTCCTTCACCAATTCAACAGAGTTTGTTAGTTCATCAGCTATCGATCGTTCGTAAAGCTACAAGTACCTCTAAGCGATTTTCACTAGATGGTTATTGGTGAAGTTGTTGAAACTACTCGGCAAGCAACGTTTGTGGCTCTCTATTAGGCCGTTAAAGTTTGATGACAATTGCACTTGCAAGATTATCTATCTTCCTCTATTGGAATTTAATTTCCACAGAATTTAAAACATGCATTTTTCATGGAAAATTATATAACTTAAAGAGCGATCTTTAATCCTCCAGTATTCTTTTTATAAGCTGACTTTGCTGTAGTGGTCAAAAGCTTACGCCCCCCCCCCCCTGATGATCGAAAACTTATTTTAACGTGATAACAATTTATAATTCAATGAAGCAATTTCGCATTTGAATTCACTCGAAAAGAATTAAATTTGATGAAAATATAAAATTCTCTAACTTTTTTATCTAAAAATTATAACAACTTCTTTAATTTAAAAATGGCCATTTTTGCCCCCTCAGTTGGATACAGTAAACAAAATAAAACAAAAAGTTTGAAAATCACTTTCATATTTTCGACTTCTCACTCTTTCCCATATTCCCCTCTATTTCCCTCTTTAAAGAATACCTCTTTTTTCTTCTGTTTTCTAGAAATTTTCCCTTTTGCTCGATTTTTGATGTTTGAGCAGAGTTTTAATATTGCGAAACAATGTATGAAGCCAATCTTTTTTAATATCTTCGGTGCTATTATTATCAAATCCAGGCAATAATTACCTTAAGATAAAAAAAGAAATAACTATTAGTAATAAATTTGATTACGTTCTTTGATAATTTAATTGCTCTAATCCACTGTGTACACATTTGAAGAAATCCACAAAATAAATGGGATTGGAGAGCTAGAAAGACACGTAAATCCTAATAGGAGGAGCTACAGCCTCGGAAATTTGTCCTTTCGGATAACGTTGGATGAGGCTTAAATCTAGGAGACTCAGGAGACCATTGGCACTTAACTGGCTATATTTTGCTTTCCTATACCAGGATATACGGTGTACAAAGAGACGAATGGGGCTAGATAAACCAGGACAGTCTAATATAGGGAGCCTTCTAACCTCTCTGGAGACTATGGAACAATAGAATATACGAACTATTCACATTTTAGAGCCTAGGTCTGCAGTTGATGAAGACATTAAAACGTTTCTGCAAAATCTGAGCTTGAAATTCTAATACCAAATTTAACATCAAGCATAGTATTTCCAAAAATTTTTCGAAGCAACTATAAATAAATACTCTTTTGGTCTCAGAATAATACATATATTATATATCTTTATTACTTATTATAACTAACGTGACTGTTTCAACTCGGGCGCAAAATGAAAAATTTATTATTGAAAATCGTCATCAAATACTCAAAAAAACCCAGAATCATTAAGAAAATTACAGACAACACTCCAGTATTTCAAAACAGTCCGCATTACTGTAGAACACATCAGAAAATGTTAGGAAACCCCTAAATTTCTGGAATATTCTGAAATATTCTAGAATAATCTAAAAGATTCAGAACATTCTAGAATATTCCAAGCACTCCAGAAAATTCCAAAGCATTCGAAAATATTTGAGAATATTAAAATATATTCAAAGAATTTCTAATAGGTAAACCTTAATTTTGTGTTTTAGAATTTACTGAAAAAGTCCATTATGATCGAGATGTGATAAACAATTTTTCAGAGGTTGCGAGCAACAAAATTTTACGTTAAAATTAAGAATTTCGTCGTTTCTTTTTTTTCACTCTGACTGCATGACTAAAACATTTGCCAAGTGCTTCGCTTAAACCAGGAATGAGGAACATTGCACAGTTTAACTGAAGGGCGACACCGCATATGGACCTAACTCTTGTTTCTGTAGATGATTATGGTCGAATTAAAATTAGATTTGGGTGAAAATCGATGTTTGGTATTTTTTTATAAAGTAATAACATTTTTTTCCTGTTCTTTTCACATTTCAATAGAGCTTAGCAATAGCTCGAATGTACCATATTCTTTTTTAGTTAAAAGAATGTATGCAACTCTTTGTGTCCATATTCTTGTTTTTGAGGACTCGCTGCACCATTGAACATAAGTTTTCTCGAATGTGATTATTTTTTTCTGAATGTTCTTTTTGTGGTTTGATAGAGTAAGTGATAGCTCGAAAATGCTTTCTTGTTGTTTTTCTAAATTCAAAAATAAAAAAGTTATGCAACTCTTTATTTATCAAAATCAAAGTTTTTGGGTACGCGCCGTTCCTTTGGCAAAGATTTTCTCGGAGATGGATGCTTCTTTCAGGATGTTCGTTTCACGATGTTCGTTTCACGGTTCGATAAAGCCAAGAATATCTTGAACGGTTTCCGTATTTTTTTGTTTAAAATTAATAGCGTGAAATTTAGACAGTTTTTTGTGTCTTCTGTTAAATTCGGGATTTGGCACTTACATCCGTATGCATTGTCGCCCTTCAACTGTATATTAGTTTCGAATATAAGAAAAAAAGATGTTACATAACATAAGTTATTATTTCTTCCTCCTATGTACATATATCGCTATTTTATCACATTTTAGTGATAGAGAAACCATTGAAAGCCTTCTTAAAATTTTTTTTCTTTTTTTATATATTTTTTCGGGTTCCTAGGTTTTAAAATTTGTATCTCATCTCTATTATATATTTTTCACCTATTGTGTAGGGAAGGTCCCAGAATTTTCATAATGCTAAGACAATTATAAAACATTCGGTACGTACAAATTTTCACAAAATCAATTGCATTCCCCTATATGCCTGCGACTGTTGGAACATGCGCTTCACACCTACACAATTCTCTGAAAGCGTGCAGTATAATTTTCGGTCGAATTCAACATCCTTTCCACCGATTCGTATAAATCCGCAACACTAACATAATGGACACGCGCAACCTATTAGTGAGAAGTATTTCCACAAAAAATGACAATACCATCAATCAACATGACAGCTGTCGAAGGGTGACCACTTGGATTATGGTGCAGAACAGTAGAACTTGCAAAACTATTCTATTTTTAGGAAAAGCCCCTCATGTCAAACTGACAACTGTCGGACCCAGCATCATTTCCCCTAATCACCACCTGCTGATTTTGCGCTTTTCCAAATATGAGCATATCTACGATTCTCAATACTCATTTAATATTCTAACTCTCACAAAGGCCATAGCTGGGTAAGCATAGTTGGTCTGCGCTGGCAGATATTTGGTTCATATTTTAGGGGTAAGTTTCTACTATTATAGGACTAATTTTCCCCAAGTGCCAACTTAAAAAAAAAGTTTACAAAAGTTATAACAAAGTTTGTAAAAATCAAAAAATTCAATTTTTTCGAAAATGGCTGAATCAATTTCGATGGTTCAAATATATATCGTACAATATATCACAGCGGTTCTATACTATATACATTATGTAGAATATATGCACTATATACATTATATAAAATATATACACTATATACACTATACAAACTATATACCTATATGAACTCAACACTATATACATCTTATTCTAAATCTGTACTGCCTTAAAGAACTATATTTTTAATCTAATTTCAAAAAATGAAGTATATACACTAAATACATTACTACACTATTATATATTGCACGCACTACGCACATATATAGTTATGCAACATGTCAATACGTGAACAGCGTACACTACATTAGAATACGATTCTTCGTCATAGAATTCATTCAATCTTCATCACTATCCTCATCTATTGCAGGATCAGTGTTGTTTTTTGTGAATAAATGACTGAGAATTTTAGCTGGTCTTACAATTTTTGTTAAATATCGTTCGTGAGACAGATAATAGATAACAGTATATACCTACTTAATTTTATGAAATTAGATTAAAAATATAGTTCTTTAAGGCTGTACTGATTTAGAATAAGATGTATATAGTGTTGAGTTTGTATAGGTATATAGTTTGTATAGTATATATAGTGCATATATTTTATATAATGTATATAGTGCATATATTTTACATAATGTATATATTATAGAACCGCTGTCTTACCTATTTTCTCTTATCAGTTTGTATTTCATCTAATAAATACTTATTCCACTAGGAAAAGTTGAATTTTTCCATTCTCAATTTCTTTCTGGTAATTTGTTAGTTATCCTCATCTCAGTTTCCCAGTTTATTCAAAAATTACATTCTAAAACGAGGAATCACTTTTAATAAAATAAAATATTAGCTAACTTTCCGAATTGCAGTTAACAATGTCTGTATGTATGTCTGTATGTATGTATGTCTGCCATCATTTGAAGGATTTGTCTGCATCATTTTATTCATCAAAGAGAACCGTCTTTATAACTGAATTGTCCAGCACAAGTGTCGCAATCAGAATGTACTCGTCAAAGCCGATGGTGCTTTGAGAACCGTCTTCAAAACCAAATTGAAAAACAATTTCAGTTCCAATTTATGACTGTAGTCCATCAGGGGTTTGAATCGCAGTTTTCGATTTAAGTTACAATATTTCTGATATTTTAAAAAATGCAGTCGAAATATACTCATTAAACGTACGAAAACTAATTTCTATTGTGAGATAATACGAATGGTCCATTTCTTTTTCATGAATCAAGTTGGCGTTTCTTCCAACGGATTTCATGAATATTTCATACAAAAAAGAATATTTTTTGAACTGAAATAAATATATAATTCAAACAAATATTCCAAAAGATTGAACTTCTCAAAATACGTATTTCAGCGAAATGCACATGTATTTATTTCAATAAAGCGTTTCCTTCTTTTAAACAGATATTTTTGTTCAATATAATACATTGCAGATTGTTTATTCAAACAAGGATTTCTTCCAATAAAATATATCAATATTTGATTTGAAAAATATATTCTTTTAATTTATATAATTATTTACTTGAAATAATCGTGTCATATCTAAGCAACTGTTAAATATTTTTTTGAATTCGAGAAGTAATTATTTATCTACAAAAAATGTTTCTTTGTCGCAAAGACATCTAAATTACATGATCCACACATGGATGAATTACTTAATTTTAATATGTATTCATTACTTCAAGGAATCAACTTCATTGAACTGAATGAATAAATATTTCTTAGGGTGTGAAAAACACATTCAAAGAAACTAGGTTCTCAGGTTCTAAGATATCATTTCTTTGACTTCATAACTTGTACATTCATTGCACATTCATGGCATATTAATTGCACATTCATTGCAAAATTAAAGAAACACATTTCCTTCGATTCAGTAATTTTTTTCAATGGTCAGATTTACATGAGCGGCAGGTTAGCTACACGTACGTAGAACTGTTGGGGGAGCAAAACTTTGGCCTCGGAATGAGCATGAAAGAAGGGTTGCCAACTTACACAAATTCAGGTACTCCAGCTGATCGAAACTGTTGGTAACGTAGGTCATCGAAGGTGATGATGCACACAAGCCGCAGATTCGGACGATTTTTTTTTAATTTGAATAATTTAATAAATTTAAAAGGCTTCATTGTCCCAAAAAAATTGTTGGGTGCTGCCTGTTAAAAAGTTAAATTGAATTGATTACTGACTGGAGTCTTAAGTAATTGTTTATATAAATATTCAGAGTGGCAAAAAGACAGTAGATCTTTTAGGTTATTTTTGTTTTGCTTGAATATATTTTTGGAGAGTTTCGATCAGCTGCAGTTCATGAATTTTATAAGTTGGCAACCCTTCTTTCGCGCTCTTTCCTAGGCGAAAGTCCCCCCCCCCCCCCCTCCAATAGTTTTACGCGCGTGTAACTGACGTTCCACTCGTCGGTTTAAAGCCGACCAGTGTATGAAATCCAAGCCAAAACCCGAAGAAGTCATAATCAGTTTTTGTTCTATACTGAGGAGGGCACCAGCCTCCTGCAGATTGTTCACCCGAGTCGTAATTTAGACCCAACTTTGAACCTGCAGCTCCTTATTAGAACCTGCTTTGACGCTATTTAAACCTATAGCCCCTGCTTTAAACTTTTAAGTCCTAGAGAATGAAAGATTAGAGCCTACTTTGACTCCATTTAAATCTGTAGGCCCTACTTTGAATCTTCAGATGCTACAGTCTTCATATTCAAGAACCTACTTTGACGCTGTAACACTTCTCTGCATCCACTTTGAATCTTTAGAGCCTACATTTTCAAAACTCGAGACCCTACTTTGACGCTGTTTAACCTCTTCTTCAATGCTGACCTTACTTTGAATATTTTGTGCCTACAATGTTCGAACTGAAGACTATACTTTGACGTTTTATAAACTTTATCAAAATAAAATAACAATTATTTGTTGCTTAGGTTAAATTAACTCATTTGTCATCTTAATCACTGCAGTTACACTCAATTAACAAAAATATTTAGTTTCAGATTCAACCAAATTGTCATAAATTATTTATATATAAATAAATATTTCTTTGCAATGCTTCATCACAGAAAAATATTTTCTCTTAACTGAAAATGCTGAAAATTTCTATGTGAATAATATTCATCACGGAAAATTACTAAATATTTTTGATTAATAAGTCATTATAAACATTTTTATAAATAACTAATGAGATTGTGTATTATTGACAGTCATAACAGCCATAACACGCTGAAAAAACCAGTTCTCGTCAGATCACTGAAGTTAAGCAGCGTTGGGCGCGGTTAGTACTTGGATGGGTGACCATTCGAGAAAACTGAGTGCTGTTGGCACATCGTGGGTGTGGTGAGCCCACACTTGTAGTTATTTACTACAAGAAACTATCCACCTAGAAACACTACCCGAATCGGGTAGTGTCACGCCTACCCTGAAAGGGAAATGGCTTAATGGTATACATGTAGGTATTTATTTATCTCATAGAATTAATTTATAATTGATTTCAAAGTGATTGAGAATCACAACAAATTATAAGAATGAAATATTTTATATCGTTAGCAATAAATATTATGAATAAATTTAAAAAAAATTAAAACTTATTGAAGTATATATTTATTAATTAAAATAATTTAAATTAACTGATTGTTCTTACATTTTTATTAGAGTATTACGGTTAATTCATTTTCAACATGATTTCGTAAAAAAATCATTTTTCTCCAAGGAACAGCACCACTTTTTTAATTGTTTAATTATTTTTGTTACTAAGCAATAAGAATTGAGAGTTTTTTAAACATTTTTTTAAAGAAATATTACTATTTACGTGTCTACCACTTGATTGAGTAAGAAAAATCATTTCTTTCCGTCAGAAAATTTTTACTGTTTTAATTTTTTTATAATATTTGTTGGAGAATAAGAAAAGACAAACGTATGAAAAATAATTGGCTACTTATCTCGAATTTTGGGACGACGAGACGCTTCGTTATACAACCAGTGATGTTATTGTTAATATTAACTTATTTCTTGATGAATATTAGGTTGATTCTTAAACTAAATATTTGTATTTTTTAGTGTAATTGCATTAATTATGATGCCGAACGAGTTTTCTGAAGTCTTTGCTTAATAAAGAGTTTAAATCATAAATTATACAGAATCAAATTTAAATATTCAGTCTCAAGTTCTTGTGAAGCGTATAACCGTGAATACTTCTAAAAAACAGTAAAAACTTATATAGATCTCTTCAAAAATGGTTTCAAATATTTGACGGCACAAAAAGTTTTGAAAAAGACATTATTCAAATAATTGTTTTTTTATTCAAAGAGATTTTGGGCCTTAAAGTATTGGACAAGTGCTAATGTTTTTAATCTAATACATCCTAACGCGCTTCGTTAGGTGAATCGGTTAGGGCGTTAGGCGTTTGGTAAATAAACTGAGTGCATCCGAACTCGTGTTCGATCCTTCGTACTTGCGGATTTTCACTGTACTATGCGTTAGCGACATAATTGAAAAATATTATGAATAGTATATCAATTAAATAATTGCGAATATCCTTGTTATTTATATCACAGATATAAGATCGTCGGGGCGCCCTTGTAGCCACCGCTGGGGCCACAGCATGCGGGACGGTGTGATGGTGAGCTGCGCAATGGTCAGGCAGATCTCACTAATCAAACACCTAGCCAGTAAGAATATCTGCAACAAAAGGTAAGCAGTGGAACATCAACTGCGGCTGCTGCAGATGCTTTGACTAGCGTTAGCAATTTACAGCCAAATACCTCAACAGAAATACCATGGGAGAGCATCAAGTGGGAAAGCACAATGAAAGAGGAACTGGTGCGTCTCTACTACGAAAGTGCGAAGAATGAAACCAAAAGCGAAAAGGGATACAACTTTAGGACGAAGTTTGCTGCGAAGTATCCAAACGTACAGAAGATTTCAGTCGGAAGCCATAAGATGGTAGCTCTAAAAAAGCATCCAGAGGCGACTGTTGTCACCTCCAACGCTCGCGGCCGCTGTGTAAGGATAACAGCTGTAAAAGACGAACTGCAAACTACACCATGCTCCTATTTTCGCACCAACAACGTCATCGCAGAAGATTTCAAACATCGTATTAACCCTCCGTCCCCCACGTGGGGTCTAGGCGGACTCCCGACGCACTAATTTCTTTATGACAAGCGCAATTTTGCATCCCGTTGCCTGCCGCGTTGAGTATCTTTCCTCTCAGTAGTTTTCAAGACGTCGGTAAAAGCGCATTAATCTCTGAGGTATGTAATCTTTGTTTTCTTCATATTTTTGTTGAAAAACGTGATTAGGATCCGCTCGGACCCCACGTGGGGTCCGAGTTTTATATAGTCTTGTCAAGTTGATGCCTCAAGACTGAATTTGCAATAAAAATTTGCGAAGTTTTCTCATATTCAAAGTGTTGTGTTTGTTTGTTCCATATTTTTGTTCGTGTTATTAAAAAACAAAAACAAATTTGTTTGACGCCGGTCCAATGTGATTCCGCACCGCTTGCGCCGTGAACGTGAGTGGGGTTCGTGTGGACCCCACGTGGGGGACGGAGGGTTAAATTAACTTATAACATCCTCATGTCATCAGTCACTTGACTTAGTCCGTGGCTATGATGAAAAACCGGGTTCACCCGAGAACAAGTTTTGAAAAAAAATAATACGAATGAGCATTCTAACTACTAGTTTGTGGAAACTATTCCAAAATTGTTTGACGAAAAACAAAAAGAATTGTCCTAATTGTTCAAATATGTTGTGTATTCTGAGAGAAGGCCTGTCAACAGTCGAGAAATTCAAAATTCGATTCACCTGAAACCTTTCGATAAACTGGGATACATTTTTTTCATATATCAGTGCCTCCACGCTATACTCTTTAATCTGGAATTAGCAGTCTAAACTCTCCAATCTCGTTTTGTGTTGGCAACCTAACGCCGCTACGCGCACGTGGCGCTGCGAACCAGCACAAAATTGACATATTGACTATAGCATGGAGGTACCGATATTTTTATATTATGAATTTTCTGATAGCCTCTCTTGTTTTTCCGGAATTATGTTCTTTTTTATTTCAGTAAAAATTATTTCTAGAAAACTACGTGTATAAAAAACACGAATTTTCTTAGCCGAGAAATGGGAACCTCTGAGCCTAGTCGTCGGGTCGTGAACCTGTAAGGCTTCCTCCTCCGTTCTGTTTAACGAAGTCTGATGCTGTATCCAGTTTAGGATAATTCGCGACCTATAAATAAGCCTGAGGACTAACTATGTTTGCTAAGGAAATTCGTTAACGTCTATCAACACATCATTGAACGTTGCTAACGCTGTGTAAATTCAGAAAAATGTTCGATTGATTGAAAGGAGCCTTTCCCTTCATCACTACTTGAACGTCGCAAGTAGAATACAAATATTATGATGGAATTGACAAATCACATTTTTATTCAGGCAACACTTCATAAGATCGATAGAAATTTTATTAAACCAGGGATCCAGTTGTATAATCAGAATTGTCTACTGTTACGGAATTTTCAGTGAGACTAAACGGTATTACGGGAAATTCCGTAATACTACTGCCCTAAAACCGGAAAACATGGTTAAGCGGCATTTTTTCGAAAAATGAGTTTTTTGTATCAATGGAATCGTGAGGGTTAGCTGCGTCTGACTAACATAATTAAAGTATACAAAACATTTCCAGATAAAGCAGATCCAAAACTGATTTTGCTTTCTATGACCGTTTTGTCTTTCAATAAGTATTTCAGCTTTCAGCGGATATATTCAGTCTTATGGTCAATGACGAAGTCAAAATAAAAGCATAAAAAATGTGAAGAACACATTTATTTTTTAAAAGAGCCTCAATGTGTCGACCAACACTGCGGTTTTTTCTCAAGAGTCGATACACATATCTATAATTTAATAAAAATAAAATTTATGAATATAAATTTCCCATTATAATTTATGTCGTAAAAAAGATAGGGATTTTACAGAAATAAAATTGAAATTAAACATACCAGAGTGGAAAAAGCATTATGGTATGTTATAAAACCCCTATTTAAAAGAATGGTTAAAAAGTCATGAGGCTTCAATTGAAAAAAATGTTCTCCAAAACAAAGAAACAGTAGACTTATTTTTGTTGCAGCTCATTTGTTATGGTCTCGAAAGGAGATATTTTTTTCTTAAAATAAGAATACTTCAAGTGCAAAACTGTAACATGAACATAGCTGCATTCTCATTCTCCGGTTTCTCATTTTTGTTGCAACTCACAACAACACCGAATCGGTGTACTTTTGAGGATCGACGTTTTTCTGTGAGACCCCCCTTTTAATTCTGGCAGTGTAATTTTTTATCTCGCTCGTTTTTTTGTTTTTTATGTTTTCATTTTGGCTTCATCATTGACAATTTAAAAAGTTTGAAATTTGTAAGAGAAGTCGAATACGTCACGAAATACAAGGAAAGAATATACGCAAAGCACTTTGCGAATCTTTTGTCTGGCAAAAGTGGCCGAGCACGCAATATGCCGAGTCGAGCAAAGATGTCCAAGCGAAGAAATCCGCAAGCGACACCATCAAAGGTGCCCCCCCCCCCCCCGCCATTACCCACATGCTTACCATGTCGTTTGTGGGATTCTTATGTTGCAGCGAGGGTCGACACTCGATAACTTTACAGCGCAAGTGACTTTGCGTATTTCTTAACTTGGATTAGATTCCAGAAAAATCTATAAGTATATTTTCTAATAGAATATGTTTAAATAATTAATTTTTCATTGCAAAATCAGAAAGATCACATGCTGTTCACCCGAAAGGGGTACTTGCATTAATGAAAATGTGTTCCTATACTAAAGTTCTTGGCGCAAACGGTTTTTCTTGAATATCTCCGTCCAATCCAGACATCACATACATATATTTTATTAGTTAGGATGGCAGACTAGTCAGTGCATACCGAATCAGCTCATAAAGCAGGCGGCAATAGTTATTCAAGAAGGGTTTCGCACATACGAAGGCGAACATACATTTGCGTGCAATTTCCTGTTTTTTTGAGAAGTAGGTTTTTGCCAGAGGGAAAGCTGTCAATGTTTTTCTGCAAACTGGGTATAAAAAAACTAGGAGAAACTAGGTATACTAGAGTAGGTCACAACCAATTTCTAAATATTTTATATAATTTGTAGTCATTTATTGAGAATAGTAATTTACGCTGTAGAAAGAACCAACTAATCCTTCAGGCATTTCTGTTTAAAAACTGTCTATAAAATGCATTATTTAGTTGCTTTTATTGTTTTTAAGAAACAATCTCGTGGTATGTTTCCTAACCTCTCTCGATTTTTGAATAGATCATCGCTTCTTGTAAAAAAAATCCAGACGCAAGTACAATTATTCGTGCATAATTAAAAAATATTACATACTGACTTGCAAATAAGACCATTTTAACGATGAGTAATATGAGTAGTTCAGCCCCTTATTCCTTTACATACCCACCATACACTTACTTGGTGGTAGGAGGGGGACCTACAGTTTGAGGTGGGATCCGAACCACCAAGAACAACGGCTTTCAGTACTTAGAGATCCTTTTTCTCTGGAGGTACTGGTCCCACGACTATCCAGAGACAAAAACTCCCTTGCTAGGCTACTGTTCACCGCATAGGCCGTCGTGGCGATTGCAATTGCGATGCGATTTCAGATCAGGTGCTGGAGAATCTGTAGAAGGGTGCATTTTTTGCCACCGTAAAAATGAGTCCCTAAAAAATAGGCGATACTGGTGTCACCTAGTTTGTATGCTATTTTATGCTCTGTTTTATAATGAATGTCCATACCTGCAGTCCTGCATCCTACAAATGTTGATACAATTATTAATAATATAATGTATATAATGTAAGAATAATATTAACAACACAAATATTTTGTTTCAGATATCGCTGGGGGATATCTATGTTTTGTTGTCAGTATAATTGGCATCGGGATAGTGACAGCTGTTATTGGCGACATTGCATCCTACTTCGGGTGCACTTTGGGAATAAAGGACTCAGTCACTGCCATTGTGTTCGTTGCATTGGGAACTAGTATTCCTGGTAAGTTCTATTTATTCTTCTTTTTTTCTTTCTTCTTATAACCTTGATGTTATTTTTTATTATTTTTCCGATTTTCAATTTTTTGTATATCACTCACCCCCCTTGAAAACCCATCTTTTCATGCATGAGATGCAGGTGTGGGATGAGGGTAAATAGTACTCTGATACACTCTGATACTGACTTTTCTTCAATAACATAAATTTGGCTACATACATGATATCAACCAAGATGTTCGTATTTTAGACATTATCATTTATCATTTCCAAATTGACCACATTGCACCTGCTTCAAATGCATGAAAAGTTGCGTTTTCAAATGGGGTCATACAAAAATAGATTGTAGTTTCCCTTCTTTAGCACATACATTTTGGATACTTTAAAATACTTCACAATCTAGACATTCATAATTTCAACTTATATCATTTCCGAATGTCCCATTTGAACTTCAGGAATAAAAACAAAGTAAATTAAGTTACTGCTCCCTAAAAACCGCCCATTTTGTAAGAAAAAAAACATTTTGGAGTTTGAAAACTTTCCAACTATCCTTACGATTTGAACCACTCCTCGTTTTAAACAAATCAAATAAAAACTTTTTAGGTAGCGGTAACTTTAATTTAAAAAAATTGAAAAGCAAGAGATCGCGAATTTGTTTTTTTTTTCAATTAAACTTTCTTCGTAATTAAGTGTTTCAGGCAAAAATTGTACTCTAAAGTCTGCATGAATTCCATATCAACTCGCTGCGTTGAAATAGTGACTAACCTCAAATTTAATAGCAATCGATTGATACGTTCCACGAATGAAATGAAGAATATTATCATCTGCCGCATTCAATCAGAGCTTTATTATCAACTACATCAGAACGGAATATTAATTATAAAGCCGAATCAATATCGAGACTAAATTCAATTTTTTTAAGTTCAATTTTAATTTATTCAATTTTAGTTTATTCATTATATTTTTGCAAAAGAGGGGTCATTAATTTTCATATAGAGTTCAAAAAGAATCTAAAAATTGTTTGCTTGAAGCATATTCGGGATAGTTTTAAAAATCTATGCGATAATTCTTATATTTTTTAGCTAATCTTAATATTTTTATTTTGGAAATGATTTTTGATAAGAATGTGTATTATCTTTTTACATTCTCATCCTAATGAAAAAGTATTAGTTTTATGTAAAATTTGACTTCGTCGGTTTTCATCGAATCTCCGTGTTTTGAGACCCTCTGTGTCAGAAAACGATTTTTACGAAGGTGTCTGTCTGTAGTCTGTAGTATGTAGGCACGATAACTTTCGAAAGACTGATCAGATTGGATTGAGTTTTGGCACTCGTTTTTAAGACATGAAAAGAAAGGACGAGTTAGCTAATCAGCCATTTTCAACCAACAGTTCTGGTTTTATCAATCGAAAATGCTTTTTAAGAAATCAAAAATGCCATTTTCCAGGAAAATTATACGGGATATGACAAAAATTTTGAGATCTACAAATTAGGTTTTAATCATTTTTTATAGGTCGTGTAGTTTTTGTTGCAGTCGTAAAAAATAACATTAAAAATTTTTTTAATTGTTTTTTGGAAACCCAACACAAGATTTGAATAAAATTATAAGACAAAAGTTGTTCACCCACAAGACATCTAGAAATTTATCACAAATAATTTTCTGATAGGACGCGTAGTTTTTGTTTTAATCATAAAAAATAACAAACAAAAAATTAAATTTTTTGGAAAAACGGCACATGATACGAAAAACAAAAAGAATGGACAAAAGTTTTTCACCAAAAAATATCGACAAATTTGTTATAAATTATTTTTTGACAAGATGCGCAATTTTTATATTAATCGTGAAAATGACATTACAAATAAACAAATTAAATTTTTGGAAAAAGACAAAGGTACAATAATGTGTTTAATAGCAAAATTATTTGCTAGATCTAAAAATGCGCTTTTGACTTTTTTTCTCACCGGATACGTAAAGAGAATGTGTTCGTTAAAGCCGAAGGAGCTTTGACACCTTTAATTTCAAAAGGCTTTAATTTTAAAAGTCCTATGCAAAAATGTGGGTAAGTACAATGTCCAAGCGCAAAGCGCTCGTTCATTTATTGGGGTAGCTGGGAATTAAAATTGGTGCAAAACAAGGAACAAATATTAAAGTAATCATGACAAATAAAATTTTCACATTATTTTGCAATATCTGAATAAGCAGTCACATTCCGAGGTATAGACATAAATATAATATTTATTTGATATAATAGAGTTGAACTTAATGTAGAAAAGTTCGCACTTTGGACAAATTCGAGTGCGAAGCACAAAAGAGAATTCAAAATTACCAGATTACAGTTTTCGATGCATGACCTTTAATTTCAAAAGGTCTGCACACAAATGTGGGAGAAGTATAGAGACGTAGCGCGTTGCGCGAGGTAAATACATTATCGAACGCGAAGCGCAAGATAAATATATTATCGAGCGCAAAGCGCGAGCTTCAACAGACGCGAGCTCTAGGCGCGCTCAAACTTTATATTACACAATAGATTATAATTATATTGTAGAAAGATCAAAAGTCGTCGTATGTAGCGCGCGTGTAGTTTTTCAATTTAAAGGAAAAAATAGTTTGTCATATAATAAAATTTAATACATAATTGATATTTCAACCAAAAATGATTTTAATTTTCAAACAAAAAAAGTTCAAATCAACCACTAAAGACAAATTTTCAACAAAATAATTGAATCGTCAACCAAAAAAAAATGTTTCTTTGAATCATAGAAAAATATGCATAGGCTCTCAGTCCAAGAAACGTTCCTTAAATTCAAAGCAATTTCTTTTGATTCAAAAAAATTTCATTGGTTTAAAGAAATTCTTTCTTATTTGAATACAAATTTTCTTTTTAATTTGAAATGATTTTCCTTAGTTTCTAGGGGTTTCTAATCCCCGGCTAAAACCCCTATAATTTCGGTCAGTTGCCCACCGTACCCTTTTACCGGGAGGGATAGTAGGGTTAGTAGAGAGGAGAGGAGCAATAGGTGGTGGAATAGCTGGGCAAGTGAAGGGTGGGTGGAAGTGGGCAGTAATGGATGGATGGGGTAAGTAGGGGAGGGGAAGTATGCAAAGGAATGTAGGGGCGGAGTAGTAGGGAAGGAGTATAAGCGATTTTAGCGTTAGTAGAGGAAGAGCTTGTGGAGAGGGGTGGGTAAGTGAGGGGTGGGCAGAGTGGAATTAGAGGAGAGGCTGCACTAGAAGGGAAGTTATGAGGGTGGCAGTAAGGGGAAAGTGAGCGGATATGTAAAAGACTGTAGTGGTAGGGAAGTATGGGATGGGAGGACAAGTGAGGAATGGACGAAGGGAAAGTTAGGGGAGGGGCAATATTGGATGGAAGGGGATGTAGAAGAAATATATAGGTGAGGAAGTAGGGCATGGTAGTAGCGTTAGTATGGAAAGGAGAGTAGGAGATGGAAGGGCAAAGGAGGGTTGGTAGAGGAGATTTAGAGAGGGGAAGTATGAAATGTGAGTAGGGTGTGGGAGGATATTAGAAGAAGTAGGAGGGTAGTAGGAGAGGTGTTGAGAGGGGAAGCAGAAGAATGGGCGGCATGTTAAGGGTGGTTGTAAGGGAATTAATGGAGGGGAATTAGGTGTTTGGAGGGGGAAGTATGCGAAGGAATGTATGTGAAGGGTAGTAGTGAAGGGTAGGCGAAGTAAAAGAGGAGTGGGCAAGTGAGGGCTGGGATTGTAGTATGGGGAGGGGAAAAACATTATCTACAAAAAAGTAGTGAGAAATTTGTATATAAAACATTAAACAAACTTACACTGCCATAAAGAAGCTCACTTTTTCAGTCACTTGCGTGTCCGTTGCGCATAGTAACGCTACTTTGATAACCTTTTTTTGATATGTGAAATCATCAGCTTTCGGGGGATTTTTGGAAGATTTAGCATTTGAGAGATCTTGAAGAGCTTTTGCTATGTTGTCCGACGTGGTTTTTTCTTCAGTAACTTTGTTACATGGTGCTTTCATCAAGTCCCTTTATCCCTTTCTTTAAAATATGCAAAAAAAAGCTTGTTTTGCGGTTAACCCGTTTGTCGGGGATTTTCTTTCTGCGAATCCTAAAAATTAAAAAAATATATATTAGTAATAGAAACGTTTGATACTCAATTTAAAAAAAAAGCTTTTAAATTAAGGATCCTCCAAAAATTAGATAGGACGATTTGTGGGGTGGGGGATTTAGTAAAATTATACTGAGTCTTATGAGGGGGTGGGGAAAAACTGAAAGATCTCACGTGAGCAAAATTTCTTTTTGAGAAAGTGATTTTAACATATTACAATTCAGAGGAAAATCCAGCAAAAAATTCAGATTCGTTCAAGGAAAGGTGGACTTTTTGGCACGAAAATATGAAGTTTTAGCAAAGATAAATAATTTTCTACCAAAAAAGGCGGATTTTCAAAAAAATTAATTTTCAATTAAATGGTTGAATTTTGAACTGAAAAAGGTAAATTTTCAATAAAAAAAGGAATGCTTTTTTTAGTTAATAAGTTCGTTTTCAAATAAGAGAGAAAAAACGAATTTTCAACAACATAGTTATATTTTCAAACAAAGAAATGAATTTTCAACCCAGAAGAGAATTTTGCGACCAAAAATAGAATAATAACATTTTCAGTTTAAAAAATTAATTTTCATTCATACTCACCGACAGAAAGTGCCACCAAAGTAAGGATTAGGAACTTCATAATGGAAGTAAATAAAAATATACCCAAAAAAATCAAAAAGTAAGACTTAGTGGAAACACTAATTTTACTTCTTTCTGTTCTGATGTCGAGATACTCATTTTGGGCCATGTATATCTAACCTTGTCTTCATTTGAAGTTTGTTTATCACTATAAGGAAACACGCGTATGAAATGCATTTTTTCTTATTAAGGTTTTATTTACCAGATCTTAAACTCCGTCTGAATAACATGTTTTTCAACTAGAATTTAAAATTCCACGCATTTTTTAATTCAGTTCTTCTTAGAACTAAAGACTTTTTTCATATTTTCGGATAGAAAATTCAAAAATGTACCCTTTTTAGTTAAAAATTCCACTATTTGGGAGAAAATTCATGTCTTTTGTTGAAAATTCAACCACAATGTTAAAAATTTACATTTTTAGTTGAAGAATAATCATCTTCTTGAAAAATTCATCTAGAATCCCTTTTTGAATTTATTGCATTATTGCCCTCTCCCTTAATGTATAAGATTTCCATAAATTCCCTCTTTCTTTGGTTCCTTTCAGTATATAAGACTTTTACATCGTCCCAGTTGAACTCATGGCAATGTGTGATTCTATGTTTTGACAGAACGCTATGATATTTCTTATTTCTATAAAAATTATTTTGATGTTCATCTCTCCTTATCCTTAGCGGTCTTGTTTAGTCTGCCGCTATCTCTTGAACCCCATCCACAATTTATTGTAGGACCGGTCTAGGTGACGTGTAGCATAAGGGACGTTCTGCAGTCTTTCGGTCACCCTTAACCAAAGTTGTATCGTATTGGAAACTCTCAGGCAAAATAAAGATTACCTTCAAGGTTAAAAAAGTAACAAAGTGAAATCATTACCCTTACCGTGTTACAGCGTGCCTATTGCTAATATTGTAACGAGAGAAAATTTTACTGACGTTTATCTCCTCTGCACACATTATAATAATAAGATTCTCTACAATTTATGGCAAATAAGAGAAAGATTAATTTTTTACTAAGCTAATTACATGAGCAGCTAAGGGGCCGTTCAAAAAATATGTAACGCCTTTAGGGTGAGGGGGAGCCGGTGGTCACCTGGAGCCTAAATGTCTAGAAATCTCTGGTATAACTTACGTAAGATTATGACCAACGATGGACATAAAGGGACCCTCTAACAGCGATGCAATATCGCATCATCTGTCGGAGGAATTTTCCGAACGGAAAACTAAAATTTAAGATTTTTTTGTTATTTTCAATTAAATTTGTAATTTTACGTTTCTCAAGTTATAGATAAATTGGTGTCTTTTGTTAATGAAACTTCACAGAAAAAACTGGGGGTTCACTAAAGGTTCAGCTCAGATGAAAGCTGGTATCCTTTAGAACTTGAGCTCCAATAGAAACCTCTAGAGACCCAAGAGGGTTCCTTTAGAAACCCTGAACAGAACAACATGAAGACGCATTCACAAGCAAACTGCTTGTAAAGTGGGTTTTGTAAGTTAGGGATCGATTTACATTTATCGACCGATGACTTGAAACGAAAACATTCTTGTATAGTATAGTAAATTAATTCTCTTCATTAAATTATATCCATCAAAGCACGATGACATGTATGCTTTAAGGTAAAAGTTGTGTTATAAATTAGATAAAATGTCAAAGTGGCCAAAATGAAAAAAAGGTTATCTGGAAATAGGCTCTTTACAATTGAGTTCCTTTAAAGCTCCAACTGCTGTTTCCTTTAGAACTAGTTTATCGGTTTGGGTTTTCTTTTAAATAAGTAGGGTTCCTTTTTGTTGCAGCTCCTTTGGAATCAAAAATTGGTTCTAAAGGAAACCCCAGTTTTTTCTGTGTCTTGGTTACACACCGCTTATTAATTATATATCACCAAAATTCACCATTATTGTGTACATTATTACAAAAAGTATTGTTATTCTATTCACATTGAAGAGTTAAAAATCCCGTCACGGTGACACGTAAGTAAACACTTGGTTCCTAAAGTGTTTGATATTATGACATTAAATGGACATACCAAATAGTCCTAATTGCCCACGAACAAAGTATGAAAATCGCAAGTGGCTTCATTGTACTATCATCGAGGCAATAGGGTCTTTATTCATTAAGTGGATGTGGCGGCGGTCTTTTTAAATGGCGCGTAAACGTGATAACCTCCCTATGGGTGAAGACTGAATACTAGTGTGAGTAGGCGGGCAGGTACAGTAATAATTCATTATGCAAGCTTTGTGCAATGAGACAATGGAACCCAGGGGAGCTGAATAGTTTGCCATGTTGAAACCCGTTCACTCTTTTCAGATTGATGAAGAACATTAAGCGACCTTTTTACGGTCGTATATATTATATAGTGATTATATCGTAAAGAGGAGAAAATTGTCCTCTTAGAGATTAAGCCGAAAAGAAGGTAAGGAACAGCGAAGGATGAGATAGAACTAGATAGAAATTGTGAAAACTTTTCTGTAGAAGAATTTTGAAATCGCTAATAACTTAAATGAAGATGAAATTCAAAGTTATTTACTATCAGTCATACTAAAAGGGGGCTTCCATAAACCCCCCATGTTTGTTGTAGAATGAGAATAAAATACCAAGTTATTATTATTTTTTTTCAACATCTCAGAAACGCCACTCGCCTCACCTCGGTTCAGTTCAGGTCGCTCGCTTCGACTCTAAGATTTCGCACGCTATTTTAAAAAAGGAATCAGCCATGCTTTTTAGTTTTTTAAACTCACAAGCGCGCTGCAACTCACATTCACGATTCTTTCTAGAATATAATTTTGTGAAAATGGTTCCTATTTTCGTTAAATAGGTGCGAATATATTCGCCTTTGATTACAAAATTTAATTTTCTGTCTTAGACGTCATTCATAGAATACATGATAGCAGGGCTGAATTGGGATGGAACATCTTCACTTGAAAAATGTTTAAAATCGGGCCATAAGCAGTTGAAAAAAAGTTTGATGGGGTAGAGTGAGGAAAAGAAATAGTTATGGTAATAAAGGGTTCAATATGAAAGGATGAGGAACTGAAAGAAGTTGTGGAAGGAGTGAAAATAGAGGAAGTGAGAAATATAGGAAAGAAAGGGGAAAGTGGAGAGCAAATGGCACTGTTGAAACTAAAGAAAAAGGAAAATAAGAATAAACTGATGATAAAGAAAAGGGAGTTATATGGAAGCTCGGAGAGAATAGAGGGTAATTTGACACAGGAAGAAAGGAATATGCAGTATAGGTTGAGGAAAATAGCGGATGAGAAAAGTTTGTAGTCAGTATAATCAAATAAATAAAAGTAATATATATATATATATATATATGTAAGTTAAATAATCAAAATAAAAGAAGGGAAAAAAGAAGGATATACCACTAGAATGTAGCAGACTTGGAAGGAAAGGATATGGAATTTATAAGAAACTTGGAACAATGGGAGTTGGTAGTAATGATGCAGACGTGGCTAGATGAAAGTGGATGGGAAAGAGTGAGGGAAAGGTTACCAAGAGGTTACAGATGGCAGGATCGAAATGCAAAGAGGAAGAATAAAAGTTGCAAAGCAGTGCGAAGAATGATGATAGGTATAAGGAAGGCATGTATAACACGAGTATAACAGGGAAGGGTAGACAGGCGGTGAAAGAAAAAAAGAAGGTTTAGTAGTAGAAGAGAGAAAGGTAGGGGGAGAACTGTGGAAGATAGTGGAGTGAATGTAAACGGAGATACGCAGAATTAATCAAAGAAAACAAGGGAACTGATGGAAGAAAATAAGTCAGGAATTACGCTTATAATATAAGATTTTAATGCGAGAACAGCAGATAGAGGAGGAAGGGAATGAGGAGGAGAACGATAATGAAAATCGAAAGACAAGATACCGAATGGGGAGGGAAAGAAATAGTTAAAGAGCTTGGAGGGGATATGATGGTTTATTTGAAACGGAAATATAGAGAAGGATGAAGAAGGGAATTTGTGCGCCCAAGAGGGAAGAGAGATGGTCAAGAAACTAGAGGTAGGGGATTATATAGATTCGGATCACTTTGCCATAATAGTGACATTGAAAAGAGAAAAAATTAATAAAAATAAGAATAAAAAGGAAGTAAAGGTCAAAAACGGGAACAATAGAAGGAAAAGAACAATTTAGGGAAAAGGTAAAGAATATAAAAATGGTAGAAGAAAATGTAAACAAAGGGAAATATAAGAGGACACATGCAAAAAATGTTAGGAAAGGAGGAAGTGGATGGGATGAGAAATGTAATTAGAGGATGAAGGAATTGAGAAAGAAATTAGGAAAATTGAGAAAAGTCAAAAGTAGTACATACGCAAGAGTATAGGAGGATAATGAAGGAGTATACTGAGATATATGACACAAAAACCAGGAGGAGAATAAAATGTTTGAAGAAGAGGCAGATAATGCTAAAATAGAATATAGAATAAAGTAGAAGAAAAAATATATGTTACGGATTTGCTAGGAGGGATATAGGAGAAAGTTAGGAAATGAGGAAAACAGGGAAGAGAAAGATCATGGCGAGGAGATGGGCAACCAGAGTTATTTAAGAAGGGGTAGTGGTATTGGTATTGAACGAAGGCGAAGAGGAGAAGGTTAAAGATTATAGGGGAGTGACACTAATTCCAACATTGTATAAGTTATATGTAACTGTTTTATTGGATATGTTAAGAAAACAAGTTGAAAAATATAGAGCCAACAAATCAGACAGCATTTATATGTTCTGCATTATTTGGTAAATAAAAGGATTGAAATGGAGAAAGGGAAATAATAGCAATGTTCGTGGATTTAAAGGCGGTGTTTGACTCTTTAGACCGAAACAAGATAGAAAAAGTTATGATGAAAAAGAGGATAAGAGAGTGTTTAATAAACAGAATAACGGCAAGTTTTAGAGAGAGAAAAAGCAAAGTAGAAGAGTAAGTAGGAGCTAGTTTCTGGTTGGTGAAAGGATTAAGGCAAGGTTGTCTTCTGAGCCTATTTTTATCAAATGTATATTATTCTCAGATTTCGAAGAAGAAATTAAGAGAAAAGTATGAAGAGGAGTTAGGATGGAAAAATAAAGGATATATACACTGGCATACGTGCAAGATATAGTGGTGATGGCAGTGGATGAAGAAGGGATGACGGGCTTAATTACAGGATTGGATAAATACTTAGATGAAGAAAAGTTGAATCTAAATCAGGGACATCTGTTGAGAGTTCCCCGATTCGCTTCGCTAGCTCCCCCTTCTCTGAGAGCCTCTCCGTTGGAAGAGTGACAGATTTTTGCTTTTTTGCTCTCTTCGTAGACATGGTTGATTTAAATATAGAAAAGACAAAGATGATGAGGTCTAGAAAGGGGGGAGGGAATGTATTGGGAGATGGAATGGATTAAACTTAGAAAAAGTAAAAGAGTTTGGTATATACCTTACGAACAATTGGAGATCATAGAGCTCATATAATAGAAAGGTTAAAACAGTAACAGCGATATGGGGAATAGGAAAAAGAAAATTAAAAAAAGATTCGAAAAGGAGAATGTGATTATTTGATATCCTCGTATGGCTGATATCGGTCTGCGGAGATATAAGATTGGAAGGAAAGGAAAGAGATTGGCACATTCCAAGAAAGGTATATAATGTGGACGCTACAACGAAAAAAAGAACTAGTAAAATTGACTAGTTGATGGGTTGACTAGGAGGATCACGTTTTTTTTTTGGGTAAATCAACCGTAAATATATTTGATTCTAATAGTTTTCCACTTAATTTTACTAAAATTTAACTAGTAATCCCAGTTGGTTTTTTCGGTGTGAGGGTAGACTGAAGAACGTCCGAATATACATATGGGGAAAGAAGAAGCGCAAAGGGATAAATTAAGTACCAGAATGATAAAAAGGGCATGGAAGTTTGAGTGGTAGGTTAGGGGGGGGGGGGAATTTTAAGAAAGTGTTTAAATGATGTAGAAGGAACGAGATAGAGAGGTAGAATTAACGAAATGAGAAGAAACAAGGTAGTTCTTGAAGAATAGATATATATGACATGGGACTTGAGTAAACTATGAAGAATTGCAGAAAAGAGACAGGGAGAGAAAAATAATAGAAAAATGGTATATGGTTGAGGAATCAGAATATAATAAAAGGTATAAGATGATAAAAAAGGAAGGAGTACCAAAGTAAGGAATGGGGAAAAGGGGAAAAGGAATGGGGAGAGAAAAGATGGGCAAGAACAGCAAAATGTATAGTTTGGAACATGAGGTGTTTAATCAATTTTACTCATAACGAAAACATTAGGGTGGTTCTCAAAAAACTTGTTTTTATTTTCCGGCGGCCATATCGCGACAGTATTCACAGTTGTACCTCAGAATCTATTGCTTGGATTGCCATATCTAAGAGAAAATCATCTAGACTTTTCATTTAATAATAAAAAATCATCCAGACCTACCAGTGCCAACATTTTCCCCAAAACTGTTGCAAAACATATACATAGGTTAAAACATTGCTAATGCTTTATAAACTCTTTTGATTCATTCTTTATGGCAATCATTATAAATAAAAACCCTCAATGACCAGAATTTATTTTTTTAATTTTTGTAATAATCTTTGACACAAGATAAAATGTTATACTCTTGTTACATTTTCTCCTACGACAAGCCTTTATTCACAGTCTTGTAAACAATATATTGTTTATAAATTTATATTCTGTTGAAAAAAAAGTTTTTAATAATTTTCCTTTTTACCAAGCCATTAGTTTTCCACTTTTGGATCAGGAAATATCTCGACTAATCGAATTAGTAATTTTCTACTAATCTTTGGTGGCTCACTTTTCGCTAATAAAATCTACAAAATTCTACTAGTTATTACTTAAATCTTATCAATTTTTATTTAAGGAGGAAAAAAGCATAAAAACTATAATATACTTCTTTAGGCACTCAAGTTGATACTCATTCCTACATTTCAAAATTTTTTCTAATAAGAAAAGTGTAAATTATTCACATGTATGTTTGTTCTGATTATAAGAAAATATAAATAATTATTTTATATAAAATAAGTTATTCTTTCTTTCTCGTATTTATGTATATTGCTATTTTATCCAATTTTAGTAATGGCGAAACCATTCAAAGCATTGTTGAAGAGAAATTTGGTTTAAAATATTATTTCTGGTTGCCAGGTTTCAAATTTTTCATCTCATCTCTATTTTATATTTTTTCCTTATTGTATGGGGAATGTCGCAGAATTTTGGCAATGTTTACAAAAAGTTTTAAGGGGTACAATTATGCTCCTATATTTCTTCTTAATGGATCATCCATTTTATGACTTTTACCAGCGCCAAATAACTTTTTTTTCATCGGATACAAAATTAGAGTTTTGTTCTTTGTATTAGCTACATTTTTATTCCAAAGCTATTTCTCTGTAACTAATATGTATATTTTTTTAAAGTCGTAAACTAAGAAAATCTCAATTTTCACGTAAATTTGATGCTCGCAACCTCTAAACAATTTTATGCAACACTTCTCCAAAATTGGAGATTAAAAATGATCAATTTTTCGCAATGTATAGAATGTATTTTGAAAAAAGTTATGAGTGCTTCACAGATTTCATATTAAAAATTTACAAAAAAAAAACAAGTTTTAGAAATCAGCTCAAGCCTCGTACAAAAATGCTTTGTTTTTTAGAAGGTTACCAAAGGGCGTATATCTGGGAGGTAATTAATTATCAGTAAAATCCCAATAAATTATATGTAAACATTTCATTTAAGTCTTATTTTCTTCTTTACATGTTTTTAATTCCGCCTCCTTCATTTATTATATTGTATCAGTTCGAAATTTTAAATTCCAAATATGTTCTAAAAAGTACCACGTTATTATTCCTAAATCTTTTGCTTTATCTAAACCATAGCGATATTCATCCTTCATCTAGCCACAAATATTGTTAGAAACGAACCAACTATATTGGTAAAATGTTTAAAATAGGCATGGGAACCAGAATTTATTGTAATTATTATTAGTGATGAATCACATATATAAATCGTTAAAACAAAGATATTATATAGCTGAATGTTGGAACTCTGAATATATGGAGCAAATGAAATAGGATTAATTTCGATAGAGGTTTGAAATTTATAATTGACTTTACAGTTTGCCTTCCAACTAAACAGATTATGTACTTACCTCCGATTTATTTGAAACTTTGTTTACCGATGTATTTTGACTTGCTGATTACGAAAATAATAATGAAAATACCCCAAAAATTTGATTTTCAAGGTCAAAACCCCCCAAAAACTATAAAATTTTTGTTTTCTTCGTTTATTTAATTAAATATTGAAAATTCACAAAATAGCTTGGCATGAAAGTTGTATACCTTCTGAAAATACGCCTTTCATGTCATATACGATTTTTCGGAAAAAACATTTTTTTAGAAAAAAAGGAAAATGTTGGTACAAAGTGTAGAATTGCTTCGAATGGGACTTCTAACACTCCTGTCCACCACGAGACGTTGGAAACGGGAGGGTATGTGACCAATATTTACCGAAATATAGTGAAAAAATGAAGAAAAAAAACACCGATTTTGGTGTTTTGACCTTGAAAATCAAATTTGCGGATATTTGCACTATCATTTTCGTAATCAGCGAGTCAAAATACGTGGGTGTGCCTAGTTTCAAATCAATCGGTGGTAAGTGCTTTTCGGAACTGCACCCGAATTAATTTTTATACTTGTGTAATTTTTAAAAACTTGGATTAAAATTTATTTCATTTCTCTGTATTTCTTACTAACTAAAAATTTGTACGTGAAGTTTCGATTTTGTTTTATTAATTTGATTTTATAGTATGCTTCTGTTTGAACTACAAATTTTTTTGCGTGTGAAATCATACTCAAAATGTATAATCTATCATGTTTAATACATTTGATGAAGTATTTGCTTTTATATCATAATACTTGTTAGGATTTTATTTTAAATAATCGAAGAACCTACGAAGTATTCTTCTTTCTCCTTAAAGTTTATAACTGTCGTTGCACAAAAACACGTTAAAACACTTCTAATTCAAATTAAAGCGAATCTTGAAACTTTAATAGCCATTTGCTACTTTTGAATCATCGTCATGGGCTCTCTCGAGGCGAGATTTCTGTAACAAAGGATGCTGATGAACAAGCAGAAGTTTTTCAACACCTTATTCCTACTTTTCTACTTACTGGTCTTTTCAGGCGGAGAAAGCGCCTCAAATACGCAAAAACATGCCAGACACATTCAATCTGCAATCTTAATACTCTGAGTGGTTTTCATTTTGCATAAGAAACAGAATTTTGTAGGAATAACTGCATGAGATAACTAGCAATTATGTGAAAGACAATGCTGTCATTTTGAGAGATAGATTGCAATTAATTTCGTACTTTCTAGTTTTTATGGTTCAGTGAAACTTTGATGGTAACTTTAACCCTTAATTCGACACAAGACTTTCCATTGGATTACCCAAGTGAAGTAATTAGTTCGTAAAGTGAGCCAAAAATGATTTCGTAGGCGAATGTACTAACGTCCCTTCCCCTCTTCCTTATCACTCGCCCCCTCTGCCACTCCCATTCCCCCTCCAATCAAAATTATAACTTACCCCCAGTGGCGGTCTGGCATGGGGGCTCAGCCGGGGTTTCCCGGCTGCACCCCCCTTGGTTGGCACCCCCTAAGCTATGTAAAGGCGCCCCAAAAAATAATATTATTTGAACAAATAAATATATCTTAGATTGTAATGGAAAGAATGAAAAGAATATCCAATAATATCCACGATTTACACTTGTACTCCTAGTATACCATTAAGGCATTTCCCTTTCGGGGTAGGCGTGACACTACCCGATTCGGGTAGTGTTTCTAGGTTGATAACTTGTAGTAAATAACTACAAGTGTGGGCTCACCACACCCACGATGTGCCAACAGCACTCAGTTTTCTCGAATGGTCACCCATCCAAGTGCTAACCGCGCCCAACGCTGCTTAACTTCAGTGATCTGACGAGAACTGGTTTTTTCAGAGTGGTATGGCTGTTGGCCATAATATAATAAGTAATACCAATAAAATAATATAGTGTTCTCCAATTTCTTTTCACTTTTTCTCTCGCATTCTATAAATTAGAAAATATATTTCTGTTGGCAAAAAATTATGTTTTCGAGGCGCCCATATAAGCCTTAGGAGATTCCCTGATGCATGTTTTGGATCCAATTCAAGAAAATATTTTTTGAATAAATACTAAATTATTCATATTGAATAAGCCAAAGTAAAAAGAATATTCTTATCATGAATTACATTACGGCATTTTAAAATTATTTTGTATTCATTTAAGAATCTATAGGACACCTATATGCATTTTTATGAGCGCCCGCTAATATATTGTTTTTTTAAATATATGATCTTTCGATGGCGCCTATACGTGCCTTCAGGGAGTTCTCAGATAAATTTATTTATTTAAAAAGTCCCGTGTGGAAAAATGTCCTGGCAGTCGGGTTACAGGGCTGGTCCAGGTCTGGATTTATCTAGACTGTCTAGTTTGGAAGATCTGATTTGGCCCAGGTCTGACGCAATATTATTTATTTATTTATATATATATATATATTTATTTATTTATTTAAAGCAAAAATGAGAAAAATCATTAGTTGGCCTATGCAAATATCTTCTGAATGCCGCAAATAAACAATTTCCAAAAAACTTATTTTTTTACCGTTTCAAATAAAGTCAAAAGGGTTCAACATATCACTTGTTCTTGAACACTTGGAATTTTTTTTGGATACAAAACTGAAGGGTTTAAGCCATAAAATGTTAAGACTAAGCTGTTTTTAAGCCAAAGCTTGAAAACGGCTGTACTCAAAAAGTAAAACCTAAAATATTTTAAAAGGCCACCTATCGATTTTTCTCGTTATCGACTTAAAATATTTCGAAGGTGTCCCCAAAAAAGAATCAGCAATGAACCGGAATTGGCAAGCACCTTTCAGTGAAAGTTGGTTTAAGCTATGCGTGATTGTTGTTCCGAATTTTTAATACTAGAATTGATGTTCGAAATTTTTTTAATTTTCTAAACGCCTTCTGTGTTAAACTACCTTTAGATCCAAACTTTATGCGAAGAGTGATCGCACAAGATCTGAAAAAGAAATATAGATCAAATGCACCAGTGGTTGGCATCCCCCTTTAATTTTTTTTAAACAATATGAAAATGCAAATATCAAACGTACTTCATACGAATTACTCTTATATGATCAAAATATGATAAATATTTGCATTTTCCTATTGTTTAAAGCAAATTAGAGGGGAGTGCTAACAACTGGTACCAGGGCCAACTACTAGTGCTCTTACCATAAGTCTCATTCATTATGATTTATCAATTTTTCTTCCCGAGTACAGTATATTTTATCAACAAAATTCATGAATCACAATGATTGAGAGTTATATTTCATTTTTTGGTCCAAATAGCCTGATATTTTCGGTACACATAGACACTGCACGGAGAAAAATGGATGGTCAAAGTTAGAGGGTCAAAATTTAGAGAGCCAGTCCGTTCTTCTAGATGATCTAAAGAGCCATCCAGAATTGTTGGACATAGTCGGAGAGGCTCTAATTTTATGACCAGTCTGACTGTTATAAGAAGGTCAGACTCACTATCAGGGATAAGCAAGGTATCCTTTCGGGATGGGCAATTTTTCACTAATCTCGGCCATCCACGGAAGAGCAAATGACCCATCGCGGAGGAACCTGATTAGTTACCGTTGGCGTGTTTATGTAAAATGATTGAATCTGTACGTCAAATGTTCACAACAAATCATAAATGTAAAGTGCATAAGAATATTAGGAATAATTTTAAATTCATATTTAGGATAAAAAAGATATTCCTTTCTTTAAAATGAAAATCTATCATTTATTTTAGGGAGAAAATCTAATAAATAATTTAAATTTCACTTTATAAGTCTTCCTTGTGAGCAAAGAATTATTTTTAATAAGTTTACTCTTATTATTTGCTGTACATAATGGCTATTCACATTTAATCATTTCAAATGAGCGCGCGTGAGTGAATATCATTGAGCCGTTCAGCGTCACCTTTTCTGTTTATTGAACTTAAACATATTTTTAATCAGTTTAAACTGCTTTTCGATATTTCGAACATTCGTGGAGAGTGAAGTGCATAAGAGAAAACATGATGATGTTACCATAAGCTTATTCTTTTGAATTTTCAACGTCAAATTTGATGCTTCCAAGGGATTTAGGATAAAGGCGTAACTGGACGTTCAGCTATCAACTTATTGTCACCGTGTCGTTTCAAACTGAAAACGTGCAAAAAATTTCAGCATTCATTGATGATACAGAAAGTAACGAGATGTGGGATATTGGTTTCTGAATTCACTTCAATGTTTGAAATCTTACAATTCAATGTGACAGCGTGCTGTGTCCTTAGCCTTTCGTGCTCCAAAAAATATATTATCAATGTGCACTGTTTTTGCATATCAAATTATGTCTCATACACCTCGCTCTCCACAAAGAATAAAAAATGCTTTCCGAATTCATGTATTTCATATAAATTTTCAGGTTTTATAGGTTCCACTTAATTTTATAATTTCCAGTCTCTTATAAGAGAGAGAATGGAATAAGTAGAAAAAGAACAACAAATATAGAAAATGTAGGATAATCAAATGGACCCCCTAAGATGGCCAGGTCGACTATCCGAGGAGATCAAGTCGACTATCTGATATAACCAACTCGACCATCTATGATGAGCGATTTGACCCTTTATAATGATCAATTCCGCCCCTCTGATGATCGGTTCGACTCTCTATGACGCTTGAATCGACCGTCCGAGATGTCCAAGTCGACACTCTGAGATGATCGATTTGAACCTCTTGTTTTAACCTTCTAGAGATAGTCGCTTTAGCCGTCTTCAAGGGCTGTTCTATAGTTGACCCTGCAATATAGTCTGTCTGCACATCTAGATGGCCAAACTGACCTTCCATTTTTCTCCGTGATGCCTTCATTTCTAGACACTGTTCCGGAATGGTTTTGAAATTTTTTAGTTTTATGGAAATATTGTGATTTTTTATTCCTTATCATTATTTTATATGTTGTTTGTTACCTTTAGTTCCTTTAGTAGGATAAATATGAGTATTGCCAACATCCTTCTAGTGAATGACGCTGTGCAATAAAAGTGCATTTATTAGAATCATTGGGATTTAAAATAGATACTTGTACGTGGTTAAATATTATATTATTCGAGTGAATTTCTATTCATTAGATAATACTTTTCGTTTCCACCTACACAAGGACATGTTGATACTGTAAAAATTAGTGATATTCCTAATTTAAAAGTCCTGTGAAAATTGGATAAAAGGTATTTCTTACCTCGAAATTTCTTCAGTGGTTAAATCATTATGATCAAGAATATAATATTAAATATTAATATTAATCTAAAACTCAAGTATATGTCATATATTCGAAATATATTCTTATCGTGCTTTCAAAACCAGTGAACGAAACACGCATCTGTCAGTGAAATCTCTTGTACCTTATCTGCTCCTGGAAACCTGCCTTCTTCTGGATGCTTTATTATTTGCGATGTAGCATTCCTTCTGAAAGTCCCCCTCTTTTCAGAATGTTCAAACTTTTCGTACACACTGTTAGGATATTAATATATATATTCTACAGTGCCTGTTGTTTTGAGATGACTTCAGTTTCGAGCTGTCTGTCTATTCCTAAAGTTTATCTCTTCGCAAACAAAAATGCGAGTAGTGTACAAATAAAGTTTGGACCCTGGCTATACAATATTCTTAATTCTCTTCCCCTTCAAGATCACTATTTTCTTTAATTCAGATCATTCAAGAAGAAGTGAGTATTGACTGACACACTTATGTAATTTCAAACAAAAACATCAGTGTGCAATATGACACGAGGGTTGACATTTAGTTTTTGTACACAAAAACTCTGCCACCTATCTACGATATGTGACTCTACTCACGCAGAGAGGTTGCCAAGAAAATCCCGGCTCTGAGGTATGAGCGGGGTATCAGAATAACTGTATGGTTTGATCTAGAAAAGTGCCACTTCGTGGCTTCTATGTTCGCTGCATCTACGTGCGTGGTATAAATATTTATGAGAATCTAAAAGAAACTTTTTGGTGAAGCTGAAGGAAAGGCGGAAAACTTGCCTATCATAGAGGCTTGAATTATGCTTATACGTTTTCCTTTAACTTAGAGAATAGTCTCGGCTTTATGGAAAACTGTAGCTTTGTACTTCAAAAAAGAAGTATTTTCAAGGGACATCTAAATCGAATATAGTCATATTTTAAAAATCTAATATTTAATCGATATACATATGTATAGGACCTTCACAAAAAATACAATTATATGATTTGGTTGAAAATTTCCGATGATAATCATTATCCAGTTCAGGAAATATTGTGATATCAAAAAAATTTGTAAATACAAGGTCCTTTTCAAGAAGCATTATAAACCCTAGACAAGTCAGATAACAATTTAATACCCAAAAAAAAATTATTATTTACTCTCAAACATAAATCAATATCATTATATCATCTAACTAAAGCCTACTAAGCTAACAAAATCATTGTTTTATACAAACTAAATCGCAAGGTGACAAATTTTGATGACAAATTAGATGAAATGTTGTACAATAGAGAAACAGTTGACTACATAACTACCGTTTTTTGTGTCTCTAGAGACTCTGTGACTATAGTGGGCCAAAATGATGTGTTCTTAAAATTCTCTATGCCATCCATAAGTTTCAAATTTCAATAATATGTACACACGTTTAATGTGGAAATTGCGAATTGTTCTGATTAAGTATAATGTATACTGTCTGTTCTTAGATAAAAATATGTAATTATTTTTGTAAGCATTACATTTCTGATGAGGCTATAATATTAAACGGAAATGCATTAACATTTTGAAAATAAACATTGTTTATAATTCACAACCTCTAAAGCTTATGATGAAAGGTGATATAAAAATAGAATTTAGATCTCACTTTTGGCTACCATAGAAGGGTTGAAAGTTTTAATTGATTAAAAATGTAAAAACTTTTTTTAAAGCTTGAAAAATGTTCTATTGGTTCAAACATTATTGGGAATTCTTTATGTGTACAATTTTCGATAACAAATAATAATATAAAATCATATTTTAGAAAAAATAATTTATCATTAAGTTAGACTTTTGGGGAATAATAACCAAATATTGAGTTTTTTGTATTTAGTAATGGGATACTTATTTAAAAGAAGCAGACAACTACTTCTTTGAACGTGAAAAAATTTCTAACTAAATTTTCAAGCAAATTTAAAATAGTAAAAAAATGCCAAATTAGCATTATTAAAAGATGTAAAGTTTCTGTGAACAAAACGAGAAAAGATGTATGTGAAAGACTTATTTTTAATTTGAAATAAGTGTTCCATGAAGCAAATCCAGAAAATGAAATATTTTTGATGATATTTGAAAAATTTTCTAGCTTGATCAAAAATCATTTTTTCCAAAATATAATTTTATGTTATTATTCGTTAACGAAAACTGAAGAATGGCAGTCTGCTAAGGGAAATTTTGACGAAAATGGGTTTATTAGCACAAAAATGATTTAAAAATCAATTCCACATCCTGTTAAAAGGATTTGATCGAAAACGCATTTTTTAGTATAGTAATAAAAAGTTGGTATGCAGCAGGGTGTCAAGAGACATGCTGTACTTGACCCCCATACGCAGGCAAAATATTGTATTCTTTCAATTTTTTAAATTTTTTTACCTTTTACAAGTAATACTTATATCCTTAAGCGTTTCTTGATAATTAAAATGAAAAAAAAAGTTTTTTAAAGTACAATGCCTGTAACTAGTTTGGTTTTTACTTACCAAAAAAATGTATTCCAAGTAATGACAAATTTAATATAAAAATAGTCACATTCAATTACTTTCAAGAGCAAAAAAAAAAGAAAATCAGTCTGTTATACCGGGACACCGTCACACCGCAAACCGATTTTTAAAAAAACTGTGAAATTCTAGCGTCAGCATTCTCGGTCGATTTTCTCGGAACTGGTTAACTTTTATACATCAAACTTTTTTTACCCATATTCACAAACTACATATCTCGGAAGCATGTTTTTATTTATTTATTTTTTAAACGAAAAATTGAATTTTTTACCTCAATCCGCAGCCAAGCCCGCTCCAATTGTAGGTTAGTGTCAGTTTCAGATTGTCAACTTCCACATATATTTCCTGTAAACTAGCAAACTTTTTCTGATCAAACTTTTTCGGCCACAAATCAGCAATACTTCAGCTCGGGAGTGAACTTTTGTTTTATCTTTAAATGGTGATTTTGATTTTACAGAATGTTTTTTCGCTCTCCTGTAAAGTTGCCAAAATGTCCCTTAGCACTTTTTGGACTGCCACCCTTCAACTGTACACATAGAAATCAAAATTTATATTACATATCAAAAGTGATACTGAGAGTCTCATAGTTTTGAATTAATTACATTAAATACTGACCAGTAATCAACATGTTTCTACTTATTTACATCTTTAACTCTATATTTGGACCCTTGTCAACACCATATTATCTTATACAATATTGTACACATAGAAAATGTTGTATTTATAGTGAAAAAATAAGATTTCTGAAAGTTACGTAACAATGAGGGGAGGGGGAGGGAGTCATTGTCTATTATTACAATAGTCTTGCAAGGGGGCGGGAAGGCAAAAAAATTGTCCAAAAAGCGTTACGTAATATATGGACGATCCCATTATATTCGAGATTGAGAATTTAAAACATGAAAAAGTACAATATTAATTGAGTAGAAATTTTGAATACTTAAGAATTAAACAATTATAAATTAATTTGTTACCTCCATGGTGAAAGGACCTCTCTTCAAGTGTACATCTAAAATGACCAGTTTGACGTTGATTGTCTAAACACTCTAATGTCAGTCTATTTTACTATTTTATTATTAATCTGACATTGATGTGAATTCTTTTGAATTTCTTGAAATGCTTTTGAAATTTTTAAAATTCTTTTGAATACTATTAACATTCCAATTTCTCTGAAGTCCCTGAATACCTTAAATTCTTCAAAATAATGCAAGGGATTGAGAGAATTCAAGGAATTCAGCAACTTCAACCAATTTAAGGAATTCAAATAGTTCAAGGAATTCAGAAGACTTCAAGGAAGTTAAAAGAATTCAAAAGAATTTGAAAGAGTCTGAAAGCGTTCCAAGCAATTCCAAATAATTCAAAGAAATGCAATGTGAATTCAAAGGAATTCATGTGAATTCAAAATAATTCAAAATAATAAACTAGGACAGAGAGCATTAATTATTAAACCTGTCTACTGTTTGATTTTGCATCTAGCGGTAGTCATGCGTACTAAAACAAGGGGCCAACTTAAAATGCAGAATGGTTAGTTTAGACGACAAATGCGTTAGGTTCACCGTTATGAAATTCGATTAAAATTTTTGGATAGAGGCTAAAAAGTAACCAGATGAACATGAAACATGTTTGCCTGCCTATTAAAAAGTTAAATTTTAATTCACAAACCTTATAGTTATTTTTAAAAGCAACTTTCATCTATGAAAATGACTCTGGCTCCCAGTAGAACCGTGGTAAATCACACCTATGGCCACGTCTCACGACGCGACCGTGAGACGTGGCCACATTGTACAACGAAATCGCAACGACAGGCCGGTGAAACCCTCGCGTGTCTTGACCTTAACAGATTTTTACGATTTTCAGCACAAACTTGTAAATCGAAAATATAACTTGAACTCAAAGTTTGATTGAAGCATAACATTTTGTGTGTATATCTACTTTTTATCACTATAAATCTCTCGCACATATTTAAATTTTTCACCTACTGTCATTTTTTAAGTCATAAATAATTCATAAACTCCCGGTGTACATAACTTCAGAAACTTACTTCACCTAAAAATACTAATTGTAAGTTTTATAAAATAAAAGATATCTTCGCAGCGACTTCGTGTTAGGCTTCGTTCATGAACGTACTTCGCGGTGGGGAAAGTGTCAATTTTTAACATTTTTTTATATATACGTAATGTTTAATGGAGAGATAAAAATCATGAAAAAATAGCCGGACGTAATTTATAAACGAAGCCTTAGCTGATAAAGTTTCAGACGATTTCTAAGATCATTTTATCGCACACGCAGGAATTATTTGCACAGCAATATGTATATATTACTACAAAATTATTTTGTTTTCATAATGTCTTCATCTCAAATGTTTTTTGACTTCATTTTATAATTTTCATGCAAAAGTCTAAGCAGTCTATTTCAATAAAATGAAACATACTAATATTTCATGATTAGACCCGAAGCGACCCCTAAACTTTGATGAAAAAAATTCAAATGAGCTTCTTTCTCTCAAATAATCTTCAACTGTTTCAAAACATTACTGCGCGCGTATGATGCAAATATAATTACTAAACTCAAATCATGCCGGACAAACTTTAATTTAGCGAAATCTCGAATTTCACTTAATTAAATTCCTTGCCTTTCGCCAACAAATCGTGGAATTCGTGGTGCAACAGTAAATCAGACGGGCTGCACCTAGTATCATAGAGCGAGAAGGGAAGAGCAAAGCCCGGGAAACTCGTATCATAGGGCGCGGCGTACACAACCCAACCCGACTTAAAGCTGCGCAGAATACTAGATTCGATGTAATTCAGAGGCGATACTATTTTTCCATTTCCTCTGCGAAAAGTCATGATTTCAAATTGTAACGGAAGGTCTGGGTCTGGAATATTACACGGAAGGAGGAATCGGCGAAAGATGAGATGAGATCAGATGTCGTAACCGATTATTTATTTCAGACACGTTTGCGAGCAAAGTGGCTGCCTGCCAGGACAAGTATGCGGACGCAAGTGTCGGCAACGTGACCGGAAGTAACGCGGTAAACGTCTTCCTGGGAATTGGCATCGCGTGGAGTATAGCTGCGATCTACCATGCTTTCCATGGACGACAATTCCATGTTAAACCGGGCAAGTAAGTATCATCACTTTTAGTGTAAATGCAAGTGTAAAATTTAACCTTTTATTTTATTTTTCTTCATATGTCTCTCTCCCTCCTACCGAGCATTCCTATCACTCCCTATCTCATCCGGTCTCATCTTCTCTCTCCCTATCGCCACCGATCACTCCCTATCGATCCCTTTCTCTCCTTATTTCCCAGTATCACTTCCTAACTTTAACTTATCCACTCCCTATCTATCCCACTCTTCTCCTTTCTGGCCTAGACCCTACTTATCCTTTCTTACCATCCAAACTTTCCCTATCCCTTTTTATCTTCTTATTTCTCTTTATCCTTTCTTATCCCATTGTCAATCCCTATCCATCCATATCTTCATAACTCTACCCTTTCTTATTTCATTCACACCTACCCTCAAGGACTAATAAGTTTCACAAAAATTTCAATTACAAAAACTGTTGGTGACGTCTTATTCTATGTTTTTTATACTTTAAGAATCCTTTTCAATCAAAATCCTACTTGATCGCGTTCTCAAAGTTATATAAAAAGAGTTTTAAAACCTTTTGAGCGATGAAACGCAATATTTCGTTGTTTTGATATGCATTATATGTTTCGTATCCTATATCTATATGCAAGGCTTCCCTCAGGGGTTTGAGCCAATATACCGACTTTTTGGCTCGGGAGTGTATAGAAAAAATGTTGGATCCTCAATTCTGCAAAAGTGTGTCTTATGAAAGTCTTGATGGACGCTAAACAAGATTATAGTGTGAATCAATTCACAAAAGTTTGTCCATTGCTTCGCAAGCATCTACGAGGGGTATTAGTGCAAAACAACCTTCATATGTAGATGTAGGTTGTTTTGCACTATACATAGTACTCGGAATCGAGAAGGGCATCAGCATTCTTTAAGATTATTTGGAAAGCATTTTCTTTAAAAAAATTTCCTTGGTAATTTTTGGGAATTACATTCTATTTCTATTTACTAAATTAATGTCTTCTCTCTCGTAACGAGAGGAAACAAACAATTTCAAAATAAATGATTTACAAATCCTTGGAGGATATGTAGTCCTGGAACAATACATTACTCAATAACGAGCTCATTATCGATTTCCTTTATGAGAGGAAGGTTCACTGTGCTATGACAATGTTTAGCTGATTTTTTATTCACACCTAATGCTATGAATTTCTCGTGATCTTCCTTCAAATCTCCATAAGATTTCAGTCGCAAACAGTCTTCAGTTGTATCGAGAAATTGAATTCCAATAGCCATATCTTCATCCCCGTCACTGTTGTCACATACTGAATCAGTATGAGAAACTCTCATGTCGGTTAATGTGATGAAACAGTAAGGCCAAGCATACCTAACTGAAGCTGTTCGTTGACCGCTGATGATCAAAGAACTTTGAAGTCGCAAACTAATTTAAAAGAAATACTATTAACTTTCGTCAAGTTGAATAGTATCTGTATATTCTCGTAAGTTTCCTTGATCGAAAGTACAACAATACTATTAATAGTACTAACTAACATTGAAACCATTGTCAGCAGTGGTAATAGTTGATACATTTCTCTTATGACCACGACCTTTTTTCACTCTTTTATGAACTTTGGACCTGCCTATCTAGCATATAAAACAATCACATTCGCCATTATTTGCCCTAGTCTCTTTTGGAAAATTTATATCTAAATAATTTGGCATGACTGGTAATCATCTTTTGGATTTTCCAACCTCATGTAAGAAAGAGCTTGACGGCAAGCTCCACAAATACCAAGAGGGATTCTTGGATCAGAAGTTTGGAAGTTTTCATTCATCAAATTTCTAACAAGATTTTAGTATTTTTTTGTCATGGCAAATTCACAAGGATTTCTTCCACAGGCAAGCTTTTTACCGCATGGTACACAAACTTTAATCATATTCTCTTCGTACCCACTTTTATAACCCATATATAAATAATCAACATATACCTAAAAAAAGCATCTGAAAAATAACCGCCACCTACGCGAGAAGCGACACGACGACAAATTCCGTATAGAATATTCCGAAAAATATTCGATGAGTTCAGATAAAATTTTGAAGCGTTCTACATAACGTCTGTGGTGTTGATTTTCATTTGTGGTTAGTGACTCATTAGCTGACACCTAGCGGCGTTAAACGACAACTGAATCAAGATCTATCATGTCAATTGTTTGTCTCCATGATTCTGCTGCAATCGATGCTACTGAGATTACAACGAAATACTGATTCGCTGTTCCGATTAAAATTTTACTGATGTGCTTTTAGAGTTTACTG
>CAKNYM010053237.1:309681-323127 GCA_932195095.1 Andricus curvator
GGAAATTTCATTTTTTTTATTTTCATATTAGACCGAAATTTTGCATGAAATTGCTCACAAGGATTTAAAAATCTTTTTAGAGGAATTTGGAGAACGCGATCAAGTACGATTTTGATTTAAAATGGTTTTTAAAGTATGAAGTACATAGAATAACATGCCATCGACAGTTGGTTCTGACATTTTTGTAAAACTTCTTAGTCCTTGAGGACAGGTGTGCACTATCATTCCGTAACGCACCCTATCTCGTCCTATCTACCCCTATCTCTCCCTATCATTTCCTATTATTCACTCATTTTCCCTGTTACTCCCTAACCCTCTTCTTCTTTCCCATCATGACCCTCATTATAAATCTTCCTCTCTATCTCTCCAATTATCTCCCTATCGGATCCTATCTCATCCCATTGCTCCTTATCCTATCTTATCTATCTATTTTTATATCTTTCTATTGCTTCCTGTCCCGCACTCTCTTCTCCTTCTCTATGTTTTTCCATATTCCTCATAATCTCTTTCCATACATCCCTCGCACTTTCTCGCTCATGATCTTCCCTTATTTCTAGCTATCGTTCTCTAACTTCCCTCACCACACTCTGTCCTAGTATCTCTAAAACACTCCAGATCCTTCTTTATCTACATAACTTCCCCTATCCATGGTTACCTCACTAATGTCACTAATATCCCTATATCTCCTCAACTCTTCCTATTTCCCTAACTCTTCCTATCCTTCATCATCCTAACAAGTCTTTCTTATATTTCTTATCTCTCCTATCGTTTTCCAAACTCTTCTTTATGTACCTCCTCAACGGTTCCTATCTTTCCTTATCTCCGTAATTCTTACTATCCTTCCTTATTTTCCCAACTCTTCCTAATATGAAATATCTTTCCGTATGTTCCCCTATCCTTCCCAACTTCTTCTCGCTCCACATCTCTTCAACTCTCCTCATCCTTTCTTATCTGCACCTCGCTAATTTTCCTCCTCTATCTCACTATCTCTCCCTATCTGTCTGTGTCATCATAAGGCGCACTCTCAATCCTTTTCTCACTTTCATTCCCTATCACTCCCTATTTCTTCTCATATCTACTTTTCACTGTCCATTTTATATTATCCTATCCTATTTTGTCCCATATCTCCTTAACTCCCCTATTCTGTCTTATCTCCCTAACTCTCTCTATACTTCTTTATCTTCAATTCTTCATAACTCTCCCTAATACTTCCTATATCACTTATATCGCCTTTTCGCTCCCTATTTATTATGTCTACTGATATCCCTCCCTCTCTCTATCTAACATATATCTCTTAACCGATAACATAGGCTCCTCTTCAAAGCTAAATAAATGAAGGTTGGCAGTACAGAACTAGATAACCAACAAAATGAGAATTTTTCAAGGAAGCGAAAAAGCATTCTATAAAATCGAAATCACTATTTGAAGATGAAACAAAAGTCCACTCCCAAGCTGAATTGTTGCTGAATTGACGCTACAAAAGTTCGATTCAGAAAAATGTGTCCAGGTTCAAAAAAATTAATATGAACGTTGACAATCTCAAAGTGATGCTAATGTAAAATTTGATTAGGCTCGGCTGTGGATTGCGATAAAAAATTCAATTTTCAAGTAAAATGAAAAAATAAAACATTCTGACATTAACTATCTGAATATGGGTTAATAAATTTTGATGTAAAAAAGTTACCCAATTCCGAGAAAATCGACCGAGAATTTTAAGATTAAAATTTCATGGGATTTCAAAATCGGCTTTGGATAGCGATACAAACTCGAATTTTCAAGTTTTTGCAGAAATTAAAAGTTTCTTCTGAGATATGGAGATGCTAAATGAGAATAAAAAATTGTTGATCGAAATATTTGATCAAGTGTCAAGAAAATCCAAATTGAAGATCGCAATATCACATTATGACAGACATTTTTTGCTAAAAATCCGAAAAAATGATAAAATATTTTCTTTTTCCATTGAATGCTAATAATTTCAAGAAATCTGAATGCTAAATCGTTGCAAACAGTATTACTGCGTCAAAATGTAAACCTAATTTTAAATAAGTGTTTTTGAGTTTTTAAACGTTATCCCCTAAATGTCTTCTTTTCGCTGAAAAAATATTGCCATAAATTTCATTTTAATGAAAAAAAAATTATTTAGAGTTTCCTTCCACTAGGCCGTTTTGAGTCTAGGAGTAAATTCAAGGCTAAAAAATTCTTTCGCCCCGAAAAAGTAGTTTTTACTTATTGAGGAATAAGTTCTAACATAAATTTTAATGAAACAAGAAAACAAATTTTAGAGATATTATCGGGCTTAGAATACAAAAATTTGCAATTTCGTTAAAATTAATGGTTTCAAATGGCCCATAAACATTTTTTTTCTTAAATAATATGCTCAGAATTTCTTCTGCAACATAAGGAGAATCTTCTTCACAAGAAATAAATTTAAAATATTCATACTGGGTGACATTTTGTATTGTTTAAATATTCCTATAGTACTTTAAAATATATATTCACCTATCATTTACCTAAAAAAGATTATCGATCTTATTGAAATTTAATTTCTGAAAGTACGACTTCATATAGAATGTTAGGTAAACATACATTTTAAAGTACTATAGGAATCATTAAACTGTAAAAATTTGTATTCTTTGTGTTTTTCGAAATTGAATATTATTTTCTGCAACCGGTATAAATATTTTCAATTCATTCCTCATGGAGAATATTCTCTTTATATTTTGCAACAAATCCTTTGCATATTATTCCAGGAAAAAAATGTTTAGGGGCCACTTCAGACATTAATATTGTAATGAAATTACAAATTTTCGTATTCTGAGCCCGATAATATCTTCAAATTTTTTATTTTATAAAATAAGGACTTATTCCTCAATTAAAAACAAATAACTTTTAGGGGTATTAATTTTGTTTTGCCTTAAATCTGTATTTAAAAAAAAATTGAAAACAAAGGAAATTCATTTTCAGACCCAAAACGGCTTAGAGAAACCACTAAACCATTTATTTGAGCGAACTGTCTATCGTTACGGAATTTTCCTTAAGATTACCCCTTTTCCAGCTCATTCAGGGCTACTGTTACGGAAAATTCCGTAATACTAGCCCTAGTGTTATACTTTACCGGTTACTTTTACAGAAAATTCCATAATGCTTGCCCTATTTAAAGCAAAAGAAAATTTTATTGCAGTATTTTTTTACCAAAAGGAAGAAATTTAGGGGGCAGCGTCTGCAAAATTCAAAGTCACACGTTTTCTTTGGCACCATGATGTACATTTGATTTTTTAAGAATTTTGTATGCATTAATCCTATTTTCGATAAATATGTTGGTTATCTATAGTTACGTACTGCAACCCTTTAGTTCATACATTATTAATACATACACCTGTTTATACATTGCATATACATACATTTAATAGGATTTCCACCAAAAGTTTTTGAACCTTTTGCAGCTTTAAAATACCTAATAAAAATGTAGAACCATTCAATTTAATATGTTCCCCTCAAACCATAAAAGATCGAGTCGTAATCTCAAAAAGATAAAGTTAATGCTTCCATACTGAATGGAAAATATCAGAAAATTACTTTTTTCTATAGAAAATGGGATACTATAGCGAGCATTATACGGAAGTAATCAAAAGTTGGTGATACACGAGATTCCAGTTTCTTTTTTGTATTCTAATGCCATTCAAACACAAAACTGGGTCAATAATATGAAAACCCAATAATATGAAAGTAATATGAAAAAAATAATAATAATACAAAAATATTCTTTCACTTTAATAACATTTTAGACAATTCGCAGAAAACCCCAAAAATCATTTTTAGCCGAAAAAAATTTGAAACACTGCAAGCAGTTCACAACTAATTTGACTACATGATTGACAATTACAACCACTTTCACGTCAAAGTAAAAATGACATTTTCAAGTTTTGGTTAAGTTTTATTCAAATTAAAAAAATAAATATAGTAGCTTAACTGAATCTTAAATAATGTAATTTTTGCTTATTTTCAAAAGATTCTAGCTCAAATCAAAATTATACATTTTTATTTCAAGTTTTAATTAGCATTGAATACCAAAAACGATGCATAACAAAAAAAGGCTGTGTCTAGTTTCACCGAAATTCGATGAATTAATTAATGAATACAGGCCTTAGACTCGGTTTAGAATTTATCTTTTCTGGTTAAAAATTTTATTATTTGGCTCAAAATTAAATTACTTTGTTGAAAATTCAACAATTTGGTAAAAAATCATACTTCCTAGTTCAAAATTCAACATTATTTGTCTTTCTTGACTTAAAAATTTTGTTTGGTTAAAAATTCATCTTTTTCTGTAGAAATTTCACCTTTTTTGGTTGAAAACGCATATGTCTCGATGAAAGTTAATCCGTTTTGGTTGAAAATTAATTTTTTTGTTGACAATACAACTGTTTTGCAGAGAATTCATATTTTTGGCTCGAAGATTCCAAAATTTGGTAGGAAATTTAACTAATTAGTTGAAAATGTATTTTGTTGAAAATTCATGTTTTTTGGTATCAAATAAATTTTTTGGTTACAAATTTAAATGTTTGGTTGAACATAAACCTTCTTTAGTTGAGGATTCAAGTATTTTGTTGAAAGTTCGTTTTTGTTGGTTAAATCGAAACGTTTGTGATTTTAAATTAAACTATACTTCTGCTAAAATATCAACTAATAATTTTGCATTAAAAATTGATGTTTTTAGGTTGAAAATTCTACTAAAAGATTGAAAGTAGACTGCCTTCTTAAAAGTTAATTTTTTTATTGAAGATTTATTATTTTAGTTGAAAAGTAATTTTTTTTAAATTAATTTTGTTAACTAAAGAATTATCTATTTTGTTGAATATTCAACTGTTTGGTTGAAAATTAACTTTTTTGTCAAAAATTTATATTGTGGGGTTGAAAATTCAACCGGGTTGTAGAAAAATCGTCCTTTTTGCTTGAAAATTCAACATTTTGGTAGAAAATCAAACTACTTGGTACACGAATTAAACTGTTTTGTAGAATTTTTTTTGTATTGAAAATTAAAATTCTCCTAAATGAAAATTGAACTACACTATTTTTATTTAATAGGTGATTTTTTTAGATTATAAATTTCACTATTTCGTTAAAAAAATTAAGAAACTAGAATCACATCCATTGTTCAAGCTATTTAGTTGAAAAATGATGCTATTTGTTGAATTTTCAACCCGAGAATATGAATTTTTAACAAAAAAGTTCATTTTCTACCAAAAAATATGAATTTCCAACCAAATAGTTGAATTTTCAACCAAGAAGATTTATTTTTTGGCCGTGGCTACGTGTACTGAAATTTTTGTACAACTAGCCCTCTTTCCACCTATACCCTTATTTGTATTTAAAAAATCCAGCTATTTGTACCGAAATTTCAGTACACGTAGCCACGGCCAAAAAATAAATCTTCTTTGTTGAAAATTCAATTATTTGGTTGAAAATTCATCTTTTGTTCGTAGAAAATTAACTTTTTTGTTGAAAATTCATATTCTCGGGTTGAGAATTTAACTGTTTTGTAGAGAATTCTTCTTTTTTACTTAAAAATTCAACACTTTGGTGCAAAATCAAACTGTTTTGTAGAAACTTCGTTTTTTATTGAAAATCAATTTTCCTAGATAAAAATTTAACGAAACAATTTTTTGTTAAAAATTGATCTTTTGTAGTTTGAAAATTCCACTATTGAGTTAAAAATTTTCAGAAACTAGCATAACATACATTTTTCAAACTATTTAGTTGAAAATTTATGTTATTTGTTAAAAAATTGTCTTTTCCAAAGAAAAGAATTGAACCAATTGGTTCAAAAATTATATATTTTATTGAAAATTCGTCCTTGTGGTTGTTTGACCTGTTTTTTTTTAAATTGTATATATTAGATATTAGATTCTAATGTTATGGCTTTTATCTGTTACAGTTTAGCCTTTTCCGTGACTTTATTCTGCTCGGAAGCCTGCCTGGTAATAATAGTCCTAATGGTAAGAAGATCCAAAGCCATCGGTGGTGAATTAGGTGGACCAATGACACCAAAGATTATCACTTCCATGTTCCTGTTTTCCTTATGGCTGTTCTACCTCGTGATGTCTACTCTCGAGGCATACGGCTTTATCAAGGGCTTCTAAAGCGCCGCATTAATCTAAAAAAAGGCCTACCACCACCAATTTCTATGCATAAAATGTTTTTTTGCGGCAAAGTATTTGCTCAAGAAAATTTTTCTTCAGTAAGTATTCTTTGATTCAATACAACACTCTTCTTGTGGCAAATGAAGCATGGCAAACAACAAGTGACGATACAACATTTTTAGGAATCTTTTTATCATTTTTGAAACACTATAGAAGTATCCCCTTTTTTATTACTATCGCTGTATATAATTGAATTTTTTTATAATAATGGGCTATAAGGTGTGCAAATTACCGAAAAGTGTAAGTAAATTTAATATTTTGACTAGATTTGAAAAAAAAAGTTGGGAATTATTATTGTTAATAGTATTATTTCAAATTATTATTGTAAAAAAATTTATATTTGAAAGTATAGCTATTTAAATGAATTGTTTCTTTTGCCCTTTCTACTGCTCATATTTTTTCTTCACAAAAAAAAGCTTTAGTTTTTCCATTTGAGAGCTTTGAGATAAAAAGTGGAATTTTTATTATATATTTATGAAAATAAGCGATTAATGGTTTTTGAGAATATACTATCTGTTTTGGTGATTTTTAACTCTTTTAATAGCAATAAAAAATATTATCCCTTACAATTTCAATAGGATATTTCACGTTTTTTGTGGCTATAAAGCAAACTTGGATGTTTTTCTTCAAGTAACTTGAGATTAGAAAGTAAAATTTTTTTTTAATAATATTTTTATTTCATTGACGATAATAGGTTTTAAGTGCCCTGGTATAACCAATGACGCCTCCGCACCCGTTGCGATGTTCTAAACGATTATTTTGTCCATTCAAAAATTTAATTTTACTTTTTAATCTCATGGTAATTATTATTTATTATAATACCATTAAGCCAAGTCTCTTTCGGTATAAGCGTAACTCCTTCGCTTATGGTCTCGTTATTCCACCGGGGATCAAGGAATTTATAATATGGTAAGGATGAGGGTAAGTAAGGGATGGGTAGGAGGGGGGATGGATTTTAGATCAATCTAGAATCCACGTCTCGCTTATTCAAACAACGCACTAGTCCCACAACACTGCTCGCCGCTGATCGATCTCTCAAGCAAATATGAAAGGAAAAATCCATCGCTTATTTTTATGAATAAAAAATTAAAATATCATTTTTCAACCTCAAAGCTATTAAAGGGCAAAGTCCAAGCTTTCTTTTGAGATAAAAAATATGCCTTTCCCGAAAAAGGTGAATTTTTTTTTAATTTTATTTTTGAATACCAATTTTTTTTTTAACAGAACGAAATTTTATTTTGGCCAGATGTTGATTTGTAGAAGTAAACTCCTTCCAACAGAAGTTCTTAATATCACCTGGTCCAGCAGCGGAGAAGTTCTTCGTGCCCCTCAGTGTTTTTTTATCTCTTCGCCAGTGATTTTTGGACATTCCTCCTCAGATTTTATGAGTTTGCAGAGCTCCTTGAAGCAGATGATGTTTTCTGTACACTAAAACTTGGATTTAAGAAATCTGGGCTTACAACGTTCCTAGAATTTTAGTACTCGGCATCTTGGTGATGCGGGGACCGCGAGACCGAAAGAGAGGCTGTGCTCAGTCATGCGTGACGAGCAGCAGCGTAGGGACAGAGTGGATAGTACCCTCAGAGCGTTAGTTGCGTCAGATTGCGTCAGCTGTTATCATGCGTCCAAATCCAACAGAAATGGTTCACACGGCCCTGAATGTTTACGTTTGGATCCCTGGATTCATGATCAAGGCCACTGCAAGGCGTGCCCGAAACCGTACTTAAATCCAGGTTTCAGTGTATCTTCTTTCAATGCGTGTTCAACTTCGTAAATATCCCTCCAGAAAGTCTCAACCTCCTCGGACTTGGGCGGATTTTTGACAGAATCAGGGAGATCGCTGAAGAGACGCGATGGGTCAGCAAAAAACTGCTGATTTTCCCAGACCCACCCCTCCCTCTTTAGTATTCTCCTCTTAACATCATATAACACTCGTATCTTGACAAAAATTGTTTGCTTGATTGTCAGCACCCAGCTGAAAATTCCTGTGCAGGTACCTCGGAGGATCCTGTATGCAAGCTAACCTTTGAATTATCCTGTACAGGTACCTCCACATAGTGACTTAAGGTGTGGGTTAATGTACAGGATCTTGTTCAGGACCCTATACATGAACCTGCATAGGAACTAATCTGCGAGGGTTCGCTAGTGACTTGGCTCTCTCGATAGTGAGTTGGATCTTCAAGGGAATAAAAGGAAGGCAAGTTTATAGCTGTAAGCGACATTAGTTTTCGCGATAGCTTTATGGAAAGGACACTATACGTGTTTCTGTACAGGAACCCGCACCTCAATATACTTCGCAAAGGAACCTATACAGGAACCTGTACGGGATCATTCAAAGATTCCTTTGTCGGTGCAGGTTCCTTTGCAGGCTCATGTACAGTTTCCTTTTCCAAGTTCCTGCATATGAACCGTCAAGATTACCTGTACAGTTTCGCCTGCAGGTTCATGTACAGGAACATGGGCAGAATCCTCCGAGGTTCCTGTACAGAAACGTGTGCAGGATCCTCCGAGGTTCCTGTACAGAAACGTGTGCAGGATCCTCCGAGGTTCCTGTACAGGAATGTTCATCTGGGCAGCCTTGGCCTGTTCAGTATGTAATGATGGATCCTCAGTTCGTGAAGGAACTTTCAGAACCTTTCCGCAAACGGTCTACCAGATGTTATGTAGTCACACACTGAATACAGGGCGCATTCTGTCTTACTCAGCCTATCTTCTTGTTCAGTTTATGCAAGCGCCTTTTAGTCTTTTGATCTTTTGTCGGTTTTATCCTTCAATGTGAATGAGCCAAAGCTCTCACCGCATCATAAACTGAACAAGTGGTGATCTAGAGTCTATTAGGAGGCTGTGTGGCTTAGGAGAAACCTGGATGTTAATGTTCCTCCTTGTCCTGAAATCACCCTCTTACGGAATGCCAGCTTTACGTGGTTGATCTTAATGTCGCTTCCTCTTCTTCGTCTGCAGTCTGCGGTTTCTTCTTGAAGCGGTTGGCGTTTCGCGTACGTATCCTGCTCGCATGATGTTCTCGATTTTCTCTATAACTCAAGAAAAGTACTACACTCAACTCCCGATATAAGAGCCTCGGTTTGCAATATACCTAGAACTGATGGCGCGTTAGTTGCATCAGGTTGCGTCATGCGTCCAAATCCAACCGAAATTATTCATGCGGTCCTGCCTTTTTACATTTAGTTTTCTCTGATTTAGGATCAAGGCCAAGGCAAGTCATGCCTGAAACCGTTCTTATATCGGAAGTTGAGTGTAGTTAACTCAATAACCTCGATGATAGTATACTTATCCTTATTTTGTCGACAATTCGAAGAAATATAAACCTTTTAGATTTCATAATAAACTTATTTTTCGAGTTATCGAAGTATGTAGTTTAATCTAAATAAAAATATTATTTTTATAGATTTTTAATTTTTCTAGTGTAAAAATGAAACAGTAAAATAGTTTTACTTGATTTTTTTTCGAGCATTGTGTAGTAGAGTATCCTAAAAAAACTCTACGTTTTTTTTATTAACGCACTTCCTAAGCTTGCTCTATTTTGTGAAAGAAAAATGCAAATTTTTCTTTCCATTTTAAAATAATTTTAAACCGTGGCCCTGGTGCCTTCAACTATACTAAAATGATCAAAAATAGATCAGGAGAAAAAAATAGTTCAGGAAAAAAATTTGACTTAATTAGACCAAAAATTCTACCCCTAAGCGTCAAAAACTACCCTTTATAGGGGTTAAAATGTTATCTTTTGAATTTTTAATATTTTACACGCTATTCTTTGGATCTTTTGGTACTCAAATGACTTGACAAGATAAAAGAGAAATATAATATTCTAAACTAGATAAAGTGTAATTTTTTACAATTAAGGGTAAATTTTGGTCTAATTAGGTCAAATTTTTTTCCTGGCCGTATGTTATACCATCAGTTGTGTTTCTGGGCAAACAAGTATTATATTTACGAAAATTAACATTAATTAATCATTTTGGCACAGTTTAAGACCTTAGGATCACTGTTTAACATTATTTTAAAAGAGAAAGAAAAATATACATTCATTTTTTGTACCAAATAGAGAAAGTTTAAGGGGTGCATCATAAAGAAACATTAGGTTTTTGTTTTGACACCCTATTGTCTATTATTACGGAATTTTCCATAAAATTAATCGGTCACGTATAGCCCTGGGGCTAGTATCACGGGAATTTCCGTAATCCGAACGAGCTAGAAATGGGTTAGGTGTATGAAAACTCTGTAATACTAGACAGAACGGTTTATTCAATTCAATCAATTTACCCACCTATGTAAAAGGCTTTGCACCTTTAAAAGATTTGAGATTATTCATATCGTCAGGTGACACTTATCCGATTTCTACCTTACCGAAATTTGTTTTTGACCATACTGAGCAAAGTTTATGTACTAATAAATTTTTACAATCAGAATAAATTTTTTTTTTTAATTATCATTGTAAAAATTCGTTAATCCGATTTTTTAACGATCATGTTAAAATTACATACACTTACTATATAAAAAGCATTACAGGGGGGGGGGGGGGTAAAGAAAACTTTATGCAATATACTAATATGTCCACGCTCTCTTATTACCTTTTTTCATTCGACGCTTGAATTTAATTTAATGTTTTTAATATTCTCAATTTTTATTTTTAAACTTCTAAAAATTTTAACAATTTAAATTTGAGATTGTTTAATTCCGATCACTAGAAAGAGAACATTTTTTAATTTTTAACGTTTCCAATTTAAAATTGTTCTATCACAGAAAAACCTCAAGATTTTTTTATAAGGAAATTGATTAATGTCGAAGTTTGACGACATCCGCGATAGCCAAATGTTTCATGATCGGATACCAATCATTTTTTCAATTTTTTCAGAAAAAGAGGAATTTTGTTTTTAAATCCGGTATTTTCTAAAATAATTAGAATGATTAAATTTTCTTTTTATCACGCTGCTATCTTAAGTGCGATTTTAGGTACTGCGAACGATACCTAAAATATCACTTTTTGCATAGGCCGTAACATTTTTACCAGGGTATTTAGGGTATTTAGGGTATTTTAGTATCGACTTCTTACCCCACGCACATTACGGAACCATTTCTGGACCCTCTCGGGTTTTAAGATTAGGACTCTATGCAATCTATTTGCACTTATGTTTGACTTTTGTGATAAAAAATAGTATGTGACACTCGACCCGCTTAGGATCCTTGTATCACAAATAACTATTTCAATTTTGTTGAAGTGTTCTTAGTATTTTAAAATTAGCAAAAAACATATTTATAAGTGAAAAATTAACGAAACGGCGACTGTTTTTCGGAAAAAGTCAGAAATTTGCGAGATATTGAAAAATCTGCAACACTAAAATCAAGATACACTTAACTCCCGATATAAGAACAGTTTTTGGCATGGTTTGCAGTGGCCTTGATACTAAATCGGGGGAATCCAAATGGAAACAGGCAGGGCCGCATGAACCATTTCTGTTGGATTAGGACGCATGACGCAACCCGATGCAACTAATGCGCAGGGAGTGCGGCTTTCATGCTGTTTGTTACGCTTGACTGAGCACCGCCTCTCTTTCTATCTCGCGGCTCCCCTCATCACGAAACTGCCGATGACATAAATTCAAGGAATATCGTAAACCGAGGGTTCTTATATCGGGAGTTGAGTGTAGTTTCTTTCCGGGAGTTCACCAAAAAGTTATTTTTCCATTTTTCGATAGTTTGAACCGGTTTTTAAGTAAATAATTTCAGATTTACGCATACCTAGTAATTTTTTCCTCGTGTCCTTTTAAAAAGCACGACTTTTGGCCCACTTTATAAGCACGAAAAGGGGGACCTTTTGTGTACGTGTTGCAAACAAAAAATAATTGAAATTTCCAAAGGAAAAAAAAAGAAACACGTTCCTCTGTGTATATATATTTTTTTAAACCAGCAAATTTTACTGAGTTACAATTACAAATTTCAAGAAATATGCTTTTACTGATTTAATTCTTAAGTAGGCGTGTATATTTTTATGCGAATTTTCATAACCAATAGATTCGAAGATAAAAAATAATCTCCTAAACTACTTTCATAAATTTTATTCTTATTTACAAATTGTAAATAAATATATTTCTTAATTAATTATTGTCCCCCTTTGATAACAAAAATATATATGACAAATAATTGAATTACAAACTGTATGAAAAATGAATTCGTCAAACATTAAAAATCGTAAATCATTCAACAATAGCGGTAATGGGATAAGTTGAATAATCCCAGTTGAAGAATGCGGAATGCGGATCGCAGTACAATAGTCTCCGTTTCTGAATAGACGCTATTAATTTCATGTATACGTATTATACTCAATTCGATAAGTGAATAAATCAAGTATCTGACAAAATAAAACATCGACAAATTTATTTTTCAAATCTACTTATTAACTCTTTTGATATAATAAATTATCCATTTCTTATCATTTTTTAAAAACAAATGCTTACTTCTGGTTTATAAAAATATAAGATTGCCTGATAACACATGTTATTAAATGCAATCAAGCACAAAATATTTAAAAACATAAAAAAGTAATCTTAATCGTTTCGTGACTCGGCCGGGGGAAGCTTCTGAAGAATTTCGTATAAAAATGATGGTCGCTGTCAGAACTGCCTTGCTGTAGGCAAACCACTTTCTTTGCGTGCACGATGGGTTGCTACACTTAATAGGGTCATCTGCAAAACACGACTAATCTAATCAAGTCGCCATCCTGTGAATTTCGCAGCTTGTAATTTAACGAAGCTGACGGGTTTTAACAACAACCAAGGATACTTCCATCTGCCATATTTCAGAAAGTTGATTGCGAAAGTTTTCATTTGCTGCATAAAACTATTTTCTGTGGAAAGTGGCAATGTAATAACTGAATTAGGTCTCAAAATTATCAATTTATTTTCATTTTAAACGGAATCATTTAACTTATCATGTGAAAAATATTTATTTTTTATATCTATTTAAAGTAGGTGTTATAAGTATATATTTCTGATACCGACATTTAACTACACATTAGGTGGTTCGTGTCACTGCTAAATTTAGAAACACATTTAGGGAAATGTTCTATGCTATGTTATTCTTAAGGAAATGATCGTCAGAATGATCAGTCCCAGCCTGGACCCTTTCCAGGGTTTGGACGGGGGCAGAAATGGCATGTTGCCGTTCAGAGCAGAGTGATCGGTCCCAGCCCGCACCGTTTCCTGGGTTTGGACGGGGGAAGGAATCGCGTGTT
>CAKNYM010053237.1:323137-354376 GCA_932195095.1 Andricus curvator
AGCCCGCACCGTTTCCTGGGTTTGGACGGGGGAAGGAATCGCGTGTTACCGGTCACAAGTAAGTGATCGGTCCCAGACAGTCAAAGGAAACTGATCGGTTATAGCCCTTTCCCCTTTCCAGGGGTTTGCGGGGTGAAGGGGGCAGGAATGGGTTATGAACGGTCACAGAAAAGTGATTGGTCACAGTCGTCATCCCTTTCATGGTGGTACCAGCAGAGAACCTTTTTTCTGGTACCGGCAAAGACTTTTATTGTCCTTACGGGCAGAGCATCCACTGCTCAAAAGAATATTATTTTCTATGGTTTTAATTAATCAATTTGATAAATTTGAATATAAGGTTAAAAGAATCAAAGCAATTACCAATATTTGATTTCAAAAATATTTCATACATTTATAATTCACAAATATCATTTACTAAGTTCAAAATATTTCAACTTTATTGTTTTTTTCAGAAGACAACAAGATGTGTGGAACCGATAAGAGTGAGATTCATCAGTTGCAGACCCTGGGACACATCGAATTTATTTAATTAAGAGACCTATAAAATACGAAATTTATGATCATAGGACTCAACTAACAAAAAATGAAATATCAACTTTCTCGTTAAAATTGTACGTCTCACGTGAATTCTCGACTCGGGTCCCTTAACAAACATTAATTAATAAATAAGTGAAATGGCTAGTTTAAGCGACAAATACTAGGGTATAACAGTTATTTTTTGCACGTTAATTTATGACTCGTCGTCAGCTTCGTTTACGAAACGAATATAGATTTTAGGTACGTTCTACGATGAATCGAGATGTAGAAATTTATGTTAATTATAATTAATTATAAGGTAGGAAGCAAGTAAGGGGAGATAAGGCTTTTTGGTTCTCGACCCGGCCTTTGATCGAAAGCAACCATTTTTACGTTCTTTACTGCCTTCGATTATGGGACGAATGTCTAGAAGGAAATATCCGGCTCGAAGGACACCGGCTCGAAGCACGTCAAAAAACGAATTCTAATCTTTCAGTATATAATCGTAATTCATTTTTTATAATTCTTCATTATTCACCTCGCTTATTTCGTTACTTGCCAGTAATTCTTTTTCATAAAGGAAGCCATGAGAACGAAATACTGTATATATTATTTATTTTTTATAATTCACTTTTCCCATTTTGAATATTAAAAATGTCTTTCGGATTATATATTTCACATTTTATATTCTACGAAAAATCAACTATACATTTATCTGCTTTTCTGCTACAAAAAACCTCCCTTTAAATTAATTGGATAATTTATTATAATTGATTACCTCATGTTATTTATAATTTTATTTATAATATAATATTTCTAAATAATCGAAGGATGAATATTAAAAGAATTGTTACGTTTTCTCGTTAATTAGTTATATAATCTTGTTAAAGCAAGCTTAACTGAGTAAATTGTTGAGATCATTCAAAAAAGAATTAAACTTACTAGAAAACGAAGCAACTTTAAAAAAAGGAGGATGTACTTACGGGCTCGTAAATAAAACAATTGATACTTAAGTCATCATTTTTCACGAATGTTCCAATTCGAACTAGAAATTGTGAGCCTTATAAACATCGCCTAAAACTTTTTTACATACAAAAGTGAAAATGTAATGAGTCAGACCCGCGCATTTAAGTTTGAGAACACTTCTAAGAGAAAATCGCGGAATTAAAATAATCGAAAATAATTGATTAATTATTTAATTAATTTAATAATTGATTAATTAAGATAATTGATGAAAATATGTATTATAAAACAATTCTAAACCGCCGCCTTTACGTATATTTTCTTGAATAACGAAACCGCGTTCTTACTGTATTAATTAAAATCAGAGCAATTAGAATATTATAATTAATATTAAATTAGCCAAGTGTTAAAGACTTCACTACAGTTTACCTACAACGCCATAAATTACAAAGCCAGAAGATAAATTGAGTTTCTGACACTGATGACTCTGACTTGTGAGAATCGCGACCCTAATCTTTCAAAATTGCTAATAGCACCTGAAAAATTTACCTTTTCTGTTAATTATGTAATACGAACATGAAACTAAAATAACAATTGTCATTTCTCGACCATTCGACTAGTTTTATGGCCAGATGACAATTTCGCCCCTGCTACTTACGTACGGTTCCGCCAATATGTGGCTTCTCCTCACTCAGCCGAACTGCTGCCGCCGAGCCTGGTCAGCGGGAGTCCTTTGTACCTTATAAGGACTAAAATGTGGAATATAACATTTTCACAATTTAGCACAACGTAATTTACAAATATAATATTCATTATCTGCGAATGGTAACGATTCCAACGATATGTTATTTGACCTAAAAAATTGAAAATTAAAGAATAAATATGCCATACTTTACTCAACTTGGGGAAATTCCGGAAGCTAAAATTTGGCCAGATTAGAAAACTTATTAACTAACATCATAAAGTGCGATTTAAAAAGTGCGATTAGTTTGAGAAATTAACCAAATTTATAATCTTGGTTAATAAATGTTCAAATCTGGCCAAATTTTAGCTTCCGGAATTTGCTCAAGTTAAGTAAAATATGGCACCAATAAATAAAAAATACTACTGCAGTTGATTTGAGTAAAATATACTTTAAAAGTTTACATAAAATTTAACATAAATTCGCACATTCATTCTTCAATTTTCAATTTTTAAGTCAAATAATATAGCGTTGGAATCGCTATCATTCGCAGATTTCGATAATTATATTTGTAAATTTCCTTGTGCTAAATTTTAAAAAACGTTATATTCCGCATTTTAGTCCTCATTAGGTACAAAGGTCTCCCGCTGACCAGGCTCGACGGCAGCTGTTCGGCTGAGTAAGGGGAAGCCGCGTAGAGGGGAACCGTATGCAGGTAGCTGGGGTGGAATTGACCATCGTTCTTTTATTATACTAGTATAATTAAACTAATTAATAATCCAACTTTAATTACATGGTTTTGATTACCTAATTTTGATCAATTCTTTAACCAGCATTTTTTTAAAATGATAACTATAAACTATTTTAAACAATTTTTTTCTCACAAAAATTAATAATTGTAGAAAGTAACTATTAGAGGATTATTGTTATTAAAACTCGATTAGCGATGGAAAAAGTGTTATCAATTTTTCAAAAACTATTGGTAAATTCAACATATATTTCATGTAAATTCAAATGAATTCGAAGTCAATTAATTTATCAAAATTAACGTCAAGATAACCGAGACAAAAACAAATTTTACTGCATTCAGTGTCAATTTAACTGAATTGAAAATGGGGTCATTTGAGTTCATGTTAATTTAAAATTAGTGATTCAAATGAATTCAATTGAGTACTGCAACAGATGTACATGTTAATGACTTCAGAATTGAAATGGCAAAAGCTACTTCACAAATTTTCATTTTTATAATTTGATATTCGGACTTTATATTGAGTTTCATTGGAGATTGGTACTTTTAGTGATACTCACAAGTCATTGAAATACCTTATATGTTGACACAGAGCGATTGCATGAGAAACTAATCTTTCCATGCACACATAGAAGTTGAAAATAGCAGTAGATAACAAATAAATATCGATTGTTATCTTTTATGATTTTCCAAACTATTCTTGTCTCTTATTCTTAGCTGTATCAAACAGCAGAACGTGTAAAGTTTGAAAAAAAACAATAGTTATTTTGATAAATGAATGCGGGATAAGAATCTAATTATTGTACTTAATAATAGCTTTATGCTATTAAAACTCTATAACAAAGCGTCGAAGTGATAATCCGTAATCAAGATCGCGCGATACGTCCATAAAATAATTGAATAGTTTCAAATCATTTGGATCTACATTTAGGCATCCTGTTTCCCAGCAAAAAGAATTGTTAATCTTAAAAAACGTTAAATATAATTTTCACAGAATCTACCAAAACTTATAGTTAACTTAATTAATTAATTTTTAGCGAAACGATTTTTATTAAGATTGATTTAAAGATTTTTTCGAGTTAACTTCCAGGCACCTAAATGTGATCCTGAAATGTCATCTTAAATCAAAATCTTGTAGAAATCTAGTGAACTAAATAATTAATTTAATTTTGATTCAATAAAAGCTGTAGGTAGGGGCGAAGGTCAATTCCACCCCAGCTACCTGCGTACGGTTCCTTTGCTACGCGTCTTCCCCTCACTCAGCCGAAGTGCTTTCGCCGAGCCTGGTCAGTGGGGTACTTTCTATACTATTTTAAGACATAAAAATCAGATAAGAAGGATTCTCATGAATATATTTTCAGTTAAAAGTGCAGGAATATCACTCGCAGTTACCAGTACCTATAATTTAAGTTACCTTTGTAATTTAAAAGTGCTTCCGTATTAAAAATTAAACGTATCCTAACAGAGCTTGAAAAAATTATGTGAAGTTTAGTTAGAACAAGTTCTTATTATTCACACCTGTAGTTTGAAAATCTACTTTTGATTTGTTAATTTAAAAAATTGAACTGAATTGACGAACTTTCCATAAAATATCAAATAAACTTGAACATTTATTCTTTAATTTTCAACATTATGAGTCATATAACATATCACTGAAATCGTTATAATTAGTAGATTTCGAATATTATATTTGAAAATTACCAAGTGCTAAATTGAAAAAATGTTATATTCCGCATTTTAGTCCTCATTAGGTATAAAGGACTCTCGCTGACCAGGCTCGGCGGAAGCAGTTCGGCAGAGTAAGGGAAATGCGCGTAGTGGGGAAAACGCACGTAGGTAACTAGGGCAGAATTGTCAGCTGTCCGTAGGTAGTGTAGGTCCATATTCAATGCCTAGGAAATAACAATTCTCGATTCCTTCCAATGTTTTGTGATTGATAGACGTACAAATGAAAATTATAATTCTTTTATTTTCCACATCGAAAAAAAAGATTTCATTATTTTACTTCAACCTTTATTTTTCAACTCAATTACTCAATAACAACTATAACTTGTTTACTTACTACAGAAATGAATATTTTTGTCAAAAACACTGTCTTTACTTTAAAAAATATAAAAATTGTCTTACGATCAAAACTCTGTTAGGATAAAATAATGAAAGCATGTAAAGAGTTGTTGCGTTATGAAAATCTTGTATCGATAATCGATTCTGATACACCTTACTTTGCAAAATATCAAAAATTTCGCACAGTCCCGCTCTGCACCACTTTTCGTGGCCGGCCCAACTTACACTCTATACAATCGTAGAGAATTTGTAGTCATTTTATAATATGGACCAATAATGCTGCAATAATAGATGCAGAATAAATACATGCTATTCGTTTTACACAATTTAAAATTCGATTCGAATTTTCTCGTTCGATAATTATTAATAACGTACGTTGTAGTTACTAAATTCAATTATTTACTTTTGAGGTATCAGGAAGAATTAATAAAAAATTAATTAAAAAATTATTAAATTGATTCAAAACGTTTAAAGTTTTTGAAAAATCAACTTTTGAAAGTGCCCTATTTGACGAAATGTTATCCAAATATATTAAGACTTATCCAAGCATTGAAACTTCAAGCTTTAAAATTATTATCTTGTTGAAAAATCGGTAGAATCAGTAAAATTCCTCTTTTTTAGAACTTAAAGATTATGGACCAAAGGCTCTTGATAGCAAAAGATTCTGGAACTGATTCTGAATTTCTGAAACATTGAATAAAGACTCGAACGTAGTAGAAGAAACTAGTTTGTATGATAATTAGTTCCTTTTATTTAGAAGGTACTATATCTAGTTCATTTGCAGGACCAAAATTGCATAGAGTTAGAGAATTTTCGGAATTTATCTGTTTTGAAATTTAAATTTTACGAACGTTCGGGAGCCAGTGACTCCCTATTCAGCTGACATAAAGTCTCAAGAAATTTACATAAATTGTGCATGAATAAGAGGTTTTCAGCAAGTCATTCGCGTCGCTTTAACGGTAATGAAATTTCTTGTCGGGTCAGGAATGAATTACCGAAGATTGATTATAAATGAACAGATGATGTGAATTCCACTATATCCAAAACGAGTTCTGTGTTTAGCCTGAATTCGAGTAAATCCAAAGCGAAATCCACCTAAAAACCCATAGAATAAAGGAAATATTCTTTTCAATGTTAGCTTCGTCACTGGCTTCGATTCGATCATAAAGTTAAATAAAAATAAAACAATGGCCACAATATTTTTAGTTCCCATATAAAAAAAATCTCGGTGGTATTTCCAGAGATATCTCTCAGCAAAGTTAATTGTGTCACTAAAATTTGCAATTTAAATAAAAGAAATGACTGATTTTCAAAATCATTTTTACTAAAATGACCAATGTTAGTTGAAAAGTTAAAAATCAGACCAAGTATATTCATGTTTTTTCATAGTAGGTATTTCATAAAGTGAAAGACTTGTGAAAGCTTAATAGAAAATGAAAGCTTGATGATTCGAAATTTTAATAACCCCGAAATAAATATCTGCTACAACGAAAGAATAAATCAACGAATAACAATTTTTTTTCTAAATCACTTTGAAAAAACACTCTATGTTCTAAGTCGTCACGAATAAAGTAAAATGTCCGTTTAGTCTCCTCCCTAATTTATTATCCCATAAGAAACTTATGAAAATATTAAGTCTTCAAATAGCAATGTAATTTTGAAATTCGTGAAAGAAAATATAAGCTAATTGTTTTAATTATAAAAAAGTCTTCTTGAATATAAAATAATAAAAGAAAACTCCTTTTAAAAGTTTTGAAACATAATTCAGAAAATAAGACAAGAAGTTAAATCTCTAAACTTAGAAGAAGAATTCATAGTATCAACAATGTTAAAACTAAATAAATTTCATTATTCAACTATCAAATTTTCTTAATTGCAAGAAAATATTTAATTCTTACATATTAAAGTCAATATGTCAAGTTGAAACCAAACATAGAAACTTTCCACTCTTTGAGCAACATTTCTTTTCTATGTGAACTTTTATTCTAATATCTCTATCTGTTCCCAACGAGGGCTGGCCACACTCTTTTTGTAAATTAACACTTGTAAATAAAATAATCGATTACACTAAACCTCTTCAAATTTCAATCTAACTTTACCTGAAAGCTATAATCATCTAAGAGACCTAAATCTATATTCTAGGGAATCTAGAATAGAAAAATAATATTTTAGGAAAATAATCTTAACTAAACTATCTTAACTCTATCCAATCTAATAGTAGAGACGAGAATTTTCAAAATTTTCCGACAATACGAGGGTTTCAAATGATCCATTCCTATCACCGAAATTTACCGAAACCTCGGAACATTCGATGGTTGAGCTGTTCCATCCTAAAATCGGGTTTATGTCTGTGCCCAATTTCTAATTATATGAAAAAGATTCATAGTATTATTCTAATTGTTTTTTTTTTGTATATCAACCAATTTGAGAAAATAATTCTTATATATTATTTAGTAAAGAGATGTGTCCAAAAAAAGCAATTAACATGATTCTCTGCACACTTCTAACCAATTGAAATTAGAACTAACATGAATCCTCTTTTAGCATGGAACGAAACCATCGAAGCTTCAAGAAGTCGATAAATGTCGATAACAGGAATTTATTATTTAAAACCTCCCTATATATCTACTTTGGTTTAATACTAAACAGGAAACATTGTGGAAGCGGTCTGCAAAATTGTAAATGTAATATTTAGACAGAAATACCACATTTTTGTGTGGTTTGACTTTCTAAATTGTACAGGTATTTCATTACAATACAATATATTCAATGTACGACGTTAGGAAAAATCTGAAAAAATTCACAGATATTCTTTGACTTTTAAGCGTTATGAAAATTTAGTTATTATTTTATTTAAATTAATTATTTAATATAAAAATATATTTATTTTATTAATTATTTTCTGAATTTCACAAAATGGTCTACACAATAATATATAATAATAATATAGTATAATAATAAAAAATACTTGAGTTTTTTATATATATATATAAATTATTATTATTTTTATTATTATTATTATTATTTAAATATATATAAATATATTTAATATAAAATAATAATATTTAAATTTATTATTATTAAAAAATAACAAACTCTTATTCTTCCTCGTTTTTGGCCCCCACTTTAGTCGTCCCGATTATAATAATCCTGAATTTCGGGACAACGAGAAACTTCGTTATAACTAATTGAGTTACAATTCCAGTTATGCATTAAGAGACCAAAATTACTTTTACTTCAATTCTTATATTTATGATTGAGAAACACAAAATTGTAACCAACTTTTATTTAACAAAAAATAATTTTAATTTGTCTACATATGCCCAAGTTGAAATACATCAAAATACATCCAAGGCTTAAATTTATTAAAATAAAATATCAATTCTTATCCACTATTCTTCAATTTTGCACACTATTTCCACATTCGTTTCCAAAGTACTCTACCTAATAATCGATACCTATTTAAAAAGGGTAATCCCATACATGTAACTAAAAATCTCTAACTCTGAATGACACAATAAAATGCATATGAAAAAATATATATATATATCTGATTTGCGTATACATTATACGTTAACCGATTAATCTTTTCCGTGTAGGAAATGATGGCGCCGTTTATATAGGAGTATTATAGGTATTGAAGTGTTTCATAGATTCGAGTTTTGGAAAACCAATTTATGAATTGAATAATGAAATTATTCAATAATTGAATAAAGGAATAAGTGAATATTTGATGTAAGTTTATTAAAGAGCGTTGATACATGGATAATATATTCTGCATAGAACCGTTCTAACTGCGTTGTTCATATAATAATATTATTATATATATGTATGTTACCATAACAATATAATTGTGACACGAATCATCGTTGAATTACGACTGAGAAAAAAAAGATAGCAAGAATAAGCAGATAATGCTATAAATATTCCATTATCTAAGCGATGAAATCTTTGTTCAAAATATATAGATGGATTGTACAATTTACATGGATGTATAATTGTATACGTGTAGGTGACGTTATATTATGCTATTTTAATCGTGGCAAACCATGTAGTTATTGTGCTCGTCATAAAACAACCTGTTAATTAAAAGATGCATAAATCTCGTTGAAATGTATGCACTCTTATTCAGAGTGGGTCGAAAAAATAAGAAAAATCAAAACTCCTACTAAAAGTCAAAACTAGTGCTGAAAATATTAATTCTCCTATCCAATAATTATAAAATGTCAAATTAAATTTGAACTGAATTTAAGGTCAATTCAATTCAGAATGAAATAATTAATTTTATTGAATTCCTCGCGAGTTGATCTTTTTCGTTGCATTCAAATAAGGAATTACCATTTTTAACATTGGGGAGTTATTAGATGAAGGGACTTTTTCGTTCGACCCTCTCTATAATTTGATTAAAGAATTTGAAGGAAGTGCACATTGAACCTGAGTTTTTTACAGTAAACAAAACGTGTACTTAATAGTGTTTATTACTATTCGCCAGTAGGTTATATTTTTAAGTAAAAAAATGTATATAATACTGTTGTGTTATTTATCATAGAATATATCTATCGACCCTCTTGTAATCATTCATGATATCATAGAAATGTACATAAATCTTCGATCCTGCTTTTAATAGAAAAAAAAAGATAACAAGTTTCTCCAAATAGGAATATATCAGGCTTATATGAAATAAATATCAAAAATGAGAGATCAAACATACAAAATTTTCTTAGGATTTTCTATCTGTAACCTGATACAGAAGTTATGTAGAATTTATTTATCTCTACAAACGGGTTTTTATATCAATTCCATACATTTTCAAGTTTGGACTCCTCCTTAGTCTAAATATTTCACCTGTTTGAGTATTAATGCGATAGAAAAACGATTATATGAATCGATCAGATTCTTAAGAAAAATTCGGACAAAAAATGTATGATTTTCTGTAATTTTTGTTTTAAATTATAAGAAAAATTCAGTTACGAATTCTATACAATTTTGTTTGAAATAAAATGTTGCTTTCAATGCAATTTTTTGAATTCAATAAAACTTTCCATTTTTTGGTACGATCATTATTGATCACTTATTTCATAATAATTTACTTAAAATAATAAAAAATGAACATAACGTCAACGAACATTCGACTGAATTTCTTTTGAATTTGCAAAATAATTTTTTAAAGTATTAATTTAACACAAAATTTCGCAGAATTCCAGAAAATTCAATGTGTACATAGTACACTATATTATGGGGTTTTATTGATTTTTTTTCAAATATAAAATCAAATATATAATAAAAGGATTTTTTGTCTGCATAAAATTTTCTTTCGTTCAACATTTCTTCATTCATAATAAATAATGCATCTTTCTCTCCTTCTCCTTAATAATATTTAGTCCCAAAGTAGCCTGCTTTCGCGACAACATGCCTGATCGTTGTTAAATTTGTACAGAGAAGCCTGCTTTTCATGAACCATTTTGTTCATTGTAAAATGGAATACTATATTTAGAACAACGAAGTTACGTTAAGTTTTGTTTTATAAAGCGTTAGAGGGATCGCTATTGAGATAAAATAAATAATTGTTAAAATATTCGATTCCAGAGAATCCAAAGGAAATTCTGAAACTGAAAAATATGACCTCTACATCTTTTATAAATTGCAATAACAAGTCACAATGGAACCAAACAAAATATTACACTACAGTTGAATTCAAATTAGTTTCTAGTTCTCTAAACACCCAATTTTAAAAATATTTATCCACAAAAATATACTCATTTTTTTCAGCTTCAAAATTTTCAACTGAAACGTATCGACTAAAAAAAATATTGTATCTTCCAACTATCGATATCGCGTTGTACAAAAACGAAGAAGCTCATAGTGGGCAGAATGAGCCCTTTTAAAAAGGGTTTAGAAATTTGCATCGTTTTTCGCCTAGGCTCGTAAAACTATGTTAAAATAAAATAATTAAAACCGAAGAGAATTTTAAATTCTGTGCACTGGTTGCTGGAATTAAAAGAAGATTTTGAACTATTTCGATAACAAAAACAAGCGATGCAAATTGACAGAAACATGCTAACTGTTGTTGTCGCTGAGAACCCCTAAGAAGGAAAGAGACAAGAGCTGAGAAAATTGTCTGAATTTTTCAGAATGATCTTTATTTACATTAATAAAAAAACAAGAGATGAACCAATCGAGTGAAACCATGACAATCCAAATGAAAAATTATGTTTTTATTTTTTTTAATGCCCTAGAGTTTTTATAAAAAGGGATAATCTGTTTAAAATTTATTGACTATAGTTAAAGCATAATACGATGGTATCTAATATATTTACTCATTCATCATAATAGAAAATCTTTTGTTTTACTGACAACGATGAAAAAACTCAAGTATTTTTTATTATTATACTATATTATTATTATATATTATTGTGTAGACCATTTTGTGAAATTCAGAAAATGTTTTGACGCAAAAGTACATATTATAAGCTGAGACCGCCTATAAGAGCGATTATTGTAATGAATTGAAAGTGCAAAAATATACATACATTAAATGTTGTTTAAATAGATGATTATTTATTTCCTAAAAAATACTCTATCACCAATAGTAACAAAATACTTAACCAAAACCTCGGAAACCCAGATTTACTATCTCATCTGGAAAACATCGTGTGACATCTAACAAGATACTCTAATTATAATACACCTCTTCAGAGAGATGTCTGTCAGAGCGACACCATGGCCCTCTTTTGCCTCACTTTATTGCCACTATCTCTCGCACTTCGTCATTCCGACGGATACTTCTGCGGCAAACATGGAAATCGAAAGCATAAGGTCACTCATGTATTTTACATTGATGATCTTGAGATCTATGCTGAAAATAAAGAGCAACTAGAACTAGCTCTACGGATTGTCAAGAAATACATTCGGGAGATTGGAATAGAGTTTAGGTTAGAAAAATGCGCCAAGGTTTTTGTTTGAAGCGAAGAAAACTTAATGGCATCCCCGAAGACCCTAAGCTCGTCGACAGAAGCGCTATACGGCACCTTGGCGCTGGAGAGACCTATGCATACCTAGGCGTGCCACTGAGCCGCATTCAGGACGTGACATCTATAAAGGATACTCTCTGATGCAGAAGTACAAACGTCTCATCCGACGGATTTGGTCTTCCGAAATGTCGGCGAGGAACAAAGTATCTGCAACGAACATGCTTGCCGTCCCATCATTACTCTGTTCATTTAAAGTTGTTCCATGGACAAAGGACGAGCTCAGATCACTCGATATCGGGTCGTAAAAGGTTATATACATGAACAAAAATATACCTTAAGTCTTCTGTTCCGCGACTTTACATATCACGCCGTCAAGGTGTTCACGGAATACTGAATCTTGAATGTCTTCACAACAGGCTTATTCTGGTTTCAGCACATATAGTGGCAAATGGACGAGACCCTTTTCTTAAAACGGTCAGGAAACACGAAGAAGTGGGCAAGGGAGCGTTTCTGTACAAAGCAGCAGAGGAGGCTGTTGAAACACTTGGCTGTTGAAACACTTGGCATTGACTTCAATATCAGAGGTAAGCAAAATGCATCAAACATCCATCTCGAGTACTCACATCTGAAGGCCCGATCAAGAAAGCACAGGAGAAAAACTCCCGCAAACAGCTCCTCGACAAGAGGATGCACGGCATCTTCCACAGAAATATGAAGGATCAGTCGATGCCGTATGAGCTAATGTTTGCTTTCCCTAAATCATACGGATTCAAGTCGGGCACGGAGGGTTTCATTTTGGCGTGTCAAGATGGTGTAATTTCCATTTTAGCATACCGTCGCCACAATTTTGAGCCAAGACATTCGCGATGAGAGCTGCAGAGCGTGTCATGCATACCCCGAGCATCTACTAGGACACATACTGTCTAGTTATCCAACTCATGCGGGAACGACGTACATCCAAAGGCATAATGCGGCACTAAGAGTGCTTTATTACCATATCTGTCACTCTCACGGCATTATTCCTAATACCGCTCCGCCAAACGCTCCTAAGGAAATAGAGTCAATTGCCGAAACTGAGAAGTGCCGCATACACTGGAACTTCATATTCTCGTCAATTGTTTCTGTTGCGCACTTGAGGCCTGGCATAGTTCTTCTTGACTTTAAGAAACGAACCATGTTCGTTTTTGAATTTTCGGTACCAGCCGACAAAAACATCACAGCCAAGGAGAATGAAAAGAAAGAGAGGTATAAAGACCTTATAAGGGATTTGCGACGGTTACATCCGGAATATTCTGTTAAGCTAGTTGTCCTGATAATCGGTGCTCCTGGAGGTGCCAAGCTTTCACTGGTTGATAGCCTGAAAAGCATCCCTACGTGTCAACGAAATGCTAAGACACTTGCGCTCAGCCATTTTTGACAGCGGTTTCGTCTTTCTGGATTCATGTTTTCTATAACTGTATATCAAAGGGTCAGAATTTAGAAGAAGATAATAAATAACGTCTGCATTTGTCAATTGCCTATCAGTCATTCTCTAACTTTTCAAAAAAATCTTATTGCTTCCCTCTTGCGACTCTTCTGAATACCAACCAATTGGTAGATCAAAAGATTTAACTATATCACTTCCGTGAATAAGCATTAGGCAGCTTATGTACTGATAGCCCCGGCTTTGGCCTTTGACCAAGCCACTGGGCGCGACCTCGCTGCAGATAGAGGGTCCCTGTGCCGAGGGTTTCTGCTGAATAAGGTTACATAACTCAATAAGCAAACGCAGGTAATGGTCCACAGATGCACCCGGAAGTGGTATTACATACGGTGTCTCTAGGACAGCACTCACTAGAACGCAGTCATTTACTGCCATGACTGCCAGTTGCCGTCAAAAGACTAGGTCAAATAAGCCCCAATGAATTTTCGTCGAACTTGTCCTTCGACTGGTCCCTAATCCTTGACGGTAAATTAAAGTTTAAAATTAAAACATGAAATATATTGTGAATTCGAGTACAAAAAATTCAGACCCTTCTGTGTGAACGATGAGCCGTAATGAGCCATGAGCGTAACGACCGTAACCCTTCCCAAGATTCCTGGAAACCGAAGAAAAAAATGACAGAAAAACTTTCTGGCAGTCAAAAACTTGTCGTGGCAGTCAACACCTGCTGAAAGTGGTGAGCCCTGCTCTAGGATAACAGGTCGCCTTCTAGAGTATTCAGGCCTTACCCCTGCATGCGGGGCTCTACGGGGGCGGACCGTACATTCTCCTAGCTACTCTCGAGACCAAGCATGGAGCATCAAAAATTAGAACCAAGCTATAGTGAGAAGTTGTCCGGTATTCTGGACAAAAGTTAATAGGTATTTTCACTTTAACCACCAGCTAACTTCACTTCGTTGAGTGCTGAGGGGAAAATAACGGTCCAAATGCATTGGAAAAAACTTTATTTTTGTAATATCTTTGTTAATGAATAATAATTATTATGATTTTATTATTTCATTAAATAGTTCTTTAAAAAAATATAAACTATTTTTCTTCATACCTTGGTCGAAAGTACGTACTTTCGGCTTAAATTTTAAGGCAGAAAGCCTAAGATTTGTGCATTGGTAAGAATACACGCACGCCCTCTACAACAGCGGGAGCAAAAAATTGTATCGTGCACACCGATCAGTGATACCAATGTGGGCGCCTTGAGCTACTACTGCGCTTGCGTTAGGGTCGCGCGCTGGTTGGCCACAGTTGGCGCGGAGTTTAAAGTATAACTTTTGATTTAAGGTGAGAAAAAAATTTATAACACATATATTTTCTAAGGAATAGTTTATTTGCATTAAATTCCAAAAACTAACTTAAATTTCACAGACAAAATTTCAATAAATACAATTTATACACATTCTTGTGAATTTTATGATAATTATTGATTTCAATTGCAAGAATTATTTTTAATACCCATTTTGAATTCCGCGCCAACTGCGGCCAACTAGCGCGCCCATTGGCATCACTGACACCGTAACATGAGGCTACTGCCGCTGTCACTCGTGCTTTTATGTATAACCTCAAAGCTGCTAGCTTGGAATTTATTAGTGTTTTTATGTGTCTTTCAGTGTTTTTATGTGGCTTTTCATATGTATTTGATGCCTCCCCCCCCCCCCCCCCCCCCGACCAGCATCACTCGCTCCGCTCGTGCTTGCAAATATTGGGGGTAGGCATCAAAAACATGCATCGCAACCGGCTATAAAAAGAAGTTAATTTGTGAGTATCCGAAGGAGGCACTGAAGCGAGGAACAAAAGTGAAACATAACCGTGGAACGGGCTGTCTGCTGGAACGTGGTTGTGTTGTTTATAATAATGAAAAATGTAATTAGTAATCGTACTTTCGACCGGCTATAAAGAAAAATAGTATACACCACACGGGCAGGAATGTTCAACTTCCTGCCCTTGCAGTGTAATATACTATTTCCAATACACTTATTAGCTTCGGGATAAAATTTTCAGAAGTGAGGTGAGAGGCCATAAGAATGGTGCAAAGCAGTCGATGGAGAAGGGAATACCCCTATCATAAATCTGGAGAGTATACTCAAAAAATGGTGGATTTTTGAAGTACAAACAAATTTGTACAAGTCAATCACTAAAGGGCTAGATGATGTGTTTCATGTCATCCAGGAAATGCGGAGAATCGCAATTTCGACAGAAGGATTATTTGACAGTTTCGAATACCGTATTGGCGAATTTTTCAGCAAGAAGGTAGGAGAAACTAAGAAGACAGCACTACCAATTTGCCATATTGAATCGGAGAAATGCACCAACCATTGTGACGATTGAATGTCAAGAGTTTCTTGATTTAACCACATACTCTATATCCGGCAGCAAATCATTTATAGATAGGCATGTATCGCCTGAGACAGCCTTATTAAATCGCCGGCATGTATGCTTTTCCCTGAGAGCTGCCAAGTGTGATCCGTTTGAGTATAGGAACCCAAAAGTGACTGACTGGAACAAATATAGGGAAGATCCTGGAGAGTCCCTGGCAATTATTGTCAATGGGATTTGATCAATTGATCATCTGGAGTCTGCTGTAAATATAGAGTAGAGGGCCATACATAAATCATGAGGATAACTGTCCTCTTCGTATTAGAAAACCAGACAGGGATGCTCCCTGATGAAATAATAGACATAGACATTTCAGAGTGGACATTGATTTTGCCAAAAAGTGACATGACAGAAACGGCTAGCGGCAGAGAGCCTTAAAAAACTGAGGGTCAGTCGAGGGCATTGATTGTGCCAACAGGTGACATAAGAGAAACGGCTAGCAAAATCCTCGAACACCTTGTGTGGGTGCGCTTCCCTGGATCCAAACCTGATCACCTGTCAGACGGAAGAGGTGGTCTGTTAAGCCGAAATACTCTGATCGCCCAGGTCATACGGCGAGTGGAGATGACTGGAGAATGGCTAGCCGGATAATAACACAATCTAAAATTGGGTGGGTCTTTCGGTGCTTCGACCCATTCAAAGCCTTAGGGGAGGATGGCATATCCCATACTCATTTCGCATGGAAGTAACTCAAAGAGATCTTTATACTGAAGCCGGGGAGAACTCATACTATAAGACACGAGAAGAAATGGTTAATTTTCATATGTAGGCCTTAATCTTACCGGGTCAAGTCAAGCCCTTCATAGTAATTAATTCGCCCCACAGAAAGGCAAATTTACCGATGACGCACTTCATGCATGTAATTCCACCATTCAAAAAGCGGAACGAGCAGTAAATGTAACGATTGCAGCACTCCTAGACATAGAGGATGTATTTAGTGACACCACGGAAAATATATATTCAATTTCACGGAGGAACATGGTGTGAAAACCACAGCAAATAGGTGGATGCGATCGAATCTGTGCGACAGCATAGTTCAATCTTCACTCCCCGGATGCAACGTAAGAGCGAAGGCAAAAAGGGGATGCCCACAAGGTGGAGTTTTATCGTCCATCCTGTGGGCAGTCTTCATCAAGGATGTAATTCGTAGATTTAACAAATCATGTTTTTACACACAAGGTTATGTAGATAGTATATACTGGTAACAGGTTAGGGCAGTTTAGTTGAACTCATGCAAACTGTTCTCCTTATTGTTGAGAATTAGTGCAACGACTGTGTGCTACCTGTTCACCCGGATAAAACTAAATCTATGGTCTTTACGAGATGCAGAAAACTGCCAGATCTCAAGAAATCTTAGTTCTATACCATAAAAATTGACTTCTCCAGATCAGCTAAGTATTTAAGCGTCATTTTTTCACCCAAAGCTAACCTGGAAAGTACATGTTGATGGGGTAGTAAAAAAAGTCCAAAGCAGCCTCTTGGGCGTGCAGAGGCGCAATTGGAAAAACCTGGGGCCTCGAACCCAAGGTTATACACGGTAATTAATAACCGATTATAACTTACGTTTCATTATTCTGGATGCTAATAACCACTTTGGTTATTTTTAGGAATCAACTGGAAACCATGCAAAGCGTCTTTTGTCTGGCAAGTACTGGAGCTATGAGAACAACCTGAACAATGGCATTGAAATCCATCATAGGTATACCACCACTGAACCTTCTAATTAGGCAAAGGGCAGCAGCGGAAGCGTACAGACTTTCCCTCCCGTGTGGAAAAATTTTCTCACGCTGGCTCGGCCCAGACCAGGACGTCTGGTTTCCAGTCTTGACGCTGACCAGATGGTCTAGTCTGGGCCTGGCGAAAAGTGTAACGTTCTTTTTTGGCTAGCCTCAGGCCAGAGCATTTGATCAACCGCTAGTTATTGGCTGTTCAGCCATTAGTTGGGAGCTGGTCAGCCGCTGACTGGACTTCCTTTTATTAATGACTTGGAAAAAAAACATTCTTCACCCTAAATGTATTTAACTGAACAGCACTAAACCTGGACCAGACCAAACTTTCTTGATTTGATAGTGTGAATTTCTCATTTGCTATCATTTTAGACACCCTGTAACTTTTTCGACATATGTCCAAAAAAAATTTGATAATCGAATTCAGAACTTTGTTTGGTCTTGGATGGCTGATCAGCACCAGACCTGGGCCAGACCAGACCTCCCACACAAAACATAGTATTTTTTGTTCTCGGCTCGCTGATCAGCGTCAGGCCTTGGCCAGGCCAGATAAGATCTTCCAGACTAGACAGTCTAGATGAAGCCAGAGCTGAAACCAGCCTGCTATGAAATTTTTCTACGCGGGCTAAGGAAGGGTAAAAAAATGTCGAGTTGCTCGACCTGCATGATACAGTGATAAGTGTGTTGATAGGAAATGAAATAATTTTCATGAAGATTTACCTACTTTCATGAAGCTTTTAAGGTGATCTTCTTAAAAACGGAGGATTGTCACGATGAGCAAAGGACGAGCACGGGAGGACTCGTCTAGTACGCGGACGGCTCTAAAGAATCCCTTGGCTCTGGGACTGGAAACCTTGGGATGAAACCCAATGCTGGAGGCATGCCTAGAAAATATTAATGAACGTGACCTTGTTGATCATCACATGTACATATGCTCTGACAGCCAAGCTACTTTTGAAGCCCACCGTTCGGAGGTGATTACTCCCAGACTCTAAAAAACTATTAAACTTGAACAAAAATCAGGTGCAAATAGAGGTGGAAAAAATGTAAAAAAACTAGTAAACGTCAGAGTGATGTCACTTCATTGAACGGAGTGACTTTGAAGACATTCTCTATACAACAATAAACGTCTTCATGGCCGAAGACAACTAACTGCGCTCCCTGTGGCCTATAATTTCAGAATTTTCTGAAACATGTATCGTAATTTCGAATTCATGGACATCAAAATAATAATTTACAATAAATTTAAATGCAAAAATTATGATTTATGAAAAAATAAGTTTTGTTTTTTTACAAATTTTGGACCATACAAACGTTCTTTAATGCCCCTCATTAATTTCCAAAATGCTCAACTCGATATCTCATTTTGTGTAAATGTAAGTTGTTCCAAACAAAATTTCGGTAACCTAGAAATCAGGTAATTATGCCATGGCCCTAAACCTAATAAAATACTTAACCAAGCAACTGATCGGTATAATAATTCCAATTATATCAGAACTGTGAATAGGAACTGTCATTTAGATTTTACAGAACAACAGTATAGTCTCTGGTACAAAATAATAATTAAATTTAGAACAGAACTGTTCTTTTCTTCCTTGGCAAAAATTACCGAAGAAAAATTAACAATAGAGAAAAAATTGAGTTGTGGGTATATTTATTATTATAGACAAGTTTTTAAATAATACATGGTGTTTCTTAAGGGATGAAGAATTGACCTTAGATTTGATAATGAATTCGGTGATCAAGGTCGTGGAGGTCTTAAAATAAAAAGGCTATGTTTAGTATGTTTAGCACATGCTGACATAAGATCATTTAGGAATGTTGCCAGAAGGGGTAGACAACACTCTTAGCAAGACAAATAATAATGTATGTAGTTTGCGCTCATTCGCGACGGTTTTCACACAAGTCTCAGCAGACTGCAAAATATTTTTAAATTCGAAAAATATAATTGGTGCGCTAAAAAATACATAAATTTACGATCGGTGCAAGGTGACTTCTGAATCTTAAAATTAAAATTTGTGTTAATCTTCAGTGACTTCAAATGACGAGTGTTTCCACTGAAAACAAATATATAACAAAAATAATACTATAAAATATTAAGCCGAAAAATTAGAAGATAGTTTTTATTGAAAATTAAAATTCATCCAAATCAAAAAGCCAATTTTTTAAATAAAATAAATATAATCTATATTCAAAAATCTAAAAGTATTCTACATTTTACGAAATTATTTAACTTGAGTGACACTTAAGTAATTCAACAAATGGGTGATTGCCACAAAATTGATTATTTTAGACATTGAGATTGTCGAAAACTACGAAATTTCCAAATTGTCTAAATATGTATTTTTAATTAAGGGTAACCCAAAAAAGTATGAAAATAACAAACTAAGAGATCTAGGTATATATTTGTGATGAATATGAATTTAACACGTTGCTAAAGTTCGTATGAGAAGGCAACAAAAATCTTTCAAAAATCTTTCAAAAATCTTTTAAAAATATTTTGAAATTTGGGAAAATTTACTATTTTCACGATTTATTTTATTTTGACTTTACCGAACATTTAATTAAAAATACTACACAAAAATAGTGATCAATATTGAGTGTAATTTGGAATCCACTTTGATAAATCGATTTTTAACTATACTAAAATTTTCGTTAGCATAAAATTAACAATTTTAACCAGCATTATGAATAGCTCGATTTTTTTCGAGTTTTATCCTAAAATAGCAATGCAGCGAGGACAGACAAAAAACTTGTGGGACACATTTTGAAGTGATTTTTCATATCCTCAACTAAAAAATATTAAACTCTACTCTTTATTTATATCTTTTTCAACTGAATAAAAGTAATATCTCTGAATATTAAATATTTAAAAAATGGTGTGAATAATATTTATTACTTTTTCATTTGAACTTTGTAGTTTGTGACAGGTGCGTAACAAGACATTTTAAGTCCTTTTTTAATTAAAATTTCTAAACGATGTTGTCTAAAATTTTTTAAACTTCACTACATTGTATTTTGATATAAGTACTTCACTAAGTTAATTTTATTTAAAAAAATTTATTATTCAAAGTAAGAGTGGAAAATGACTGAGAACTAACGTGCTCAACTTTTTGGCAATCCCCCAGATAGAGCTTCACATGCAGAATTATGTGCACTTAAATAATGTTTTTCTGCCTCCTATATGTACTTCTTTGCAATAATTACATAACTACTTTTTATTCATTTTATTGACACAGTCTGTTATTTATATGTGGTCCAGAAAATGTAATTGAAATCTCATGAAACGAACATTTGCTTTTTATTACATAATTTCTGAGATCATTATTCGAGTAGTTGAACATTGTTTTAAAAAAGCAGTATTTCAAGCACATAAATAATGGTAAATAATGAATTACAAATCTTTTTACATCTTCAAGCCTTTGTAGTAGAATGATGATTTTAAGCAGAATTTTATTATTTGTGGGAGTTCTTGCTCAATTGACTGGAAACAATAATGCTGAAAAGCTCGAGGAAAAAGAGTGGTGGAAAACGGCTCTGGTATACCAAATATGGCCACGAGCCTTTCAAGACAGCAATGGTGACGGCGAAGGCGATTTACAAGGTGAGTTGATGCGAGCGTAAATTAAAAAAGTTATTTAAAAATTTAACTCAGTATTAAAATTACAGAAACGCGTCAAACTATAAATCATTCTGAAACCATTTACTTGTATCCTTCTCCAATCCCTTAAACTTTTTTCTTCCCTATTCCACTTTTTGGCACTTGTTCATATTCCTTGCCATCTGATGTCTTATTTTGTATCCCTACACACCTTCCTTCAAAATTTTTAAGCTATTCCTGTACGTCTGCAATGAGCTACATAGCCTCCTATACCCTGTCTTTAACATCTTCTTCTATGGCTCAAATTAGTAATTAAATTAGTAATACTCTCATCTGAATTTTCATTTTTATTTGATACCACCTTTTATGAAGAAAATCCTTAAATAAATGATGGTAGAAGTACTTCTAAAATAACCTTAGGCACGATTTTATGATTCGCCGGGTCATTACTGTGTTGAAAAGAGCCATTTCACACATTATTTAGAGGAAGGTAAAGTGCAACTTTAGATATGGGTGTTGCAAGAAAAAATAGTGTAATATGATAACTTATAATCAGATCTTCAATTTGTTAAAGTAGAAACAGAAGGAAATATAAAAAGAAATTAAAGAAGGGGAAAGAAAAAGTAAGGAAAATATAACAAATGGTTAAAAAGAGGTAGGAAAAATTATTTGCAATAGAAAAATTTGAATGGAAATAATATAAAAGAATGGAGTAGCAAAAGAAGGGGCAATTTGAAAACAACTTTAATATAAAGTTGAAGGAGAATATACAGAATTTTATCAACAGGTACATTTGGGAAATACAATTAGGTATGAATGGACTAAAGGATAGAAGGGATTACCTTTGATCAATTCAAAACTCACTATACCGATGTATCTTTGATCAATTCAAAACTCACTATACCGATGTATTTTGACACGCTGATTAAGAATATGATAGTGAAAATATACGCAACTCTAATTTTCAAGGCCAAATCTCCTCAAAAAACTGGGTTTCCATTCTATTTTGAAAATATTTGATCTGAATAAAAAATGTTTCAAATAAAAGCTGTAGAGCATAAAAAAGATGTTTCATGTTGAACACGTTTTTTCTCTAAAATTATTATTTTGAGAGAAAAATGAGATTTGCCGTCCTATACGTCTGTTTATGGCTCTTCTATCAACGTCTCTCTGCCTCTCTTCTCCACCCGATCTGACCCGACCTAAACCGAAGTCATGTTTTAGCAACATTCTTTGCTCGTCGCTGACTTGTAAATAGAAATACGGAGAAAAAATAAAATATTTTGAGCTTGAGCGTTATTTTAGAAAATCGTGAAAAATCTCTTGAGTGGTTACACGAGGCTTAATTAATTCTAATCTGACGGTACTGTGGTGAGCATAAAAAGAAAATGGTTCTTGTAGAATCACTATTGGCTCGTGGTAAAGGACCCCGCTCCAAATGTATGGGAAAATGGCTTTCGGTGGATTTGGCTAAAAGTTGGTAAATATGTAGATTATAAGGGTCTAATGAAATATCCAGAAAAAAATTAACAAATATGGATAGTTTTGCGTATTACGGTGCTAAACGCTGAAAATCCGTGAAAACAATAAATCCCTATACACCAGAGTCCCTCTATAGTAGCCGTCTCGGGAGTACCCTTTATCGCTTCGCACTATCTCGGGGCTCAAACAAACCGTTCTTCTTCTCTTTCTTTCTTTTGGCTTTTGATAGCGCCAAACCGTAAACATCGCAACTCCGCTGACCTTACAAACGCCTCCCTCTGGTCCCCTTGGACCGCCTTGTCTCTTATAGAGGGAACTACTATAGAGGGACTCTGGTGTATATGCTGGAAGGGGAGAGATGATGGCACAGCAAAGTCAGTGCCAAACGCAAGTTTCATAATGATACATTTTGCGCGCATACCGAAACTGCCGAGCGCAGAAGATTTTAATTCAATAAAACGTCACTGCTACAAAGTCAAAAACGGTATCCCAGTGACATCTATATCAAATGAGGTTAATATTACAATTATATGTACACCATTAAACAGGACTTCCCGGGACATGTCTTCCCAAGAAATCACTTCGCACCTTTAAAAAAAAGGAGTTGCTGCAAGCCAACATTGGACAAATCTTTCCGGGACAAGTGCTTCCAGGAAATTACTTCCCATCTTTAAAAAAATAGATGACGCTTCGAAGCACCATTGGATAGTTCTTCCCGGGACATGTCTTCCCTGGAAATCACTTCCCACTTTGAAAAAAAACATGAGATGCTTTAAGGCACCACTGGATAGGTTTTACTCGGACGCAGGAAATCACTTCCCACCTTCAAAAAAATAAGGAATGCTTCGAGGCATTTGGTGCGGGATCCTTTGCTTGAAAAAAAAGGTAAAGATATTTAGAATGCTACGGTAGCAGTAAACATGTGGTTTAAAAAGTGCCACATTTCTAAAGCATCTTGAATGTTCATTACATACAGCTTTGCTATAAATTTGAAATTTCAACAAACCATTCGTGAAAGTAACATTTTCGAAGGTCAAGAAGTATACAAAGAAATCGTTTCCGATCGATTTTCCTCTTGCAGAGAAGTTTCATGGCACAAAACCATGAACATCCCAAGAATGTCCTTGGAGCGTTCCTAGGACGTCCAATGTTAGTCCAATCAACGTCTCTAAAACGTCCAATGTCCTAAAGATGTCCTAAAGACGTCTTGAAGACATAGGACGTTCTCGGGACGTCTTTCGTACTGATATAAGACGTCTTAAGAGCATCCCTAGGATGTCCAAAAGACATGTTCCAAGAGACGTCTTAGGAATGTCCCGAAGACGTTTCTAGGAGATCTTAAATTTTTTTGCCTACTGGGTGGTTGCTATTGAAAAAAAGGATGAAGCTCAAATTCGGGGTGTTGGCGGAATGGTTGAAATCGACGAGTGCAAAATCGGACGCTGAAAGAAGAAGAAAGGACGTGTGGTAGATGAACATGGGAATGATTCGCCGCGGGCATACACATGTAGTTAACAATTATAAATATGTCCCTATAACAAAAGGGATGAGAAGACTCTTATCGCTCTAATCAAAAAACATGTAGCTATCGGCATAGAAATTCAAACCGATTGATGAAAAGGCTATGTGAAATTAAAGGATTGTAATTATGTGCATAAGGCGGTGAATCATTCAGGACAATTTGTAAATAATGCCACCGGGGTACACACGCAAAATATCAAATCCTCCTTGCGTTGGGTGCGTCGATTTTTATCACGCGGAGGAGCTGAAAAAAAAACACAATTGAACTGATCACCTTTGAGAATTTTTGTGGCTCCGTCGTGTCAAGAAATTAAATTCAAATCTTTTCTCTCGGTTGTTTCAAGACTTTAAAATATGCTCTTCAACAAGGGGCCGTTCACTGGAGGAATCAATGATTTTCCATACTTATAATCGATTCAGAATCAATGGCTCGTCAAAATATTTTTCAGAAACATGTGGGGAATCAGCTGAACTCAGGCAGCTCCTCGCTCTTCAAAGTACTGACTTAGTACTCCAACGAGATATTGGAAAGTGATACCACCAAATAGCAAATATTTCTCTCTACATGGTATTTTCTTCTGCAAATCTCCGTCACACCTAATTTGCAGAGAACTTGCAGAAGATAGACAGAGAAATGCCGAGTTTCTCTGCATTTCGCTGCCAATACTTTTTCTCTACATACTAATATTCACGCAAATATCCGGGAGACCAAATTAGCAGAGAAATTGGGAAGTTTTTCAGATAAAAGAAGGAAGATTTATCTGCATTTATCTGAAAACGTGATTGCCGAAAGTACTTAGTACTCCAACGAGATATTGGAAAGTGGTCGGAGTGTAACTTCAATTATTTCTGTGACCACTCACAGGGACCCCCCCCCCCACGATATATTTGAAAAGGGTAGGGGTGGAAATTTAATTATTTCTCTGACCAATCACAGTGGTACCTTCTCGCCCCCAATGAGACGTTGAAAGTCGGTAGGGATGTGACTTGAATTATTTATGTGGCCAGCCACAGGAGTACCTTGGCGTGATCTAAACTATTTTTTCTAGTAACAAGTAATCACAGGTGTGTCGCAATTCCTATTTTAAGGAATTTTACACTTTTTACCAAAGTTTTCCTTCTTTTGTCGATGAATATTGATTTTAAGAAAAAATGCATTTGACATAAAAGGTGTATTTTTTAATGATCTAAAACTTTAGTTTCACCCTTTTTGGCAAATTTATTTTTTTACTGAAATAAACGGAAATACATGAAATTCAATAGTTTTATCAAATTTTGACCTTCAAATAAAATTTGCGCCTATTTTCACTATCATATTCGTAATCAGCGTGTCAAACACACATAGGTGTAGTGAGTTTCATATTAATCGGAGGTATTCCCTTTTCAGAACTTTGCCCCAAAATACTTTATAAAGATTGTGGACCAAGGGTTGGCAATAAAGTGTTCAAGTATAAGGAGAAAAAGGGAAGAAAAAAAAAAGAATTATTATTGATTCAAGAGGAAATTATGATTATAATCAAAAAAATCTGCCCATTGCGCGGACACATTCTCATCGCGCGCTGCGCTCGTGAGTTTGAGCGCACCTAGGGCGCACGACTGGTGGTTCTCGCGCTTCGCGCTCGATAATGTAGTTACCTCGCGCTACGCGCTCGGTCTTTGTATTTTCCCAACATTTTTGCGCAGGCCTTTTAAAATTAAAGGTCAAAGCATCGACAACTGTAATTTGGTTGTTGTGAATTCTCTTTTGTTAAAGCTCCTTCGGCTTTAACGAACACATTCTCATCACGTATCTCGTGCTTTACACTCGACTTTGTCCGAAATGCGAACTTTTCTATATTATGTCAACGGCCATACCACGCTGAAAACCCCAGTTCTCGTCAGATCACTGAAGTTAAGCAGCGTTGGACGCGGTTAGTACTTGGATGGGTGACCATTCAAGAATACTGACATGAGTGCTGTTGGCACATCGTGGGTGTGGTGAGCCCACACTTGTAGTTATTTATAACTACAAGAAAAACCTAGAAACACTACCCGAATCGGGTAGTGTCACGCTTACCCTGAAAGGGAAATGGTTTAATGGTATATATATATTCAACACTATTATATCAAATGTATATTATATTTATTTCTGTACCATCACGGTCTGGGACTGCTTATTCAGATATTGCAAAATAAAGTACAAATTTTGTTTATCGTGATTACTTTAATATTTTGTTTTTATTTTGCATTAAATTTTATTCTCAGCTCCCCTGAAAAAATGTATCATTTCAATAAATTTATATTATTACAATAATTCATAATACGCATTGATATTAAAACAAAAGTATTTTCATAGTCTTGTTTTCATAACTAAAGAAATGGGCATTCTATAAAAAAATTTGTTAGTAAACATTTTATTGCAACTTGTGACGTTTTTCCAAAAGCTTAATTTGTTCATTTTCAATGTTAATTTTTACGATTTAAACCAAAAATACGCATCCTAGCGTAAGGTGGTTCTAACAAGATGTGCAGATACAATTTAGGCGAAAAGTTTTGTTAAATATAAAGTTATTGTAACTTGCGTCGTTTTTCAAAACAGTTCATTTTTTTTGTTTCTATTGTATTCTTATAACAAATTTTTAGATCATTTTTATTTGAACAACTTTTGTCTATTCATTTTTTTCCGTCTTTCGTTTCGTTTTTCCAACAATTTAATTTCTTTATTTTCAGTCTTATTTTTTACGATTAAAAGAAAATCTACACGTCATATCAAAAAATGAATTATAACAAATTTGTAGATCCTTTTTGGTTGAACAACTTTCATCTATTAACTTTTTTTCGTACCTTGTGTCATTTTTCAAAAAAAAAAAATATTATTTATTTTTAATGATATTTTTTACGATTAAAACAAAAACTGCGCGTTCCATCAAAAAATGATCAATGACAAATTTAGGTATAGATGTTTTTCGGGTGTACAAATTTTGTTCATAACTTTTATTCGTACCTTGTGTCGTTTATCTAAGAATTAATTTATTTCTTTTATTTTTAATCTTATTTTTTACGATTAAAATAAAAGTTCTATCAAAAAATGATAAGTGATAAATTTATAGCTCTTTTTTGAGATAACAACTTTCGTCTGATTGTTTTTTTCTTAGCTTGTGTCGTTTGTCCAGAAATTTTTTATTTCTTTTTTAATGTTGTTTTTACGAATAAAATAGAAACTACGCGTCCTATCAAAAAGTGTTCACTAAAAAATTTGCAGATCTTTTTTGAGTGCACAATGTCTGTCAATCATCATTTGTCATATCTTGCATATTTTGACCGCAAAATCGCATTTTTGATTTTTCATTATTTGTTGTGCGGTCAAAATTTGAATTTCTCGATTTTTCGAAAAAATTCAAAAAGTTGTTGCGATAATATTGTAGGGCTTTCAAAAAGTAACATTTTTCTTTTGAAGACTTTTTTTCACACGTGCATTATTTGGCTTAAAATTTTCACTTTCTTTTTTCTTTTTAATTTTGTAAGTGCTATAACTCTGGTAATTTTTCTTTTATTCAAAAAACTCATTGGGAGAAATCGTGCGCCTTTTAGAGTACTACGAATAACCGTACAGCGAATTTTTGAATCCTAAAAAAGGTGGTCTCAAAAATTTTGCAAATGCTTTAACTTTTTTAATTTTTATCCAAAATGAATGACTAACGAACTTGATCTTTGGTTTAGGACACTTGAAGAGTATACCAAAGGCCAATTCAATCTATCAATTCTTCCGAAATTTATCGTGCTGACAAACTAAAAATCTACAGGCATACATACATACACACACAGCCAGACAGCCTCATTCGCAAAAATCTGTTTTTTGGGTTCAGAAGGTCTCGAACCGTGTACATTTGACAAAAATTCGGGGGGGTCTATTTTTACACAAATCTAATATCGTCCCTGATGAGAATGTAATAATAGGGAAAAAACAACATTTCAGGTATCATCCAGCGCCTGGATTATATAAAAGACATAGGAGTGGATGCAATCTGGATAAATCCAATTTACGAATCTCCTTTGGTGGATTCAGGATATGATATCACAGATCATAATAGCATTCATCCGCTATTTGGAGATGATAGCGATATAGAAACATTGATAGAAGAAGCGCATGAAAGAGGTCATCAATTTTGGTTTTATTTAACACAAATATTGATTGCAAATTAATAAAATAATTTCATCTACACATTATTTAGTTGACTACATAAATATTTTATGTTAATCTTTTTACAGATTTAAAAGTAATTCTAGATATAGTACCAAATCATTCCAGCATTGAGCATTTGTGGTTCAATTTATCTCGAGCAAAAGAGGATCCATATGATGATTTTTACATCTGGGCTAACGGAACTGTCAATGAATTCGGAGAGAAAGTCGAACCCAATCATTGGGTAGGATTTATAAAATATAGGATAACTAACATTGTTCAATAAATGCAAGCTTTGAAGTTGAAATGTAAATTGTAATCAAATATTAAAGATAAAAAGTTGAAGAAATCACAACGTGTTGTGTTGTACTCGTCAAAATATTTATACATTTTATAAAATTTAAATTTTGTAATTGTGTTAAAATTATATAATTCCAAGAAATTTTTTGATTATTATTCCATTCTTTTACTAGGTAAGTGTGTACGATAAGGAAAGGAATGGATCAGCATGGACTTGGGATTCAATCAGAGAAGAATGGTATTATCATAAATTTCATCAATCTCAGCCAGATCTTAATCTTCGAAATGAAGAAGTCATAGAAAAGCTTATGGTAATGTATCCCTCAGGCTTGAAAAAAATCATAATATCTGTATGTCAGTCAATTAAATATTTTTCAACCGCGAATAATTGTAACTCAATGATTATTTTTCTGATTAAAGATAATTAAAAGTTTCATTTATTTCAGGAGACATTAGACTTCTGGTTAGAAAAAGGAGTAGACGGTTTCTGCTTCTCAGCTGTATCTTATTATTATGAGGATGAGGATTTGACAGACGAATTTAATTTTGAAGAAGACGATGATGGACATGAGCAAGAAAGTAAAAACGAAAACGAGAATGAAAATAGAAATGGGAATGAAACCAAAGCTGCGTACGAAAATATAGAACTCTTGTATAGATTTCGAGAACACGTGGATAATTGGGTGGAAGAAAATAATTCAACGTCTAAGTATGAATTTTTAAGCCATTCAAAAAACTCACATGTGGATTCCTTTGTGGGTTTCCATGAGGGTCCCCATATATGGGTTCCTATACGGAAACTTGATAACTTATTTAGATAATTTACATTCTGAAAGTGTGCGAAATTGTTGTTTTATAAAAACGGTTTCTTTGCGTGAGCAATCTGAAACGCTGCCATACTTTTTCATACAAATAAGTACTAATGGACAATTTGAATATCTCCCATGACTTTTTAAACATTTTATAATCGTTCAAATAAATGTAACTTATTTAAACAATTATTTTTTCCCAGAAAATATAACAAATAATCGTCTGTTCTGAATAAAATGTAATAGTCAGTCATTGTTTGAAGTAGTAAATAAAAAAAAAACATTATGTGATTATTTAAACAATTAATTATTGTTTATTTTCAAAATATCTGAAAATTGAGTCAGAGATGTCCACTTTCTCAAATTGGTATCCTTTGCTACTTTTTGTTGAATAATTACATAATTTTGATACATTTTTTCTAATGTTCAACAAATTTCTATTTACTTAAACAATTTTTATTTGCTCAAGCAGTTTTCTTTCGAAAGCTTTTAAAAAATATTATAAAATAGAATACATGCAATTATTTTTCTGACTGTATAGTGTATACAAAGAAGATATTAACCATTTTGTAATTGTTTAAACAAATATAATTTGTTTAAACAATTATTTTTCCAAAAATATTTTCAAAATCGTATTTTCTGTATGAAACACAATGTTGAATGATTTCGACGAGTAGTAAATTCTGTGTAAAACGTCATGTCATTGTTTAAACAATTTTTATTCGTTCAAGCACCCGTGCAGAAATTTTGATCTGGCCCCGATCGGGGCCAGACCGGGCCAAATCGGGCCCAGATCGGGAATTCTGATCGGGGCCAGATCGCGGATGAAACACACGCCCAGGCCGGGGCCAGGTCGGGACTCCCGATCGGGAAACCCGGTCGGTGCCCGATCGGTACCCGATCAGTCTCATTATAATCCATTTTATGAATTTCGCGAATAAAGAGCAAATTATAAATTATAAACTATTATTTATTTAAAACCAAAATAACATACATTTAATTTAAGTAAACTCGAAACTAGTGCATGGTCCTCTCCTTTCGACGGCCACCCCAATCTTTGGAATTTCCAATAATGGTTTCAATGTTGCTTAGAGCCTCCTCCTCCGTGATTTAAAATTTAGCACAAATAACAGCTGGAAATATATGTAATGGCATCATTATTTTGAGTTAAAATTAAAGTAGTACGGGCACCTCAAGAACGGGTTTCAGACAAAAATGTTTAATTATACTTTTAAGAAACGTAAGATTATTGTAGATGGTATAAATTGCCAGGACAAGGTTTGCTTTTTATGAAAAAATGTTAAATAACCTGAAATAATTCATATGATGAAAATTCATCTTTTCGACTTAAAAATTCAACAATTTTGTTGAAATTAAATGTTCTTGTTGTTGTTAAAAATTTGTCTTTTTTATTAAATTCAACTGGTTGAAAATTCGTTTTTTTTCATGAAAATTAGTTTTGTAAACTGTAATTTTGACGATTCATCTATATGGTTGAGTATTTGACTTTTTGGCTTAAAAATTTAACTACATACTTTATTAAAATTTCATCTAGTTTCTTAACGTTGGAAGTTGAACTACTTAGTTCAAAATTTTATTTGTTTGTTGACAAATCGTCTTTTATTCAAAAATTGAACTATTTTGTACAAAAATCTATTTTTGTTGGTTGAAAAATGAATTTTTTCAATCGAAAATGTAACTATTTCATTTCTGGTTGAAAATTGAGTTTATGAGTTCAAAACTCGCCTTTTTGTGGTAAATTAATGTCCCTGGCTGAAAATTCATCTATTTTCTGAAAAATTTGTCTTTTTAGGTTGAATTGAACTGTTTTTGATTTAAAATT
>CAKNYM010053237.1:354386-376113 GCA_932195095.1 Andricus curvator
GGTTGAATTGAACTGTTTTTGATTTAAAATTAACACCTTTTTTGACTGAACATAAAAATTACTTGGTTAAAAGTTGAAGTTTAAATTTAAACTTGTTCATAAAAATGAAACAATGTGGTAGAAAATAACATTTTTGTTGAAAATTCATCTTTTTTGTTATACATTTAATAATTTAGTTAAAAATACATATTTTTGGATTGAAAATTCAACTAATTAGTTGAAAGTTGAACTACCGCGTTAAATATTTACTTTTTTAAAAAAGATTCACCTCTCTGGTTGAAAGTTAAACTTTTTTGTTAAAAATTTGTGTTTTTTTGTTGTTAAAAGTTAATTTCTTACCTGCAAATTTAACTATTCCATTTTTGGTCTTCATTGACAATTCATCTATTTGTTTAAAGATTCAACTTTTCGGGTTGAAATTTCAACTGTCTTCAGAAAATAAGCCTTTTTACTTTAAAACTGAACTATTTCGTTAAAAGTTAAACTAAATTCTCCAAAATTAGCTATTTTTGCTTGACAATTCAAATATTTGATTGTTAATGCAACTGTTTGGTTGAAAATAATTTATTTTAGTTAAAAATTAATTTCTTTTTGTTGAAAATGTATCTTTTTGGGTTGAAAATTCAACTTTTTTGTTGATAATACAATATATTTCGATTGCAAATTATAGGGATCTAAAGTGTTTCACATTGAATTCAATATGCGGTATTTTCAAAAACAATCCAAAATTGGTAAAATAATTTAGATTAATAATGATTAAACTGGTCCCGAGAAAATAAAATAAAAACAGTTTTTCAAATTTGACAAGCGCCCCACGTGCTCTCAGAACCGTTACGTGTCAACGAAACAAAAAAAAAGTGTAAAAAGTATTCAGTAAATTAACTTGCTCTTCCTCCTTGGCCCAAACGTAATCCACAAGAAAAGGCAGGAGAATAAATCCTGTTGCTAAATTTCCCATTTTGCATGGTCCACATTGTTTTAACTGTTTCAACGTGGCAATTGATCACCCATCATGTCACTCACATTCGTCAAAACTGAATAAAAGATAACAAAGATGGAATAATAAGACTAACGTGTAATAAGGAAGTAATTGTGAATCTACTATTCATACCTGAAACAGCGTTGATGTCGGTCAGAAATTGACTTTTAAGTGGATCCAAATTTTCTGGCTCGTCCGAATTAAAAAATTTAACAGATTGGTCAATATTAACTTCAGGATCACTTACATTACCATCTATAATAATTTCATTTACATTTGTTGAGAAAAGTCAAGTTAATTTATGGTTAATTTATTTGTGGTTAGGTGTCAATGTGCCGCAGAGCGTAATAATTACTTACTTTCATTTTCCTCACGCAGGTTTCGAGGTATACTGGGCTAGTGCTCGATGCATCCGAAAAAGTGGCGTACTTGCCTTAGGCACTTTCAAAAGTAAAATATAATAGAATATTACAAACGAGTAATATTCGAAATTCACTGCACATCAAAAAACAATACCCAGCACTAATTCTGTGAGCGCATCGAGATGGCGTTTCAGTAGGAAATCGGTCTGGCCCGGTCTGGCCCAAGTATGGGCCACAGAATTGTACCGATCAGGGCCAGATCGGGAATCCCGATCGGGGCCAGATCGGTATTACGTACGAAATCGGGCGATTTCTGCACGGGCAGTTTTCTATTAAAAAAGGTGGATCAATAATATAAAATAGAATACATAGAATGTGTAATAAATAAATATTTAAACCATGCATACTCAATTTGAAGGAAATTAGAAAAAAAAATAATTTTTTTTAAAACAATGACATAAAGCTTTTAGCTGAATTTACTACTCAAAATCATTGAATAAAATGTTTAATTCACAAAATACGATTTTAAAATATTTCTGGGAAAAAGTAATTGTTTAAACAAATTCAGTTTGTTTAAAAATTTAAAAAGTTGTTAATATAATCTTTCTATACACTATACAGTCAGAAAAATAATTGTATGTGTTCCATTTTATATATATTTTTTTTTTCAACTTTTAGAAACAAAACTGCTTGAGCAAATAAAAATTGTTCAAACAAATAGAAATTTGTTGCACATCAAAAAAAATATATCAAAACTATGTAATTATTCAACAAAAAGTAGCATAGGACACCAATTTGAGAAAAAAGTGGACATCTTTGGCTCAATTTTTAGATATTTTGAAAATAAACAATAATTAATTGTTTACATAATCACATAATGTTTGTTTTTTAATTAACTACTCCAAAAAATGACTGACTATTACATTTCATTCAGAAAATACGATTATTTTTTACATTTTCTGGGAAAAAATAATTGTTCAAATAAGTTACATTTATTTAAACAATTACAAATTGTTTAAAAAGTCATGGAAGATATTCAAATTGTCCACTAGTAATTATTTGTATGGAAAAAGACGACAGAAATTGCTGAAAATTAACAATAATACGTAAAAATGTAGTTTTTTTATTTTTGGGTCATATTTGAGGGAGAGGGGGTGGGGTAAAAATAAAAGTTATTATTATGGTTATATTTCGTAGACACACCTCTTTAATCCCTAAAAAACTTAGCAAGTTTCGATCAAACCCTGAAGTATGAGTTCAATTTTTCGAAAATCCAAAATTCCCCCATGTTAATTAAATGGGATTTTGAAGTGCCCGTTGGCACGTCTTAATATTTTAATTTGGAAAACAAAGAATTACGGATTTTCTTTCTCCGGAAATGAAAACTTTTGGGGGGATGTCTTGCCCTGTATCTCGAAAAGCGTTTTTTGGACCACCCTAATATGTATATTTCCCCATGTATGGGGATTCTCAGTAGGGACGGCTCAAAATGAGCCAGCTTTTTTCTGTGCAGACAAACATACATAGACCGTTTCCTTTCTCAGAATGTCCCAAATCTATATTACAAACATTTTGTATTCCTTTCTTTCAGAATTTTACGAATCATGAATCGTAATTTCGAATTAGTAACCTGGAATGTTTCGAAAATTTCCGAAAATTTTGAACTGTGTATTTAAAATTTCAACAATTCTATCAATTTATATTTTATTGAAAAAAAAATACAGATACGGACCATTATGAGACTCAAATATATATTTTTCAAGAGAACCTTTTGGATAATCAAAAACTTAAATAGCTTCACTGGACATAAAAAGATTTCTTTAAAACAATACACATAAGTTAAAAAATAATCAAGTCATACAACGAATTAATTTCTCAAATATTATAAAAATTGTTTCTTTTGTATCAGACTTATTTATGTTTTGCTTTGCATCTAATTACGCACTTATAAATACCTTCTATTTTTACCAGATTATTAATAGCTGCCTCTGATGATCCCGATGAGATTCTAATATCTTACTACGGTAATGAATCACATGCTGGTATCTTGCCTTTTAATTTCCGCTTCATTACAACTATCAACAGTAGCAGTAACGCTGAAGATATTAAAAACACGATTGACGAATGGATGTCCCTTCTTCCAGAAAACGCAACTACTAATTGGGTGGTAACGTTATCGATGAAAATTTATTTCATTTCGATATTAAAGAACAAGGAATAACTTCAAAAATTATCTTTATTACTAGAAAAACATCATTGCAAATATAGGTATCTTCATTAAAAAATATTTTTTTCAATTCTTTTTAAAGCAATGATTTCGTGAATGGAAAAAATTAAAGTGGAAATAATTCAATTATTATACACTCATAGTTTCTTCATTAGAATCTATCACTTTAGCTCACCAATCACGATAATTCGAGAACACCAACCAGAATGGGTTTGGACGAAATGGACGTGTTTCAAATCCTAACTTTATTATTGCCTGGCCAAGCATTCACGTATTATGGAGAAGAAATATCAATGATAGACACTCAAATTCCTTGGAATGAAACCATCGATCCAATGGGATGTGAAAATTCGGAGGACGAATTTGAACATTTTTCAAGGGATACTGCAAGAACACCAATGCAGTGGAATTCTAGTGTATCTGCTGGATTTTCTACTAATGAAGAGACATTTTTACCTATACATCCTTCTTTTGAGTACAGGAACGTCGAGAGCCAATTGGCAGATTCAGATAGTAACATTAATATTTATAAAAAAGTGGCTTCTCTTAGAAAAGGAAATCCAGTTTTTAGCCATGGTGGTTATGAATTGAAAAATCTGAATGAAAATAGAGTCCTGGTTCTCAAGAGGTTTGGAATATTTTTATTAGGTTTTGTATTATTTGTTATGTTGCCCTTCAAATTCATAATTGAGATTGATTTTCCTTTATATATTTTTTTCAGATTCTTGGAGGATTATCCAACTTATATAGTTGTTATCAATTTGGGTGCATCAAATGATACTCTTGATTTAACTTCATTGTATCCTGAGTTAGAAGATAACTTCCAAGTTGTGATTTCTACTGATTCTGATATTAACACGTGAGCATAGATTTTTTTGTACTTAGGACATTAATCATTCATGAAATGCAAATTTTTCTGTGATCGTAAAAAAATAACATTTCTAAAAATAAATATCTGCCTCTACAGAACTGAGATCGAAGGTTCCTTCAGCCTATCAGGAAACGAAGCTGTTGTTTTGAAAGGTAGAGGAAACGCAAATGAGTCAACAACAATGTTCGGTAGGTTATTTTTCATTAAGTAATTAATAATTAAATTTTTTTAAATAAGAGTAAAATATATTATTGAAGCATTCTTTCATTATCTAGATGAGGACGAAGATAGCTTAACTTTAACAACTGTATCTGATGAAGAATCAGTGACTAATGAAGAAGAAAATTCAAGTAAAGAAAACTATGAAAACCCAATTCCTGCTGAAGAAGAAGAAACAATTACCTTAGCTGACTCAGCAGCACATATTTTACAAAAAGATTTAGGTGTCATGTATTTGGCACTATTCTTTATAACTTGGAATTTATTGTTCTCATAAAATGTGAGTATGTAATTAAGCAAAATCAATTATTAGAGAAAATACAATTGTTGCAGATGAAATTTTGTTGAAAAACAGTTTATTTTCAGACAGTGTTAAAACATGTTGATGATTTGTTTAAACTTTTTGTCCGATCTTGTTCATATTAGCATCAAAATGAAAAATTAGTCAAGAGAAGCCAAGAAATTAATTAATTTGTACATATTTTGGCAAAAAAAATTAATTTTTTCGCTCCATGCGCTTGACAAACTGCAATAAAGTAAAATTGTCAAAAATGATTTTTGCTTTCAATTAATGTAAAAATAAATCTGAATACTAGAAATATCTGAATATAAGAAAATGCCAAACTTTTTATGAAATATAATTGTCTCAATTAAAGTATAAATAATAAGAAATATTCCCTCTATGGAAGTATAAGAAAACTTCCCGAAAGTATAAGAAAAAGTTCCCAATGTCATATGGCTTTGTTAATTTCCTAACGTTTTCGAATTATTCTTGATTTTTTCAAAAATAGTTCCGACACATTCAGAATTTTTTCCAAAAATTACGGAAAGTTACCTATTTTTTTGGAAAAAGTATTTTATCTAACCAAATTTGGGAATATTCCATGCTGAAGGATAGGGAAGGTTCCCGACATTTATTTCAGTATACAAAATAGTACATTGTGTATCGAGGGCGTAAAGAAGGCTATCTTGACGAGTGAGAACTTGCCGCCCGCGCGAAGCGAGGGCGGCAGTCACACGAGGCGAAATAGCCGTACGCCCTCGATACACACGATACTTTTTGTGCAACCCTCCTTGAAAATAAGCATGTGAAGCAGATAGAGGATGTTTGGTTTACTTGACAATTTTAGATTATAAGTGAAAGGAAGAAATAGCGTACTTTGCAGAAGGGAGGCTGAGGGGTCCAGCGATACATTTTTTTTTTTTTTTTTGATAAAGATAATTTCCTCCATATTCTCACTTGTGTGGTGCAGTGTATGTATAGCGGGCGTAAAGTTTCATGTCGGCCCGGCGGCGGAGTGCGCATGTGCGAACGTCACTAGGCTGGAAACTTTATTTATTTTTTGTACTAAAGTTTTAATAAGCATTGATTTACATGTTTAACACTTAACTTATGAGACTTTTTTTTGTTCCCTATTTAAAAAAAGTTTACTTTTTCACCTTTTTGAACGATAATAGAGCCATTAAAAATGAATCTTAACGTAATATTTAAACTATTCATTTAGTGGATAAATTATCAGAATATTGGCAAAGTTGGAAAAAAGGTATTTTTGTTTCTCCTTGTAGGAGGAGCGCGGTCGGAGGGGGAGAGTCGATATTCCAAAAGTGTTTAGTCCAAAATTTATAACTCTGAGGCTTTAGTTTTACCAAATTTTGGAAAAATATACAATTTTAGTCAATCATTTTGTCGGAGAAAAGACTCGCTACGACTTCCACATATATCACTTTTTAAGTAAATTATTTACTGTCTCAAATAATTTGAAAAATATTTACATTAGAAATGTTTTGTGAATAGATATTCAAATGATTATATTTATTACCTAATTAATTTCAGATGCTTCAAATAAGATATTTCTTATACACATAATTTGATATCAAGTACAACAGATCCTAAAGCTCTAAAACTATATATAAATTCACATGGAAAGTTAGATTCAACATTGCATAGTCACGCGAAATAAAATCATGCAAATGTAAATGCGATAGATGCATATCTGCATTAATATTGTAAGTCACGTCATTAAAACAAAAGCCCTTTTAAACATTCTGAGCTAAAAAAAAAGCCGAGGCAAGTGACGTTTAGCAACACTTGTTGCACCCATTAACATTCTAATTAATAATAACATTCTATTTCTATACTAGTTTCAACATCTGCTTCACTCTTTAAAAACCCAGCGACGGAAACAGTACATACTTTTAAAAACCATTACTTCATTAATTTAATTCAAAATATTATATTCTCTTTAATTTATTTTTTTAAACAATAGTCATGAAACTTTAAACCTTCATGAATCTGAATTTAAAAAAAAATATATATATATATATATCTATATTATTATTGAAAATAAATATCTGCAACCTTGGGTAAAAAGTGGCTATTGAATGTCAACATTTTCATTAGAGATTATACCTTATGTCTTTAAGATAAGAGCCTGGAAAGAGAAAACATATTGATTAATTTCATTTCAAACTAGAACTTTATCTTTTACCATGTGTTTGTGTCAAGTCTCAGTCAGTTAGAGTATTATTACGTGATGGACGATGGAAGATTGTGGTTACTAACGAAACATCTACGATTATAAGCACGAGGACTTAAATTTAGAGAGCTGTTGTTATTTTTATTGTTATTACTATTATTATTTCACCTGTGAGTGACAAATTTAGTGACTAGCTGTCAAATATCGAATATCGAATGCGAAAACTTGAATTTTGTAAAGTCAGAGTGCTGTGAAACACCTACGGGTATGGAAAAATGGTACCTAAAGAAGATTCTTATCTGCTTGCAAATTCTGGGTTCGAATCCATCTGGATAAATGGGCACTATGAAAAAAATATTGAACAAGGTATGCAAATTCAAGATTATCATTTTGTTCTTTTTATAAAATTTAAAATAAAGCTCCATTTCCTTTTGGCACTATTTCGGAATTTTCCTTAAGACTAACCGGTCAAGTATAGTGCTAGGGCTAGTATTTATATTTTTTAATCAAAGCAAATAAAATGGGTATCTAAATTATCACTATAGCTGACAAGACTAATTCTATCCAAAGATTTCTGTCATATACATAGTACACATCGCAGACTTAGTTTATCTTACTTTTCTCAAATTTTAAATTTTCTTAAGCTTTTGAGCATTTTCTTAATTAAAGGAAAATGCTGAATAAAATTAAATTTAGAAAAATTTAAAAAAAAAAGTTTGTTTTTGGCATCACCAGGCGCATATTAAAGAAAATTCTTTAATATGTGACCAAACATTTTATCGTTAGATGATTTTTCCCAATAATTGTGAAATGCATCACGTAAGCAATGAGAGAGGCATTGTTAATCAGTCTTTGTTATTTCTTCTGATATCAAATACTCAACTCAACGATTTTTTTCGCATGCGCTTACCAGTAATAATTCAATCGAACTTTATTATTTGTTTTTATTTAATTATGGCTTTAATACTTTTGAAACTAAACATAAATTTTCTTTGTGATATCACAAATATATTATAAGTGATAAAGCTGAATTAATAAAATAGTGATTTTTATTTCGTGAGGTATGTCGTACAAGCAAAATAACTAAAAAGGTTGCCAAAAATCAAAACAAACACGACGGCAACCGTCCTCAAGGAAGGGTTTCGTAGGCTGCCTACAGGATTCGAAAGTAATTCCAAATCATGAAAACCCAAAATTTAAATAATCGTTGGAGGGCTTTTTAAAAAAATTCATATTTTAAATATATACATTTTTAATTTATGTTACAGGTAGGTTATTTTTCATGAAAAATAAAGTAAAAAAGTTTCACGAAATATTTCTGTAGAATGATTACCTCGAGTTCTGTTCTACAGTGTCAACAAGTCCTTTTCATCTAAAAGGTTATTGAAAAGCTTTATTACTTGGCATTTTTGTGCAGAGTATGATTGCCTGATAACTATTAATATTTTCAGTACGAAATAAAGGTAATCGCCAGGAAACTTTTTTTAAAATAAGGAAAATGTGAATTTTTTGAAAATGCCTCATTTTTGTAAAACTATTACCCACAGTCCTGTGAAAGGTTTTTTTACATTTTAAATATATAAAATTCTTGCAAACTTGTTTTAATTGAATTTAGAAAGTTCTTTTTTTTCTTCTTTTTTTTTGTTAGATGTACTTGTTCACGTGTTCATATTTTACAAAACATGTTTATATGTTTGATATATGTTCTTAAGAACATATAACAAAACAAAAAAAAAGCTTTCTAAATTCAATAAAAACAGTTTTGCAAGAAATTTCTATATTTAAAATGTAAAAAACCTTTAATAGGACTGAGGATAATAATTTTTTATGTAAAATAACCCTTACGAAACAAAAATCAGGAATTTTAAAAAAATTCAAATTTTCCTTGTTTTCAAAAAGCCCTTCAGCGACTTATTTCATTTCGTACTGGAATTATTAGTAGGTCATTAGACAATTATATCCTACAAAGAAATTCTGAGTAGTCAATCTTTTCAATAACCTCTTAGGTGAAAAGGACTTTTTAGCGCAGAAGTTGAGATAATCACTTTAGAGAAATATTTCTTTAAACTCTTTTACTTAATTTTTCATGTGAAATAACTCACACGTATCATAAATTAAAAATGTTCAGAAGAAAATGTTCGATTTTTAAAATATGAATTTTTTCAAAAAGCCCTTCAACAATTATTTTAATTTTGTGCTTAAAATGTGTGTATATCATCACAGACTTATATTCCGCAAAGTACCATTGGTTAACTAGACTTTTAGGTTGAACTTGGTTTAGATTCACTGATATAAAAAAATTTAGAATATAAAATAGTAAATTTTATTCTCTGTTGCAATTCTACATGCAAAGAAATTCAATTTGAGCCAACCACGAGGAAAATTGGACTAAAATAAAAGCTTCCAGCATAAAGGTCTAAAAATAAATATTTCCATATTTCTTCATTTTTCTTAGTTTTTAACCACTAAAGAAAAGAAAACCATAATAGATAAGCGCTTGAAAATATTTTTCCTCAAATACACTACGACTGCCCAGGCAAAAAGAATCGATTGAATGGAAAATATTTTAATCGGAGAATTTAAGAACACCGATTCACGCGAATTGCGGTCTATCGGTTTGTGAAATTTTTAATCGGACTCATAAATTTAATTATTCCAATCGGTCACCATATAGCCACCGCCGATTCAGGAAAATTTCTTTGAATTATTTTTTTTTGAATCAGAGCCATCGGAACATTTACCAGCTGAGTTTCTTATATTTCAGAGAATATAGTTCGGATTAAAAAAACCTGAAGAATAATTCAACGAGATTCGCCTAAATTGGTGGTGGCTGTATGGTTGACGATTGAAATGATCAAAATTAGCGCGAATCGGCATTCTTAAATTCTCCGATTGAAATAATTTTCATTCAATCGATTCTTGTTTCCTGGGTGTGTTTATTAATTATATTATATTTATATATTATATATTTATTAATTATTCAAACAATTTTTGTAAACAAATACATATTGTCTCCTTTTCTTTGAACCAATGATTTGTTTACTTGAGTTGAGTAAATATTGTTTAGAGGCAAATCAAGTCATGCCTCGATTCAAAGAAATCATTTTTTTGGTGATATTTATTTAATGTAAAGAAATATTTCTTTGCAATAAATATGATTCTGTTTTTCACGCCGTAGAAAATATTACCTAATTTCAATGAAATCGATTCCTTGAAGTGTTTAATACATATTTAAATTAAGTACCGTCAAACGGGGTAATTTCAGACATGTGGCGTAATTTTGGACATTCCTGAATTAATATTTTAAATTACTTAAGGGGGTTTTAACCAGAATCTAGAGGTCCAGTTAAAGCCTTAACTGGATCTAGATATTTTTTCCAAATAAATAATTATTCATCGAATAGAAAAAAATATGTATCCGATGCTAAGGTTTGATATGATTATTATTGCTGGTAGTAGTAGTAGTATACCATTAAGCCACTTCCCTTTCAGGGTAGGCGTGACACTACCCGAAGTGAATAATTATATACACTTGAAAAGTATTTAAACAAAATTAAATATAGATCTATTTCATAGAAAGAAATCGTCGTTTGGATAAACAATCTACAATTAATTAATTTGAGCAAATATTTGTTCGAACAAAGAAAATAATTTTTTGGAATAATTAGATATATTTGTATTCCGTTGAAATAAGTATTTTTTTAACTTGACATTTTGGCATTATTGTGTCAATTATACATTTATTTCAATGCAAATAACATTTGTTTGAATGAAATGCTCATGAAATACGTTTGAAGAAACGTTTTTTTTGGTCCATGGAAAAGAAATATAATATATAAAGACATAATAATATTAAAAACTATAATAATATAATAATTATCTCTTTACTTTAAATCAAGCACTTGTTTCTTTGCAGCAATTAATATTTTGTCAACTTTGTTAGATGCTTATTCTGAACTATAAGTTCATGTAGAATCAATTGACATTTCACGTGATTGGATACATTTTTCTAAGAAAAATTGATCAGATTTCCTAACAAAAAATACATTTACTGTCATTTTAACTAATCAAAATGTAGTTTTTTTAATGTGTTCCAGAATTCTTGAAATTTTATGATGTTAAGTTTGAAATTATTTAATTTAAAAAGTTTCAAAGTAGTCAATGTTAGAAGCTTTCGACATTATGCTTTATTTTCTTTTTTCTCCATTGGTCTTAAATCAATACTTTTTAAATATTGACTTATTTTTAGTTTCCAAATCGGGTCAACGCCATAACATCAAATACAAATTAAATTTTTTTATTTGGTATCTTAAAATTATAAAGACTTAAAATAAAAACTTATACTTTTGTAACGCTTCGGGTTTGTAATTGTACAGTTTAAATGGCTTTCAGTTTGAAAAAAAAACAGAAAATTGTCATTGGTTCTCATTTTTTGGCAATTGTCTAATTTATCTGGCTTTGAATTCTAATTTACTAAATTTTGAAGACCAATAACTTGAAAATGAACGATTTTGAATGTTTTACTTTTAAAAAGTATTTATTATTTTTTTCTGTATTTCTTTTATATTAGTGCAACGTTAGGTATAAACGTAAACGAATCCTAAGTTTATCAGCCACATGCACCTACAAAAAAGGATTTCGCAGCCTATTTAAATATATTATGTAATATGCTTAAATTGGATATTTTCATTTTACTTAAAAGCTGGTTTTATGATAGCGGGTTTCAAGTTGGCACTTTAGGGTCCCATACCTTTTGACAGTGCCAAACCTTGGAGTGTCAAAATTTGTCAATTATGCAATTATGGCGTTCCAAATTTTGGCTCTATTGGAATTTCTAATATTGGCGCTTATGCTTTCTTGAAATTACAAATTTTGGCGCTTTCTAAGACGCTTGTCTTTCTCTTGACTTGACATTTCACAAATATGAACAAAAACCCTTAGAACTAAGGAATTTTGATTTTCAGAAAATTACAGTAATCAAGGAAATGACGAATCCCGGCCCCAATAAGTCTGGTTTCACATTATAAATTGTTTTAAGAAACTAAAATTGTTTTGACATCTTAAAATATGTGAAGATTTTCGAGAAAACTTTTAATATACCAATAAAAACATTACTGCTTCCAGATTTGAAATTGCTTAATTTAAAAATTTGATTTATGAGTACATCTTATTTGATATTGTTGCATACTTTTTCAAGAAATTGAAAATACATTTAAAGCAGTTTGAATGATTTAATTTTTAATGTTTTCAATTTGAAGTTGTTGAACTTGAAATCCTCAAAATGCAATAATATTTTTCGAAATTTAATTATTTACGTAAACAAATAGATATTTTTTACAGAACTGACCAGGGAAGATCTAAGATACTACACAGCAGGACCAGTCTGGATAAAAATACGATTATTTCTTTTCTGGATGTTTTGGACAGCTTTTATAGCAGTCTTTATAATTTCAATATTATTATGTTGGTGTATTATCCCGTACCCGTCATTATGTTCCGAATAATAGTCACGTCTATCACAGGTAATTTACCCAGTACATATAAAATTGCAAATTATATTACTTTAAGAATTTAATTTGAAAAATATTAATTAAAAAACGAAAGTTTCTTCATAAGGCATAATGTTTAAAAAATGTAATTCTTAATTTCAGATTCACTAAAGAATTCAATGATGATGAATGGAAACTCTTCTGTCTAACAATAATTAATACCTATAACAGCTGTCTACTGTAATCGATCGATCATTATCGAGATAAAAATATTGGAAAACTTTAAGGACTCACATCTTGACAGTCAAAAGTGAGGTGGAATGTTTTTCCCACTAAAACAAATTTATTGACCCAGTAGAATTTTTGTGTAATTATGTAAATATAAATTATTATAATAATTATTTAATCATTATACGTATATGTTTAAGGCAAAAATAATGTGTTGCAAAGAGTGTAAAATAAAATTGTCCAGAAAATCAATTTATTGAATTTTATTTATTTATCAAATCTTCTCTCTGAAATAAATTAAAGATAATTTTATAAATGAGTCAAAATTAATGAATAAATAATTTTAGCAATCAACAACTATTTAATTATTTGAGAATCACTTTTATGCTCTATCAGATCTATAATAATTAATAATTTAAAAGCGATTTTCCATCATAACACAAAATGAACAAATATTTCTCACTTATATAATTTGTACATTTTTATTTCTTTTTATTTAAATAATTTTTATAGAAATACACGTAAATCTTAAACTAATATTCATTACTCTTTTCTTATCAAAAGATGATCTAATTGATTTTCTATAACTTCCGGCAACACTAAAAAGGGAATTTATTAGCCGATTCTTTTCCAATTTCCAGTTATATCTGGTTTTTATCTAATTTAATCGTGGCGTATATCACATTTGGAGCATCTGTCTGATTAAACATGTATTCAATCACGTTTTTTACATTCTCATCTCAATGAGAAGTTATTGGTTTCACAGAAAAATCAGAAGATAAAGTATACATCCATTTCAGTTTAAAGATTCGCTGCGACATAAATTAACCTTATCGAATAAACTTTACACAAAACTGAGATAATTTCGTCTTTTCAAACTGTCTCGAAATAATTTGTCAGTGAAAAAGCATCGTCTGCTATGTATATGACAGTAGTGTGAAGAACATGAAAATATGAATGAAATCGGTCTGGAAATCAGGACAACATATATTTTTAAAAATATTGCACATATTACATTTTTATTTTTAAAATAATTGCACTTATCACGGACAAATGAAAATATATTTTTTATGACTGAGAATAAAGCACTTGACACTAGTCGAAAAGTCGCCAGATTCACTATGATCTTAACCATAGATCAGAAAATAAGAGGTAGGAATTTCCGTCCTGACATTTTATTCATGAAACTATTTTTTGAATACAAATTTGAAATGTACTTTTACATTGGGATTGATTTTTAATTATTATTATTCAAGCTTGATTATATCCTTAAATAAATTAAGGATGCAACTTATTTATCATATTAGAAATCTTGTTAATGCTTCAACCTCAAAATTAATTTGATTCCTATTTTTCTTTTTGTTCGAAAACAAACGATGGTTGTTGTTGTGTCAAGTTCTTTATTTTCATTCACGAAAAATACTTTACAATTCATCCGCGATAAATCTTCTTATTTTAAAAATAATAATTAAGTAAGCGAGAAGTTATTTTAAATCTGGTATCCTGATTTATAGCACGAATTCACTCATACTTTGTCGGTTTCCCATTGCTGCTAAGGACGTAGCAAACGACAGGCTTTTATTCCCTAGTAGGATAAACTTTCGCCAAATAGCACGTAAACTTTATCAGTGGAAAATTTTACATGCAACAAAATTTAACTTTAGTTTTTTCTGTGTTTATGCGAGAAATGACTTTCGCGGATTCCATCAAATGTCGACGTTTTGAGACCCCGTGAGTCAGGAAAAATAGCCTTACGTCGCGTCGGTAGCTGATGGCTATCGTTGCCGTCGTTGTTGTCGTTTGTATATCGGATAACTTTTGAAAGACTACTCGGATTGGATTGTGCTTTGGCACACTTTTCAAGGGTGTAAAAAGAAAGAAAGTGTTTGTTAGGCAGGTATTTTTGATGAAAATTCAAAAACTTGGAGCAATTTGAAAACTTTTGAGACAATTTTTTTCAAGGTTTGAAAATTCTATGTACGACTATTCATAGTATTCGAACGAAAAATAATTAAAAGTCAAAAATTATATTTTGCGGTCAAACTATGAAAGCTACGAAAAAATAGACGAAAGTTGTTCACCCAAAAAAAGAGCTACAAATTTGTTATTATTCATTTTTTGTTAGGATGCGTAGTCTTTGATTAATGAAATTTTTTTGTAAAAACAGCACAAGCTACAAAAAAAATTGATAAACAAAAGTTGTTCACTCAAAAGAGATCTACAAATTTGTTATTAATTATTTTTTGATAGAATTTGTTTTTTTAACCGTAAAAAATGACCTTGAAAATAAACAAATTAAGTTTTTGAAAAAACGCCACAAAGTGAAATAAAATGTTAATTAACGTTATTGTTTTTTTATAGGATACGCACTTTTTTAATTATAAAAACAATATAATGGCAATACATCTGTTTCAATATCAATGCATATTATATATATATATATATATATATATATATATATACCATTAAACCATTTCCCTTTCAGGGTAGGCGTGACACTACCCGATTCGGGTAGTGTTTCTAGGTTTTTCTTGTAGTTATAAATAACTACAAGTGTGAGCTCACCACACCCACGATTATTTTCACCCACCCATTATTATTATGAATTATTATAATATAAATTTATTGAAATTATACGTTTCTCAGAGAAGCTGAGAATTAAAATTAGTGCAAAATAAGGAACCAATATTAAAGTAATCATGAAAAATAAAAATTATAAATTATTTTGCAATATCTGAATAAGTTAGTAGTCCCTGCGTGATGCGAATGTGTTCGTTAAAGCCAAAGGAGCTCTAACAAAAGAGAATTGACAATTCACCAAATTACAGTTGTCGATGCTTGACCTTTAATTCCAAATGGAATGTGCACGAATGTGGAGAAAGTACAAAGACCGAGCGCGTAGCGCGTGGTCACTATATTCTCGAGCGCGAAGCGCGAAATAAATATATGATCAAGCCCAAGATAAATATATTATCAAGCGCGAAGCGCGAGATCCAACAGATGCGCGCTGCACAGTGGTAACAATAGTATATTGTGCTACAAGTGCGGAAAGTAGGCAGTTCCACACGAGTGTGAAGTTTGCTGTACGAGCCAGAGGCGACCCGAAGGTGAGCCGATGGCAAGTACTGTAAACTTCACAAGAGTTGCAACTGTCTACTTTCAGCACCTGTTGTACACGATTTTTTTGTAACAAATGCAGGACATTTTCGATTCGAGAAACAACAAGAATAAATTTTTCGGAAATTTATGGTAATTTTTTGAAATTTATGTTAAAATTACCAAAAATTACCGAAAATTTCCGGAAATTTTCGGTGAATTTGTATATTGCCGAAAATTTCCAGGAATTCAAGGTATCAAAAGCTTTTTGGAAAAATCAGAAAATTTCCGGAAATTTATGAGAAGTTGTTAAATCATCGGAAATTTCAGGTGTCCAAAGCTTTTTGGAAAATTTTTTCAAAATTTCCGGAAATTTATGGAAAATTCCTAAATTACCGGAAATTCCAGGAATCCAAAAAATTTCGATAATTTATCGGTAATTTATGGTAATTCATCAGTTATTTATGGTAAGCTGGCACTTCGAGTTTGTCCAATCACTATTCACTACTCACAATCAGTCTCTCAAGCGTCAAATCATAATTAAGTGAGGTTTATTATTCCGGCAGTCCTGGAAAGTAAATCTCAATCGAAATGCACAAGCGCAACAGCAAGAAAAAGTAATCTGGCTGGAACTGCGCAAGCGCAGCAGCTGGAAAAAGTAATCTCGCTCAAATAGCGCAGGCGCAGCAGCTATAGAATAGTATATTATGCACCTAGGGGGAGAAGAGGTGCTTTTTCGACGAGTGTATGTTTTCAGTACAAGTCGTAGGCGAGCGCGTAGCGCGAGCCGGAGACGAGTACTGAAAAGGTACACGAGTTGAAAAAGTGCCTCTCCCCCTTGGCGCATACGATATTTTTTATAACAAATGGATGATTTCAGACCTTTCTCGAAATACAGTCATGATTTCAGTCCATAATAGATTTTGTATAATGAAGCATGAAATTAATGTTAACCTAATTTATGGTAATTTTAGAGGTGATTTGTAACTTTCCATAAATTATCCAAAATTCATTTTGAAAAATTTCCATAAATTACCGGAAATTTATGAAAAATTTCGGTCATCCATGGTAATTTTACAGGCAAATATGGTAACTTACCACAAATTATCCAAAATTCATTTTGAAAAATTTCCCTAAATTACCGGAAATTTCGGTCATTTATGGTAATTTTACAGGTAAATATGGTAATTTAGCCAAAATTCATTTTCAAAAATTTCCATAAATTTCCGGAAATTTATGAAAATTTTCGGTCATTAATGGTAATTTTACAGGTAAATATGGTAACTTATCCAAAATTCATTTAAAAAATTTCCATAAATTTCCGGAAATTTATGGAAAATTTCGGTCATTTATGGTAATTTTACAGGTAAATATGGTAACTTATCCAAAATTCATTTTAAAAATTTCCATAAATTTCCGGAAATTTATGAAAAATTTCGGTCATTTATGGTAATTTTACAGGTATATATGGTAACTTTCCATAAATAACCGCAAAATTTTATTATCTGCAACCAAAGTTTCCTCACAGTTTTTACGGTGAGTGGGCTGATAACCATAAAATGCGAGCTCATAGATGCATAATTTTCATTATTCACCTCTGACGTCACTTTTGAGTCCCTAGGGAGTAAAAAGTACTTTTTACTCCCTAGGGAGTAAAAAGTAGAGCTTTAGCCCCGCTTCATAGGCGTCGAAAAGGGCTGAAATCATGCATGTGTCATAAAAAGTCTTTTTATAACTGCTTTTTACCACGGCTTTGGAATTGGTCACTTCCCGCACGCAATACATGCCTCGAAAAGCGAACATTTCGTGCGTGCGTTACAAAAACGTACTTTTTCGTCTCGAATACCTAAAGGATATAGGAATTATATAAAACACATTTTTTAATGGCATTTTTCATGCGGATTCCAAATCCGGCCTGTAAATTAACATAGGTCTTCATGGTTCTGAGAAAACGACGATTGAATGTCCTACTCTATTCCTTTGAGGGTTGAACTATTCCCACAGATTAAAATTTCCCCATTCATAGTGTTTGAGGGTTTTTAAGGTCGCTGGCTCCAAATCCGAGGTCAAACTGTCAAAATCCAAAATGGCGGATGAAACTGTACAAGCAACACCGATATGGGTGAAAAATGCTATTTCCGGTTTTTTACGAGTCGCTGATTTCATCCACCATATTGGATCCACCATTTTAAATCTTTAAATTTTGACTCAAGATTCGAAATCAGCGACCCGAAAAACCTCGGAATAATAATTTTTAGCCATATCGGTGTTAATTTTACAGTCTTGATCTGCCATATTGGATCCGCCATTTTTAATTTTTTAATTCTTACTTAAAATTTGAAATGGTCGACCCGAAAACCCTGGAATAGTCATTTTTAACTGAATGATTTTTCTAAAATTTATGATCTGCCATATTTGGTACAGCATTTTTAATTTTAATCTTCTAGCTAATTATTCGAAATCAGCGACCCGTAAAAAACCGGAAATAGCACTTTCTAGCCATGTCGGTGTTGTTTGTACAGTTTTCATCCGCCATATTGGATCCGACATTTTGGATTTTTACAGTTTCACTTCGGATTCGAAACCAGCGACACCAAAAATCCTTAAACACTATGAATAAGGGTTTTAATCGGTGGGAATAGTTCAAGCCTCAAAGGACCATTTTCCAAAGAGTCAGGGAAAAATATTTATTATTGTGAAGGGCATGTGATAATTACTCACCATATTGCCATCTCAGTATCTCTGGGTACTCAGAGAAAAAGTGGGCTTGAAACAAAAGCATCGTCCTCTTGCCTGTTTCGTTTTGAACCGCATGAATATATTTTTTACACAAACAAAATTATTTAGCTACATGGTTAGGTGAAGTTAGTCGCATAAAGACAATTTTTGCTACAATAGAATTCCTGTTGAGACGGTTGAGACAAATGAAAATCCTCCTAACCTTAGATTTAACAGGAAATTCCATTTACGTCAAGAAACATTATCCTTTTGTCACAAGAGGACATTTTTCAGAATGGGGGTTTTCTCCACAAAAATAAATATTTTTTGCTGAAACTTTATAGGAAATGGTAAAGAGCATAAAAACGTATATCTTTACACTCTACTTTTTTGGCAAATTAAAAGATTCTACGGTCGGTAACACAGGAATTGACATTTTTTCAAAAAACAAGAATGCATAGACCTACGTTTTCAATTACTATTTGTCAATTCCGTAGTGTGAAATATTTATCATATTGGGAAAAAACGCAGAGAAGCTGATATGGCTCATATTGTATAAGTAACTATATATCGCATGCCCTTAAAAATAATTTAATTGAAAAATGTTACTTTTACTTAATTTTTTAATACTTTTTTCTTCCATTATCTATTTTATCATTTTCAATTTGATATTATCCAACTCTTCCCATATATCTAAGTCTACAATATTCAACGAGCAATGAAACATGGTATAGAACATGAAAACGGACATCTGGAGAATATTTTTTTTTGTAATAAAAACCAATTAATTTATGTTTCATCGATCTCCCATTTTTTTCATTTTTCCAAAAAATAATAGTTTTCACACGTTCGTTTTCATGCTCTCTACCATTTTTCGAAGATTCAGTGAAAAATATTTATTATTGTGGAAAAAACCCGGGAAAAATAAAAGGTTTGAAGAAGAAGCGGAGAAGGCTAGGACGGAATACGAGGTTTGAAAGGTGGTAAATAGAGAGAACGAAGAAGGAAAAGAGTAAACCAGGATATTGAAATGGTAGAATGGAAAAAATATTTTATGGAATTACCAGGAGGGGTAGAGAGGAAAGTTAGAAAAGGAGGAAAATATGGTAGGGAAACAGACGAGGAGGAGAACATTACAAGGGAGGAAATAGTCAAGGTATTAGGGATGATGAAAGATGGAAAGGCACCTGGTATAGATGAGATTCCAAATGAGGTCTGGAAATATGGGGGGACAGAATTAAAAGAATGGGCATGGATAATGTGCAATAGAGTATGGAGAGGGGAGAGATGGCCAGAGTTATGGAAAGAAGGAGTAGTGATACCAATAGTGAAGTAAGGCAAAGGGAAGGAGGTTGAAGATTATAAAGGAGTGACACTAATGCCAACACTGTATAAAGTATATGTGACTGTTTTATCGGAGAGGTTAAAAAAAGAAGTTGTGGAAAAAAAGATAGAGCCACCGAATCAGACAGGGTTTAGAAAAGGGATGGGGGTAATGGACAATATATATATGTTCTGAACTATTCAGTAGATAAGAGTATTAAAAGGGAGAAAGGGGTAATGATAGCAATGTTTGTGGACTTGAAGGCGGCGCGGCGTTTGACTTATTAGACCCAGGCAAGATAGAAAACGTTATGGTGAAAAAGAGGATACGAGAGGGATTAATAAAGAGTGTATTGGAAATTTTTAAAAAGACAAAAAGCAAGGTAAAGGTAGGAGAGCAAGTAGGAGATAGTTTCTGGTTGGTGAGAGGAGTAAGGCAAGGATGTCCTCTGAGCCCACTTTGATTTAATATATTAATATTAGACTTGGAAGAAGAAATGAAGAGAAAAGGGTGGGGAGGAGTTAGGATAGGGAACAAAAATATATATACACTGGCATACGCAGACGATATAGTGTTGATGGCAGAGGATGAAGAAGGGATAGCGGGTTTTATTACAGGATAAGAGAAATACTAAGATGGGCAAAAGTCGAATTTAAATGTAGAAAACACAAAGATAATGAGGTTAAGAAAAGGAAAGAGTTTGAGTATTTGGGATATACCTTGCAAACAAATGGAGATCATAGAGCTCATATAAGAGAAAGGATAAAAAAATTAGCAGGGGTAATGAAACAGATATAGGGAATAGGAAAAAGAAGGTTTAAAAAAAAATTGGAGAAGGAGAATGTGGTTATTTGATACGCTGGTATGGCCGGTATTAGGTTATGGAGCAGTGATATGGAGATGGAAAGAAAGGAAAGAGCTTGAGAGTTTACAAGAAAGGTACATAAGGTGGACGCTAGGGGTAGACTGGAGGACGCCGGGATATATGGTGAGAGAAGAAGCGCCAAGGGATAAATTAAGTACTAGAGCGGGAAAGAGGGCATGGAATTTTGTGACGAAGCTGAGGGAGGGAAAGGGAGGGGAGTTAGCGAGATAGTGTTTGATGCAGGTAGAAGAAAGGAGAGGGAGGGCGATGGAATTAACGAGATGGGAATAAGAAAGCTGGGAGTTCTTTAAGGCTAGAGATATAGAAGATGGGACTGGAGTAAACTATGAAAAAGTGGACAAAAGGGAGAGGGAAAGACAATTTATAGAAAGGTGGGAGATGATTGAGGAATCAAAATATAATAAATCGTATACGATGATAAAAAAGAAAGGAGTACCAAAGTATTTAGAAAAGGGATGGGGAGAGAAAAGATGGACCAGAATAGCAAGATTTTGATTGGGAAACAAGGTAAGGGCAGGTATGTATTGGGAAAAGAAAGAGAACAGGAAGTGCAGATTCTGTGAATGGGAAGAGGAAATATGGGAGCATGTATGGGAAGGATGTAGGACAGGAATGGAAGATAAAGGAAGCTGGCAAGAGAATGTGGTAAAGATTCTACGGGAAGATGGTTTGGGGGAAGAGTGGATGAAGGAGTTATAGGGTGCTAGAGGAGCGAATGAGGAAGAATGAAAGAATGGATGCAAAAAAATGACAAACTAGAGGTACAAGAGAAGTGAATGAAAAAGGAAACGGAAGTCGCTCAAATTATAAGAGTAAAGATTTGTAAGTAATGCTTATGTAATAGCATAAGT
>CAKNYM010053237.1:391113-441871 GCA_932195095.1 Andricus curvator
GTAGGGTAATGGAAATCACAGAAGAAAAAATATGGGAAGTCCAAAGTGGATTTATGCCAGGAAGATCATGTACAGATCAGATATTTAGCCTAAGACAGATCACAGAAAAAAGCTTGAGAGTAGGAAAGAAAGTTTTCTGTGCATTTATTGACCTAGAAAAAGCATTTGACACGGTAAATAGAAGTAAACTTTGGGAAGTTCTTAAAGAATACGGAGTAAATGGAGGGCTCCTGCAAGCAATAAAAACAATATATACAGGTAGTAAAGCGAGCGTAAGGGTAAACGGGAAACTGAGTGACTGGTTCGATATTACGCAAGGCGTGAAACAAGGATGCGTTATGTCCTCGTGGCTATTTATCATATTCATGGATAAGTGTCTAAGAACTGCACTCTTCGACGAAGAAGGTGTAGATCTCCAAACAGTCAAGGTACGTGGGTTAGCTTTCGCAGATGACAAGATTGTTATGGCAGAATCACTCGAGGATTTGCAAAGAATGTTGAATAAACTTAATACAAGCATGAAGGACATGGGACTCAAAATTAACGTAAATAAAACAAAAATCATGGTGTTTGAGGGAAAAAGTGAGAAAACAATATGCAACATTATCATAAATGATGAGAGATTAGAACAAGTTGACCAGTACGTGTATCTAGGTAGTCTATTCACTAGCGATGGAAAAATAGATGGGGAGTTAGATAGGCGCATAAATAAGGGTAGACAGGTTATCGGTAGAGTAGGATCCATCCTCACAAATAAAAACATATCAAAAAAAGCTAAAATGGCCATACATAATTCTATATTCGTACCGACTGTACTATACGGTAGCGAGACATGGACCTGTCAAGAAAAGGACAGGAGTAAAATTAACGCGATCGGCATGAAACCTCTGCGCATAATATGCGGGAAAACACTGATGGACAAAGTCCGAAACGAGACAATCCTCAAAGAATGTGGTGCAAAAGAGACAATAGTTGACACATGGGAAAGAAATCAGTTAAGATGGTTCGGACATCTTGAAAGAATGAAAGATGAACGACTGACCAAACAAGTGTATAAAGGTAAAGTAAATGGCAGAATGCCCAGAGGTAGACCGCCGAAAGAATGGTTAGAATCTGTAAATGAGACATTGATCCGTAGAGACATAAGAAGCCATAGAAACACAAGAGCTTGCATGAAAAAATGCATGGACGTGAAGGAAGCTAGAGTAGTATGCCAGGACAGAAAAGTGTGGCGACAAATAGTTTGTAAACAGAGTGACAGTAGAATGAATGGCGCCTGAAACAAAGACCTTGGATACTAATGGGCCCAAGTGGAGAACCATACATAACAATTTTGTGAGGCTCTTCACTTGGGGTGATCGCTAGAGAGATTGATCAGCAACCTGGGTCGGAGCAGTGTTGCGGAATAAACGTGTCATTTAAATAAATAACACGAGAATTCCAGATCAATCTGAAATATTTATACCCAACATCCATATACCTATCTACCTTATACCTATAGACCTACATGCCTACATACCTTACAACCTTACACCTATATACCTATTCAACCTATACAATACTATTCTCCAACCGAGCAAGTCACGCCTACCCCGAAAGGGAAATGGCTTAATGGTATAATAATAATAATAATAATCGAAGTCGAACACAAAGTTGAAAAATCTATAGGAACCGAGCGTAAAGCGCGATGTAGATACGCCCGAGCGCGTAGCGCGAGGCGAATACATAATCGAGCGCGAAGCGCGAGATAAATATATGATCGAGCGCGAAGCGCGACATACAACAGTTGCGCGCCCGAGGCGCGCTCAAACTTGCGAGCGAAGCGAGCCGCACGATGAGAATGTGCCCGCGAAGCGGGCAGATTTTTTTTTTTATTTTGTTGATGAACTTTTAAAAACAAAATTAAAGTTAAACATATTTTCTACCAATATTTCACTTTGTACTTTCGTAGACCCACTTCGAGAGTTAGGCCGGCTTTTACGAGCTTCCGCCGGCTGGAGTTTTGAGTCGGGTAAATTACCCTGGTAACGTGCGATAATATTGGTAAGTTACCGGGTAACTTACCCGACGTTCGTTCTCGGCGAGAATTTATGAGAATTTATTTTTTTCTCCTTCCAAACTTCCGTAAAGCCCATTTCTAACAACGACAACTTTGCTTTCATTATCCATTTTCTAACTGGAATAAATAATAATAAATCCATTTGCTAAATTATTTGTATCTTCAAAATGCAAGTACAAAACGACTTTATTATTGCGTCCAGTTATTTCCATTTAGAAAAATTGTGATTTAAATACTACGTAAAATGGTGAGAAGTTCCTCGTGTTTAAGAAAATTAATATATTTTTAATCTTTACCTTTATTGTTCAGGTATATCGATATGAATCGTGCCTGGGTAAAAATTCTGTGATGTTCAATATAGTGTTTAAAAAAATAGTAGGAGCAAATATTTTTTATTCATAGTGCAAAAAAGAAAAATTTCGAAAAAAGATACAAGCTTGTTACACATGTGATCGCAGTTTTTGAAATAAATATTTATTGCTTACTTGATTTAATTATTTCAATTATTTAAATTTATTCAAATGTAATCATTTTATTTTTTGAAATTTTTGCAGTATTGTAAGACAATTATACGGAGTGTTCTGGAAATTTTATAAATTTATTACTTTAATGCTCACAAAGTTTTTCATATTTTAAATGTACCTAAATGGGCGCTGTTTATAATTTATTCTATAAGCACCAATATTATCTAATTATAGTTATAGTTAATTTCCGAACATTTGGTATATTATTTATAATAAAAAATATTTTAAAAATATATCAAATGATCGAAAATCAACTATAACATCGAGAACATTATCTAATTACTTTTTAAAATAACAAAAAAGCATTATAATTGAATATTCTCATAAATTCTCGATAAATTCTCGAAGCTTCGGTAACATACCGGTATCTTACCGGTAATATTACCCGATTTTAAATTACCGAGAATTTAAAAACTCTGCCGCCAGCAGTCGGCCTCGAAGACGTTTGCGCCGGTCAAACTGGCGCAAACCGGCTTAGGCGGCAACCCTATAATTCTTAGCAATTCCTGTGTCGTAAATCGCGCAATTTTCTCCCGCCTTTTTAAGCGCCATTTTTATTTGTTTCGGAGGAGTCTACTTTTGAAATTGAGGGGAGTTGTTAGTATTCACACGACCACACAGTCCAAAGTTTAAATTGTAAAATTTGGACTTGCATTTACTTCAAATGTACTGAACAGTCTTCGCATATTGCGTATTTACGTTATTTGCTCAGTTTTTTTACTATTTAGTTAAGTCTGTTAAGTAAATTTCAAGTAAATACAAGTCAAAATGTTTACGATTCAAACTCTGGATTCTTGTGCCGTTAGCTTTCAGCGCCGCCAAACTGATCTTTCCGGCCCGAACGGAAATGGACTGCTGACTCCGTGGGGGAAGCGCGGATGGCGATTAGAAAGAGAAGGGCGAGTACGGTAGGATAGCTGTCTTTTTCTTTTGCAGGAACGTCACTTACGAATCGAGGGCCTTGCTCATTGTGAATATTAAAGAAATAAATTCAAAATTGTTTACAGCGATATTTCACAAGTAGAAAATATTACATAAGATGAAATAAACATCACTAGTGAAAAATATATAATAATTCACATTTATTATTCTTAAAGTATAACTTTGCACATTTTATATTCAATATATTCTTTTTCCAAGTAAAAAGTAGGTGTACCATTGTCTTTAAATGAGTATATGAAACTATAAATCATCGCTCTAGAGTTATACTGCACCATGTCCACTTTTTGAAAATTAGGAACCATTATTATTTTTAGGCTTAGTAAGTACTTAGGCTTTGTTTTTAAATAAATTTTTCCCTTTTACTCACTAAGCTGTTGCAATAAATAATTAAAATAGTGGAATTAATTAAAAGTTAGAATTATATTAGGCCATGTCTTTTTTGCATTGTTATAAAAGTCAAAAAATGCCCACTTCCTAGCGCAAATTTGATAAAGGTAACCTAACTTTAATTTAAGAGATAAGAATTTTCAAAATATATTCAACTTAAAAAGTAACCATCAGAATATTACTCGAAAGTCTATAATTTGGGAATAACTTACTTAATTCAAGGTATTCAATACAATAGAATAATGTAAAATGTCATTCTGTTGAACTTTATACTTAAAATTTACATTATAAATTGTTAAATTAAAAATATTTCGGGGACATAGCGTACTATGATTCTGAGAAAAAATAAATTTTTTGAATCTGATATCACGCATTACTTTGACCGATAAACTTATTTTGACATTTAACGATATTTCAATAGAGTATAACGTGGTTAAACTTTGAACCTCATTTTCTCAGTTTGCCAACTAAATGAGATGGCGTAGAAATGGCCGACGAAATGACTTGTAATTTTAAATATAACTATTTCTAAGGTTTCGGACATGGCTTGCAGTGACCTTGATCTTAAGTCCAGGGATTCAAAACGTAAACAGTCAGGGCCGTGTGAACCATTTCCAATTGGAATACATGATATTACGCACCAGACCCGCGTGAGTACCCGCGCACTGCGCCTTTGTCGCTACGCTGTTGTTCGTCACGCATGGCTGAGCAAGCCACTCTCCACCCCGCGGCTCGAGCCCTCACCACAAAACTGCGGGTCCATCCGTTCTAGGAATATCGTACATCCGAGCTTTTTAATTCCAGGTTCCAGTCTAATCAGAACTGAACTGCACATTACTGCACTCATAGTGGAATTCTTTTAAATTTAAACTTTTAAAATTGAGGATTGAAAATTTTTTAAGGCTGTGGCTACGTGTACCAAAATTTCAGTACAAATAGCCAGATTTTTCAGTACGAATAGGGGGAGCTGGAAAAAGGGCTATGTGTATCGAAATTTCGGTAGGAATTAATTTATCTATAAAATGGAATTAAAATTACATGTAATTTCTATTTGTTTCATACATTATTTGTTCAAAATAAATTTAAATTATACATAATTATTTCCATTGTGTATAATTTTTCGCCTCTGCAATTAATAAATTGAAATTTTTTAATTATGATCATTTTCCCTTCTCTCGCTTTCTTTTTAGACTTTGGGGGGAAAAATATATAGGGGAGAGTAGGGTAAAACGGGGTTGCAGAGACAATACCAATTTTTTGTAGTTGAACGTTACAATTCTTGGTAAAAAGTACGTTATCATGGTTCTTGCAGTCGTACAGAATCTGTACAGGTAAGTGGAACACTTAATTCCGTACCTATTATAAAGTATATAGCAATAGCTATCATCATTTGTTTGTGATCTGAACACGGGGGCAAAATCGGGAATTTTGCGTTGTTTTTTTAAACATTTTTTCAAATATAAAGAAAATTTTGTATTGCACATTTGACTTCACTTTCTCGTAGTTAAAGAGTCACAGAAGACTTCTCACTTCAAATAAAAGCTTTTTATCTTTTCGCTTTTTCACACGATTCCAGCAAAGACAAAGTACCCGGTTTTACCCTACGCTTCCCTATAGGGGAAAGTAACTTGAACTGGATCGGTTCCTGAACTGAATCATGATTAAAAATAACTATGTATTTAAATTAAATAATCTGTAGTAATTTTTTATATGTAACATTCTCAAACAGGGATTGTATCATAATGCAGCTTTACTTGCCATTGTTTAATTAATAAATTACAAAATGTGATTTCGACATGGCGACGTCATTTTTCACTTCTAATAATTTCTAAATTTTTACTTTGTGAAGATTTTTTCAACAGTTTTGTTCGTCCTTGTATTCACAGTAGAACACTTGTCTTTACAACTTTTCAGAAAAAACACCTTTTAATCCTCAGGAACAATGAATATAATATGTTTATTATGGGTAATGTCATTTTCCCCGATCTGGATAATTCGTGAAAGGTTATATTTGTTAGTTGAAATGATTTTTTTATTTTTATGTTGTTGAGACTTACACAGAAAAAATTTATCCGTAAAAAAGTCACGAACTAGTAGCTAGGTCTCGGATATGAGAAAAATTCATCGGATTCATGTATTTTCGTAAATAATCTGCGAACTTTGAGAAAGAATTGACGAACTCGATGTGAAAATTCTAAAACGGGTAATCACTTTTTTTTACGTGGATAATTACGAAAATATTACGAGTGATTGGGAAAAGATTCTCAGAGCACTCACGAGCTTGCCCGACAAATCTGGGAACTGGAAAGTAGGTTCGCCTGTACGTAGCCCGCGCACGCGCTCGCCCATACGCGCGGTGCGTGTGTGTGCTCGTATGTGTGCTTCGAGCTCATCGGATGAGTGGCTAGAAGTTTTATAATACCTATTTTGTTTGGGCTCGATGGCTGCGCATGTTTACAAACTCCTGGTTTATGGTTAGAAACTGGTGAGTCAGCAGTCTTTGAGGGTTCGAATCTTCTGAGATGCGAAATTATAAATTAATATAAATTAAATCGCACAAATAAAATTTTTCCTCTTTATATTTCAGTCTGAAATTTTCAGGAACTGTTCGTAGGAAATTCGAACTGTTCGTAAAAAACTTCGAAATTTATCCATACATTTCTCATAGAAATAAGGATGTAATGTTTCATTTCTTTATCTCGTACCCGAGACCTAGCTACAATTTCGTGACTTTTTCACGGATACATTTTTTCCGTGTAGGTCTTTTATTTATTAGATTTTAAATGCTCATAAGTATATAATTTCATTATTTTGAAAAATATAAGTATATTATAAATATGACTATCAGTAACAATATGAATTACTTATTGTTCATATTTATTGAAAATCCCAGAGGTGTTCCTCGTTTCACTTAGATTCTTAGATGATCTCTATTTAAAACCTCCGCGCTTTTTTCCAGAAAAAACGTGGACATTTAGTTTAGTTCCTTTTTATAAATAATGTTCTTAGCCCTAACGGCCATCATCAAGTGGTAAATATGGCAGAGGTTAAAGCCGCAGTATTTTTTTAAATATATTTCAAAATATGATTTATATTATTATAAAAACATTTCAATGTATGTAATAGTACTGGATTCTTATTTCATGAGATCAGGTGAAATATCGATCAATTAGCACTGTTAGTGGTGTAAAACACAAATTATCCAGACTTTGGTCCAATATCCCCATCTGGATAAAAGTGCACTGCTTCAGAAAAAGATTAATTTTTTATTCATATTTTATATATGTCACGCCAATCGTATCATCTAAACGAATTTTTTATCTTCAATTTGACACGTAAAATCAAACGGGGTAATTTCGGAATTGTGGGGTAAATTCGGACATTCCTAAATTGATAGTTTAAATTAATTAAGGTGGTGTGGCATACCGAGATATCCCATTCGATCCCATTTATCTCCCATAGGTTGTCCCAGGTATAACCCGTCGGATATCTCGCAAAGCGGAAATTGGGATATCCCTGGGACGTTTCTGGGATATTCAAATGCCCCAAGTATGATATTGAATATCCCGGTATATCCTATTGTTGTGAGGGCACGTTAAGTAATTTAAACTATCAATTTAAGAATGACCCTCGGAATGACCGAATTTACCCCACATGTCCGAAATTACCCCGTCTGACGGTACTACTCTCCTTTTTTGCTTAAAATGTTTACTGTCGGACCACGATTCTATGAAATTTTCGGGGGGAGTAGATATTTCATGTTATGACGTCAGCTGGCAAGATATCTGCACGCCGAGGGCCAAACCTGGTCAAACAATAATACTTTCATGGGACGAAACTCCATTTTTTTACTAGGAAAACAAATTATTTTTCATTGTAATTGTATTTGCATTCTATTTTTTGTTTCTAAAAAGCTATTTGATTAAATAATAAAATATTCAGAAATTGATTTATTGATTTTATTATTTAATTTAATAGTTTATGATAAATGAAAAATAATGTCCCAAATAATACACATATGGTGAAAATCATTTTTCCAATTCATTAAAAGAACCAAGATTCGTTCCATGCAATTGGTATTATCGTTTGGCCCTCGGCGTGCAGACATCTTGAACTTCCCCCAACCAACCTGAAATACCTAAGTAGCGCAGTAGACATGTACGCAGTAATAAGTAATGGCGGGTTTTTTAAATCTCTACGCACCATCTGCGCAAACTTCAAAAGCAATCAGGGCGACTAGTGGGGGGGGGGCACCAGATGAGGAGAAATTCAAGATATCGATGTCCATAGAATTGAAGTCCGACCGTATTATGAAATCAAAACTTTTATTATCCAGATGGAGTCACTCTCCCCTATAATATAGGGTAAGGTACCCAATTGTTGGCAGGTGCAAATTTAATAGGGTATCAAATGTTGAGATTTAATCACCTCAATATTTATGAGAAACTGAAAAAATAATGAAAATAAGCTCGTGAGCATAAAAATGCAATTCTTGGCAGGGTTGACGCAATTCTTGGCGGGGGTTGTCCGAATTATTAGGTGGTGGTCCTCGTCTTCTTTTGACTGCTTCAGCAGAATTCAAAACGTTTGAATGCTTTATTGTCGAGAAAAAAAATGTTTAAGAAAAGTATCGAAATCCCTATTCAAAAACTCTGTGACCTTGAAACGACACTTCCCAAAAACCGCGTAACCAGTCAGAATAATGATCCACTGACTAACGAAGTATCTAGCAGACAGCTGGCGAAAATTCAATTTACAATTTCTAACAGAGCTATTTGTTTACTTATAATTGTCTAAAAGCAGCAGCCAGTCGTGTAACAAAATCTGACTAAAATAAAATAAGATTAAAACGGAAATCAATGCGCGGCTACACGCTGGCAATAGGTGCTATTATGCAGCAAACACGCTACTAAAATCGCGATCGCTATCTAGAAACATCAAAGTAAGAATTTACAAAACGATAATAATGCCGGTCGTCATGTACGGGTGTGAAACGTGGGCGCTGACGAAAGGAGAAGAGAATAGGTTTAGAGTTTTCGAGAATAAAGTACTTAGAAAAATCTATGGTCCAAAAAGGGACGAAGAGACCGGCGAGTGGAGAAAACTGCATAATAATGAGCTGCACGCTCTCTACGGGTCAGCAAATATTAATAGAGTAATGAAAGCGCGTAAATTAAGATGGGCGGGGCATGTAGCAAGAATGGGCAATGAAAGAACAGTGGCGCAAGTTTTAAGAGGGAGACCGACTGGTAAGAGACCCCTAGGCAGACCGAGAAACAGATGGGAGAAAAATGTAAGGGATGATCTAAAAGAACTAGGACATGATTACTTAAACTGGATGGAGAATGCACAAGATAGAGATGTGTGGCGGTCTCGGGTAGATGAGGCAATGAACTTTCGAGTTCGAACTGCTAATCTATAATAATATAATAATGAATAATATCATTCAAGTGCGTGAGAATGAGATGTTTCCAAAGATAACCTTAAATTTTAGTCAATCATATGTTCGGAATCACGAGCACACGTTAGTCGGATTTCTTTCGCTTTACATTTCACAAGTATAATAATGGCAGCCTATTAAAAAAAAATTGTACATAAGCAACTGCAATAGCAAAGATGATCTACACAAAATATTTCTAAGATTGCCTATGGGCACAGAAGTGAGAAAGAAATGGCCGAAGCCGTTGGAAGAACCGGTAAAGATATTTTTGCAATTGACAATTTGAACATAATTTAAAAATTTAAAACTCTCATTGCTGAATTTGCTGATCAAGAATATTTCAAATCATGTTAATTTTTTAAAAGTAAAAATTTTACGCCCTTCTTTTTACTTTTAAAACACGTTCAAAATAATAAACCTTACAATAGGTTATGTTTACTGTTTACACTATCAATCGCTAGCGGGCGGCCATATTGTATTCTCTCGCCAACCGGACAACCGCGCTACTCAGAATGAAGTACTTCCGAAAATCCGCCCAACCAATCAGATTTTTCCGCAAAAATTCAAAAAGTATACTTTTTAAACATTAAAAAAATATTTAAACTTAATTGAAAAAAAAACTTTCCTTCGTAGTTACATTATTTTTTTGGTGATCTTTTAATTTTACTAGGAAAAAAAAAATATTTTAAAATATGCAACAACCCTATTGACTTTCTTTGTTATTAGTGTATATGGCTTTTAACTTCCTTTTTCTAGCAAACTCCTTTAGCAGAATCAGTAGGATCGTTAATGGCCAAGGAGGCCATAAATAGCCAAAGATCGTTAATGGGGGTGCCAATAATTGCATACGATGCTTTAGATTGAAAATTCATTGGCACCCTCAATTATTTATTAAATAAATTATAGTTAATCCTTAGTTATTGTGCTCATAACAATTTTTACATTTTCTCGAAAAGTTCTAAAAAGAACATAGTTACTTGCTTGAATTATAACGTTTCTAGGGGTGAATTCAAAACTGCAATTATCTAAAGATTTTCTTTAGTAAACCTGAAAATTCTTGGCAGCCTGGAAACAAGGCTAAATGTTTTTATTTCAGAACACATAGGTTATTGTTTAGCATAAAATGAATACACATTATTACGCAAAAATGTCTGCACAATTCAAAAAAATCAAAAACTAATTGCTATGTAACTCTATTCTCTTATTATTTCGTAAAAACTAGAAGAGGGTGCCAAAAACTGGGGGGGTGTCAAGAATTGGTGCTCTTACCCTATTTACACAAAACACATAAATCTTTGGTACATTCCTGAGCTTCAACCGTCAAAAACGTTCTGGACCAATCACCTTCGATCAGAATGAGACAGGGATCGTACCACACTCTCCCTTCTCTTTCTAATTACCATGCGCGTTTCCCCCACGAAGTCAGCTCCTCCCGCACCCCACTACTCTTCACTTACTGGGATACTATCCTACTCTTCGTAGCTCCGATTCTCTGAACTCCGAGTTTCATCCGATTTTTTCCGTATTAACAAACAACGAAGTGGGACAAAGTGGGGAAGGCGAGATAAGAGATCTACCGCTGTTTAGACGTTTTGTTACGTAAGTAAAGAAGACGCCCTTGGAAGAATAAGCTATGGAGAAGAGTGGGAAGTTAGATCTTGATAGTGGCGAGGTGAATGGCACAGCCAACAAGGAGCCAGTAGCACCAGCCACGTATAAGAAATTGCCAGAGGAAGACGCCGATCAAGCGAAAAACGATCAGGAAACGGACGAGAAGGTCCAGGACACCAAAATGGTCAAACAAAATGGAGCAGAACACGAGGTCGATGACGAGGCCCAGGAACGCATGCTCAAGGATGACGCGAAGCTCACACCCAAGAAAGATGCCACCGAGGTATTTATCAGTTTATCTGTTATCAACCGTATGTTTCATTCAGCTATATAATTCTACTTGTTTTATTTTGTCCACCTCTCTTTTCTCGTTTACTGCGATACAAAGAGAATGGCAATCGTCATCGTCAGTATCATCACTGAAATATATTTTACCATTATTTACAATCATTATCTCCACGATCCTCTGACCCATGTCTGACCTTTTCTTGGACTCTGCTGAGATTCCTGTGATGAGAGATAATGTACAGGGTGACAAATAAGGGCAGATCCAGAGGACATAAAGCCTCTTAATTTCCTTGACAAATTTGATCCCCCTAATTATCATACCTTATTTTATTTATTTATATATATTTTTGTTTTTGAAATTTTGAACCATGTACTCCCCTTTATTTGGTTCCGTGAGTTTTCCCCCCCCCCCCCCTCCCTCCCTCCCCCTCCAAACCCTAGCTGATGTAATTTTTTTCTTGAATTTATTTAGGGGTCATCCAAAGATAACGTAAGACGATTTGAGGGGAGGGGGGACCAAATAATTGAATTTTTAAACTAAAAAGATCCATTTTCGACGGAAACTGAAATACTTACATTTTCATTTTAAATAATTAATTTTTAATTTGAAAAAAATAGTCTTCTACAAAAGAGTTGAATTTTCTACCCGAAAATGTAAAGTTTCAACAAAGTACATACATTTTTAACCCAATAGTTGAATTTTCAACCAATAAGATAAATTTTCTAGCAAAAAATACGAATTTTCAACAAACTACATATATTTTCGACCAAATAGTTGAATATCTAAACTGAAATAATCAATTTTTAATAAAAAATGGAACAGTTACATTTTAATTAAAAAAAAAAAGAATAATTTTCAATTAAAAAAAAACGAATCTTCTACAAACAGTTGAATTTTCTACCAACTTTTTGAATTTCCAAGACAAAAAGACATATTTTCTGCACAAAACAGTTGAATTTTCAGCCTGAAAATTTAAAAATATCTCAACAAAAAAGTTATTTTCAACTAAATAGTTAAACTTTCAATCAGTTTCCAACCAGAGATGAATTTTCCACTAAATTTATATATGTTCGAACAAAAAAAATGTAGGACAGTAGCAAGGAATTGAATTTTCAACCTAAAAAGATGAATTTTCAATCAAAAATATAACAGTTGGTATTTCAACAAAAAATATTTTAATTTTAAATAAAAAGCAATTGAATTTAAAAATAAAGGACGAAATTTCCACAAAATTGTTGAATTCTCAATCACAGCAGATTAATGTTTAACCAAACGGTTGCATTTTTAACCAAAAAATACGAATTTTCAACCAAATAGTTAACTTTTTGGCCTAAAAAAAGATCACTTTTTAACCAAAAATCGAATAGTTTAATTGGATTGAAAAAGAATAATCTTCAATGTAGAAAAGCGAGTCTTTTACAAAGCAGTCGAATTTTGAACAAACACAATTTTTTCGATCAAATAGTTGAATCTCAAAAATATGTATTTTTAAGTAAAAAGATGAATTTTCAACAAACATGTAATATTTGATATTCAAACCAAAAAAGATTAATTTTCAACCAGCCAGTTTCATTTTAATAAAAAATGATGAATTTTCAACCAAATTGTTAACGTTTTAGTCCAAGAAAAATGAATGACCAAAAATGGAATAGTTAAATTTTAATTGAAAGACAATCATTTTCATTTCAGGATAGCGAGGTTTTCACAAAACAGTCGAATTTTGAACAACAGCAAAGTTAAAGTTTCGACCAAGTAGTTGAATTTTCAAGCCAAAAAGAAGAATTTTCTACAAAACAGTTCAATTTGAAAAATAAATAATATGCATTTTCGGCTAAAAAGATGAATTCTAAAAAAAACATAATATTCGATATTCCAGCAAAAAAAATGTGTAATAAAAAACAATTGAATTTTTTACTAAAATGATAAATCTTAACAAAAAATGTCAGCAAAAGAATGTAACATTCAATCCAAAAGATGATATTGTATGCAAAGAATTAATCTTCTAGAAATGGAATAGTTAAATTTTCATCCGCAGAGATGAATGTTCGATAAAAAAGTTAATTTTTAACCGAACAGGTGAATTTGCAACTCAAATTATGAATCTTCAATAAAAAAATGAATTTTTAATCACGAAGTTCATCCTTCAACCAAGGAGTTAAATTGTGGACCTGAAAAGATAAATTTTCAATAAAAAATATAATTGATATTTCAACAAAAAATATTTTAATTTTAAATAGAAAACAATTTAATTTGAACAGAAAAGACAATTTTAAACTAGGTGCCTGAATTTTTAACAAAATAGTTGAATTTTCAACCAAATAGTTAACTTTTTAGTCTAAAAAAATCATTTTTTAACAAAAAATGAAATAGTTAAAAAAAAATTTTAAAACCCATACCCAAAAGACGTCACGCAATTTCTGCACGGCCCAGATATGCACGTGCATTCAGGTTTTTTATTGTGAATTTAAATCATTGGTTGAGAAAAATTCGCAATCGCCCTTGATGACAAAAAATGTTGAAGATACATTTAGAAATATACTTTTTTGAAATTAAAATTATTGATCTGCTAGACCTAGGTGTTAGGTAGTTTTTATATCTGGAAGAAAAATGTATAACTATGTCAGCGAAATTGAAAAATTGGATAGGGAATTTCGAAATTTGGATTTCTTAGCAACTCTGTGTTTAATTTTTTAAGGAAAAAATACTGCATAAAAATATGTAGTTATAATACTGTGTATTCTTAAAAGTGATTATTAGCACTTTTTAATCTTTTTACCACGGAACCTTCAACGATTTCTTGTTTCGCATTGTAGTCAGAACATTATTGATTCCTTAAGGCCATCCATGCATCCAATTGAGTTGAATATAGTTTATGATCAACCTCTATTTATTTTTAAACCTTCTTCTGTTCAACCATTGTTCAGTCGAATTAACTTCAATTCTCTAGAAGTAATTGCAGAGTGGCCACTGGGCCGACAAAGACAGTTATTCCATCCAGTATCTACATTTTTTCCAGATAAGTCACCGGTCACTTTACAAATTTCAGACAAAAAGTTTATTCATAAAATGAAGCGGAAAGGCAAAAATGACAATGACTTAATTCTTTGACCTGAAATTTTTGTAATTTGTAATAAAAAAATCTATCTAAATGTGCTTAAAGTCCTTGACGTTCAAATGAGTGAAATTCATTTTTAATGACACTGGATATTATATCAAATTAAATTTTTTTAATTCCTACGATTAGGGTGGCTGCAGGTCAGGAGAACTCAAGGAAATTTATTGCTCAGGGAAAGTCAGAAATTTTGAAAAAAATATTGCAAAAGTCCGAGAATTTCTATAAGAGGAACTTTAAATTGCTGGCAAGGATAATAATTTTAAAAATTTTAATTTGAAATTGTTTTATCCCGTTTATAAAAGTTTCTATGTTCAAAATTTTACAAGATTAAGATTCTGGTCTTTGAATGTCAATTAAGTTTTGGTGTTAGCTCCCAACGGAGCTAGAGAGGAATTTTTTTCACAGCGATAGATAACCATTTTAGGTTTAGACTAAGTAGATCATAACCCGACATTTCATTGACAGAAAAGTGAATATTAATGGGCAGGGAAAATGTAGAGAGTTTTGAAAATGGAGTTTTGCGGCCATCCTGATGTAATATTCTCGTTAGTATGTAATTAATTTTCCTTGTATTTCTATTTCTTTTTTTACAGTTGCTTCTTCTTGAAGATTATATTTTTAGTTAAACATTCTCTTATTTTATTGAAAATTCAACCATTTCGCTAAGAAGTTATGCTTTTTGGTTGCAAATTTCACTGTTTTTTTAAATTCCTCTTCTTGGGTTGCAAATTCAACTATTCTTGTAGAAAATTGACTTCTTGTTGAAAATTCATCTCTTTTTGTTGAAAATTCATCTCTTTGGTTGAAAATTTAAATATCTTGTTAAAGCTTGATCTTTTTTAATTGGAAATTCAAGTGCGTGGGTAAAAGCTGAACTACTTTGCTAAAAACAAAATTTTGCTCGAAAGTTTATCTCTGTGGTTGAAAATTAAAATATTTTGTTGAAAAGACGTTTTTTTGTTTTAAATTAATTTTCTTAACTGAAAGTGTAATTTTCCTCTTTTTTGGATAAAAATACAACTGTTTGGTTGAAAATGAACTTCTTTGTTGAAAATTCATATTTTCGGGCTGAAAATGTAACTGTTTTACAGAAACAAATCTTTATTTGCTGAAAATTTGTTTTTTTGGTTGGAAAATTCATCATTTTAGTTGAAAGTTCATCTCTTTGGTTGAAAAAGTGACTATTATGTTGAAAATTTAAATATTCCATTTTGTGTTGAAAACTTATCTTTTTTATTTGAAAATTAAACTATTTGTTTGAAAATTCATGTATTTTGAGGAAAGTGGTCTATTTTTGTAGAAAATTGATCTTTTCTTGGCTTCGTCTTTTTGGTTTTAAAATTCATCTCTTGTAGAAATTTAATCTTTTTTGGTTGAAAAGTCAACTTTTCTGGTTGAAAATTCAACAATCTTCCAAAAATTTCGGGTTTTTGGCTTGACAATTTAACTATTCGGTTGAAAATGCGACTTTTTTTTATTGAAGTTCAATATTTTTTGTTTGGATATTCGACCGTTTGGTTGAAATTTTTATTACTTTGTTGAAAATTTAACTGCTTTGTTAAAAAGTCATCTTTTATTATAGAAAAGTGGTCTTGCGATATTCATGGCAAGGAAAAGTCAGGGATTTTTAAAAATAAAGTTTTCCGTCCATCCTGTGCTATTCATACCTAAATGTTTTTGTGTTTAGTTTACAATTTTTTGTAACATGCAGCAAATTTTCAACTGCTTTCAATTTGATGTCTCATTTCGTGCGGAGTCGGTAAGGTAGGGATCGAATGAGTGTTACATGCCCTTAATAGTTTTAATTTTGAATTTTGCTTAGACTACTTCAAAGTTCAAATATTTTCTGGTTTATATGTTTGAATTTTTACATGTTAATGGCCAGGGCAAATGTTTGTAAACCGGAAATTTTTTCCTTGATTTGAGTTGCTACCCTAAATTATAAAAGATAACAAAATCCCTGTTAATTTCATTCAGATACTTGTTTAAAATTTTTTTCTGTATCTTATTGATTTGAGCCTATTACCTTATCTGCGAATCGTTTTTTCCTCTTGTAGCCGACGTCAAAGCACATAAATGGCGATATGATGATAAAGACGAAGATTTTGTTTATTTTGCATTTTTTTAATAATGCTGGTAGTAAAGCTAATAATAAATGAAGATACAGAAGCGCAACTTACTCTTCCTATTGCATCATCTAATCAAATGCCCTCAATCCAACGGAATCTAGAACTTAGTATCATAACTCTTCTCATAGTTTAAAGATATATTAGTTTAGAGAGTTTAGTTTTTTAAATAATTAGTGTTGAAAAATTCGTGAGTTTTTCTTTCCCAGATAATTTTAACTTTTTCAGAAATAAGAATTTTAAGTTGAAAAGATTAAAAAACACGCAATTTTGGCAGAGAATTTTGTGTATAATTCGTACACTCTTTGATTAAGAGGTTTTGTCTTATAGGTCGATCGTATTATTTAGTGCTTTATCTGCTTTCGAATAATCAATCCGAAAGACAGGGGCTTTTAAGAAATCAGGTACTCATATATTGGTAAAATGGGAAATTTGTATGAATGAATTGGAAATTTACAATTTTAAAGTGAAAGTCTGAATTGTTAAAAAAAATGTTTGAGAACGCTCAATTTTAAAGAAAGGATGAGTTCATTAAACAGCCATTTTTGACTAGTGGTTCTGGTTTTATCCATCGAAAATGCTATTTAAAAAATAAAAAATTCTATTTTCTAGCAAACCCTTACGAAATATCGCTGCGAAGTACCACGGGTGTATTTATTTGTGCTTATTTTATTAGCACTTTGCTTCCTCACATGCATCAAATAAACTTACTTCCTCATATTCTATCGTATACTTAAAATCATATTTCCAGAAAGTCAGAGAGACCATCTTCTTGCAACGAACACTTTTTAAGTTACAGTAGTGTTATACTTCAAATTTGAAATAAGTTTTCCATATATATTATTACAGAGATATATGACATGATTTTGAATTGAAAACGTTCCAATTCAAAATATTTTTGATTTGGTAAAATGTGGTAAAATGGATAATTTTTCATTGACTTTTTTTTTTAACTGATGCTTTCAAAATTAAAAACTTTCAAACTAAAATGATAAATTTGTACAATTTCATTAGGAAGGAGATGAAATTGTATCATGTCTACTTCAGAGCATTCAAAATTGAACAATTATATTTTGAATTCAAGAATTTAGAATTTGAATGATTTCAGATAAAAATATCGAACATAAGACAATTTCAAAATGTTAAAAATTGAATATTTTCCAATTTGATTGAAAAATAGATCATTTAACATACAAAGGAATGAAAATTGTATTATTTCTAATTAAAATTATTCAAAATTGAATAATTTTCAATTTAAAACTTCTGAATTTTAATAAATTTAAATTCAAAGCGATACAAATTTGACAATTTGAAATTGAAAACTAAATTGAATGTTTCAATGTCAAAGCTTCTGAAGTTATAGAATTCTAAATTTGTATTAAATTTAAAAAAATTATGATTTAACATAAAAATTGACGAGACAAATTTTTCGAAAATAAAAAAATAAATTCACCTTTATTTTCACCGTTCCAAATGGAAAAAATGTCAATTATAAAGCTTTAAAATTGAATTATTAAAAAAAAATTGAAATGAAAATTAATTTTAAATGGGAAGCATTAAAAATGAAAAAATGTATACTCCAGAACCTTCAAACTTTAACGAATCGGAACATAATTTAAAACTAAAAAAAATAGGCGTAAAGAATTTTCTTGTGATATTAAAACTTTTTTGTACTCAACCCCTTAAAATTTATATTACTTTCAGTAAATTTAAATCTTTTAGAAATTAACAATTTTTAAATTGTCAATTATACTTTTTAAAATTCAACCGTTTCAATTTTAATCTCAATATTTAAAATACTTAAATTACTTTTAAGTAAATTTAAATCGTTTAGAAACTAACCATTTAAAAATTTTCAATTATACTTTTCGAAATTAAACTATTTCATCATTAATCACAAAATTTAAACTTATGATAGGAAAAAAATAAAGAAATTATTCAATAGAAAAGTTCCTTTTTTTAAAGCTGAGTTTGAAATTTTGAACTTTTTGGAGTATTTTTCAAATAACAAAAATTCAGTATTCAGTGCCTGGATCTCAAATCTGTTCATTTTCAAGGCTAGAATTTGAAAAATTATTTTCTTAATTTTTCATTGTTTTTCATTTATTCTGGAGGTATTTAGTTCAAAATTGTTTAATTACTAATCCTTTAAACTGAAAAGTGTGCAACTATCAAGTCTTTCAATTTGATACTCTATGATTTCTAAGAATTTAAAAAGCCAAAAAGTTTTGTACGTTTAAAAAAATTAATTAGCTTATAAAGGTACACTTCAATAAAAATTGAAATAATTTTCAAATATAGACTAAATGAAAAGATCAGGACAGCAAATGCAAGTTCTTGTAGGAAAACCGTATATGCTAAAAGTGAGTTAATTTTAAAACACTACAGAATATTATATATAAAAATAATTCACATAATACATAATCTTTTATTATCAATTGGCTCACATTACTTGTCTGAAGCCTTGCTTATCCACTTTTGCCGCATAATTGAATCCAGAGGGGAAAAGAATGATCGGAATCCATTTTCTGAATATATTTCCACATTAGTGCATTGAAACACACCATTTTTTATTAAAATAATTTTTATTATGTAAGGCTGGTGACCTTCTTATCATAAAATATCAAAATTTTATTTTATTTGTTTCATTAATTTGGAAAAGATGATTTTTCCAAAGATTTCTCCAAGTATTTGGTTATTATTTTGTATAGGGTTGTAAAGTTTCATGAAACTTCGGAAACGTTTCAAAAGTTTCAAATATTAAGGCAAGAAAATTTTAAATATTTAAAAAATACTATTAAGTAATAAATTTAAACATTTAATTTTGTATGTATATATATTAATATATCAATGTCAATATTAACAGGTAAAGTATCTTTATTTTCTAAGCAGAATTTCCAGTTATTTAAGCTAGTTATTAAGCTAATATTTTCAAAGTATTAAAAAATAAACCAAATTCCTATCTATTTATCGCAGGCTTCACAATATTTTCCATTTACTCTTTTCATTTTTTTCTTATTTTCCACTTAAATGCGAATTGAATTAAAAACCTATCATTTTTTGTGTTGAAAATTCAACTATTTTGGTAGAAAATTCAACTATTTGATTAAAAGTTCACTGCTTTCTAAAAATTGGCCATTTTAACTTGAAAATTTAACATTTTTGTTGAAATTTTTGTTATTTTTGAATTAAAGAATCGTTTTTGGTTCAAAATTCCAGTCTCTTCTTTAATATTTGTCTTTTTGGTTTAAGAATTCATCTCTTATGGCAGAAATTTGATCTCTCATGGTAGAAATTTCATATTTTTTGGTTAAAAATTCAACTTTTTGTTTCTCTCAGAATTTCAGTCAGTTAAAAATTTTACTCATATCATTTAGTGACTTAATTCTATCTATGAATCAGCTATTTTTAAATGAATAATCTTTTTTGGTTGAAAATTCAAGTATTTTGTTGAAAAATGGTCTTTTTTGTTTGAATTGGACTGTTTTTTATTAAGAATAAAAATCCTTTTTGTTCAAATATGAAATATTACATTTTTCGTTAATAATTGGGCTTTTTTGTTTGAAAATCCAGCTATTTAGCTAAAAGATAAACTACTTTGTTAAAGAAACATTTTTTTTATTATTAAAGATTCATAATTTTAGTTGAAAATTCATCTCTTTGCTTAAAAATGAAACTGTTTTATTAAACATTAAACTATTTTTCTAGAAATTCAACATTTCTGGTAGAAAATTTATGTTTTCGGATGAAAATTCAAATATTTGGTTATAAATAAAATTCATCTATTTTGTTCAAAAAGCAATATTTTTACTTGAAATGTTAGCAATTCAAAGCGTTTCAAAATGAATTTAATATATTGTGTTCCCACGATTTTATTACTTGATCAAATATATAGCTTCAAAAAATATAAAATAATATCCAAGTACACTTATTGTAATAAATAATTTTGTTTTCAAGTTATTAAAAAAATAAAGTTTTTTCCTATACAATTGGTAGTAGTGTTCGACCCTCGGCGTGTAGACATCTTGCTAGCTGGCGCCACAACGTGAAGTACCTAATTATTGTCAATTAGAGTTACAAGTTGAAAGCCTCAATGAAACAAGAAAAATATTGAAAGAACACTCATCTGTTAAGGTATTGTAAGGATAAAATAATTTTCTTTTGATTTTTTTTTTTCAAATTAAGAACATAGTTTCATTGAAGTGCTTTCTGAGGGTCAGTGCAATAAGAAAGAGGTTAGCTGCTCCGAAGTTGAGATAATTGAAATTAAAATTAGCACCGTATGCATGTAAGGCCTATCCCAAGGTTGAAAATGTAGCATATTTCACCTTAGCAGCTAAACTTTTCGCACGATTAAAAAAAAACTATTTAACGATATGAATGATGCAACCCAGAGGTCCTGTGAAAATTTCAGAATATTTTAACGTTTAGTTTTTAACTGAGAGCCTTGAAAGTATGAAATAAGAGAAAGGTCTGATTGGTTAAGTTAGACTCTTTCACACGCGTCTATAAATAAAGAAATAGATTATATTTAGAAATAGGGATGAAAAATGAATATTCAAAAGACAAATTTATAATACAAGTATACAAATAAATTCGAACTTAACATATAGGCATAAATGAAATTATAGGTGGAGCGCTGGAACCTTAAACTGTTGCAAAATTCAACGTTGTAAAGGAATTGCACGAAAATATATTTTAAAAAAATTTAAGATATTTAACAAAATTAAAAAAGAAAATTAACAGAGGCCTTGGCACGCTCAAGATTTATAGTAAAAAAGCGAAAACTATGAAAAGAGGTTGTCTTTTGAGCTCAGGGATACATCCAACTTCACTGATCAGCACAGTAGCGACTATAGCTTTTCGCGGGACAGAAGAGCCTTAAAAAATTTCTAGTAATAGAATATCGGTTTATTTTCAAATGAGTGTTGTATCAACTTATTTTTTGTTGACGCTTCAATAATTATGATCGCTGATAGTAAAGTAAAAGTTAATAATAAGTCTCTTAGTAAATGAAGATGCAGAAGAGCAATTGGCGCTTTGCATTGCATCATCTGATCCAAATGGTCTCAATCCTTTTTCCGAATAAGAGATCGTAGTATCTGGAGGTTTGTCGAAGTTTGAAGACTTAAGGAGGAGTACAAAAATTTAATTTCATTTAGGGAGTTTGAAGTGGTCTAATAATTAGTGCTATAATCGAATTTGGCAATGCAGTTGTTGCAAGGAATGTTGTGTAAATTTCGTCCAGTATTAGATTCGCAGTTTTTGCCTTATAGGTCCAATAATCTTTCGGCTTATTTTGTTCTTTTCTTACTTTCGGATAATAGATCCGAACGACAAGGGCTTTTAAGAAACCAGGTAAACCTATTAAATCAGGAACATGGAAAAAAAATGTGTATAAAATTATGAATGTAGGGCATGAGAAAATCTTGATACTTGGTTAAATGATCTCGATTTTATATTACAAATTATAAATAATTAGTATCTTTGATAATATTTTATTTAATATTTATTTAATATTTCGTTATTGTTTTATTTTAAATATAATTAAAATTTGTGCTGCAAATTCTTTATATTGAAACATGAAAACTCCAACTAAATTTTTCTCATGGAAGTATTCATTGATTATGCTACATTTAAACGTGAAAACTTCGTACCGGAGTGCGACGTAATAAAAGATTAATATAAGTTATCTCACATGGCGTTCGCATTCTTCAGTTGAACTTGCATTCTTCCGCATATGTGATACCGGATTTTATCCTCAATTTTTATCCTACTGTCAATTTTAGTTACTTCCATTTGTAGCGTTCGAATATTATTATTTAATTGAGTTTATTAAATATTTGGCGATATCAGAGAAGAATAAAAATTAAATTCTAGTGGGTATGCTGAAAATATAAACTTATTGAAAATGGAAAATGGCTAGTTCGGAAAAGTTGATATGTATTATTAAAAAACTCTAATGACTTCTTAAAATAAAAAATGGTCCTGCGGTGTCTCATTGAGGTTAAAAAGAATTTTAAAAAATCCCTGTGGGTACGAAAATTATGATCATTTTTTTTGTATGTACAATTTTTGGTATTCAGTAATGATAAAAAATTAAAATTCAAGAAATATTACTTTTGTTTAGGTTACAATTTTTTGAAAATGTGCAAAAATGACATTTTTTAAGATTCGGTTAATTTTTATTAAAATAAAAAAGTGGTATTATGTATATTTAACATGCCTTTAGTGACTGAAGAAGCAGTCTGTAAATTCCTCAGGCCTAAAAAACATTTCTCAGACTTTACAGCTGTTAAAAAAAGTCTTTAAACACTAAATTCAAAAACTTTTAACAAATGAAACACCTGAGAACATTTTTTTACGAGATCTAAGGAAAATGTGCTTTGCTGGTGCAATGAAATTAAAGACGTGTCATACATAAAACTGAAATAAAAAACTTTTTTAAATAAAAATTAACTGAATCTTAAAATATATAATTTTTACTCATTTAACGAAAATTCTAACATAGTTATATTTTTAATTTTTATTAGTATTTAATACCAAAAACTGGACATAAAAAAAATTGTCATAATTTTCGTACCCACAGGGAAATAAGTAAGCAGTAGAGGCCTGGTAAATCGTTTTACCAAGTTCGGCACAGTTGTCGACTAAGGTGTGGAAAGAAATTTGAAGTTTGGACGTCACGTTGTTTTTCTGATACGTGGTCAACGTCAAATTAATTTTTTTAATAAATTCCCTAACTTTCCTATGGATTGCCGAATTTTCGCCAAACTTTGCATACAGTATTTTAGGAAAAATTTTCGGACTTGTGAAATTTCCCATCCTGTGTGGTGTGAAATGTCCCGTCCTGTGTGGTACGAAAAATTCCCTAACTTTTAGGTAAATTCCCGAAGTTTTCCTGAATTTTACATACAGTTTGTTAGAAAAAAATCCCTAACTTTATTTAAATTTCCGAACTTTTACGGAATTTTTCAGAAATTTGTCCTACGAAATGTGAGGGAAAACTTCCGAAATGTTAGGGTTATTAGTTTCCCGAACATTTTCGGGGAAATCCGCGACAAATGTCTTACAAAACATATAAATTTAAGCTTCTCTGCCACTCTGGCATGAAACCTAATTCTTCCAAATTTGAAGTACCCATATTCTTTGATTTAGAGCGAATTGAAGTGAAAAAAGATGAAGTTTTTTCATTTTGAAAAATTCGTATTTATTGCCATTATCTCGAAAACAAAGAAATCTATACCCTTTCTTCCGCAAACAAAAACATGCGAAATTAAATTTACGATAAGACTTTATGTTTAAAAAATAAAAATTCAAAAATGTTTTCGAGCGATCAGACTTTACGTACAATCCGGCGGTTCAATTGTGATTGCACAAAGTAAATTTCAAAACGTTCTATATATTACAAATTTATTGTTTGTACTAGTTTGAAACTAGAATCCTCTTATTCTAAGAATAAGCCTGAATGAAAAAACAATTAAAAACTGATCACAATAATAATAAATAAATAACTTCACTTCGAATGTTAAGGGGAAAACAATGGATCAAATGCATGGGACTAAACTTTTATTTTGTTAATATCTTCGTCAAAAATAATTGTTCACTTTCAGTGTATTTGGAAATTAGATTTTATTTTTAAAAATTATTTAGCGAAATAATAAAATGATAATAATTGTTATTTATTGCGAAGATATTATAAAAATAAAGTTTTGTCCAATTCATTTGGTGCCATTGTTTTCCCTTAAACACTCGACGAAATGAAGTTAACTGGCCATGAAGTGAAAATGCATACTTTAATCAGAAGATTGTTGTCTTTAAAATGAACCTGAAACAATTGAAATGGTACAAAGTTCATAGTGGAGCAAAGTCCGTCCGCATTACAAAACCTTGAAACGACCCATAATCTTTTCTAATATTTGTACTTAAAGCAGATAAAATATTAACCCCTGCGGCAAATTCAGCATTTAACATTGACTCAAGCTCATAAATGTGATTTTAAGATACTTAGGTTAATTGAAATATCTTCAGACCTAGTTTTAAAACAAACCTAATAAGTAAAACACTATATGATAAGAATTTAAAGAATTACTAATGAATTTAGAGGTTGTGATCCAATAACAAAATTGTAACCAATTTATATTTCATTGATTTCAGGTGAAATTCATCTCTGAAAATGGAGACGCGAAGATCGACATCGAAGCGGTTAAGCAAGTTTTGTCTGGAATGGGAAAAGAAGAGTTAATGAAGTTTGCGAATGATCCTTTCTGGATTCGTTTGCGATGGTTTCTCTTCATCGCTTTTTGGTTCCTCTGGGCCTCAATGTTGGCCGGAGCAATTGCGATTATTGTCATGGCTCCGAGATGTAGCTCTCCCGAACCTAGAAAATGGTGGGAAGAAAGTCCAATTATCCAGTTGGATGGATCCGAGACCCCTAGCAGCAATCTAAAAGGACTGGAAACGCTTCTCGACACAATAAAAGATCAGGCCATCAAGACAATTTCCCTCGCATCTATTATCGAAACATCAAAAGATGGTATAAATTACTTATCATATTAAAGTATTCCTTTGATACAAATTATGAAAATAACTCTAAATGTTTAATCTTTATTTTTTCTTAATGATTTGCAAGTTTTGCATTTTGATATTTTCAGGTCACCCGATAAACTTCAGAGGTATTAAATCTAACCTGGGCACATTTACTGACTTAGAGGCCTTTATCAAAGAAGCGAACTCCAGAGGTCAACATGTCGTTCTCGAACTTGATCCAAATCATTCATCTGTAGAACATCCATGGTTTAAAAGTTCAGTGAATAGAGATGGCAACTATACTAATTATTACGTCTGGGCTGATCCCAAGATGGAAAATGGCGTGAGAAGTCCACCTAATAATTGGGTAATTGGATAATTAACTTGACAAAAATTAGAATAGTTTGCTGTACTTTCGATTTTATTTCTATTTCCTTGTTAATTTATTTCCAGTTGAGTGTCTATGGCGCTTCCGCTTGGGAATGGAACGAAGCCAGAGGACAATACTATCTTCACCAGTTCAACAAGACTCAGCCTGAATTAAACTACAACAATTATGCAGTTGTTGAACAATTCGGGGTATGGATTTCAATATTTTATAATATAAAAGTCATAAAAGCATATAAAATCCCATTAATTTTTTTAATCACTTTAAATATTTAAATTTCTCTGAAGTCCAATGTATCCGTTTAAATCCCCTAGAAAACTCTTGCCATCTTTGAAATACCTACTGTTAGAATTCATCGAAATCATTTGATATTCTTGAAAATCCGTTAAATTGCGACAACCCTCCATGAAATCCCTTGAAATCTGATTTAATAATATTTTGAAATCCTGCGTAATTCCGTGAAATTTTTCACAATCTTTTGAAATCTCGTGCAATCCGTTGAATTTCTTTGAAACTTGATGTAGGGGTAACCAGTACGAACTGAATAATGGGAAAAAGTAACTGGGCTTTAAACCAAAAATTCTATAGTTGTTTTTTTATGAGTAGCAATTAAAAACTAATTTTATAACAACTAGCCTGCTGACAACTTACGTGCTTTTTTAAAATTAAAAAATGTTGTTTTCATTAAAGACGATGAAAATTTGGAACACTACCACATTGCTATTTTTTAAGGAATTATTTGCTTAATCAAATAAATAAAGTTTAATAAAGTTTTCATCGAAAATATATTGTACGTATTTTTATAAGAAGTGTCATTCGGTAAGAAGTGAATAAATTGTATGAAGCTCGTACAATTTTTATAATATATTAAAAAATAATCACTGTATAAATGAAAAAATGTTTTTGACTAACAGTTTTGGAATACTGTTTCCTGAACTGATACACAATGTCCTTCGGCAACTGATCGGAAAGGCTTAAAATGTGAATATTCTCTTCTTACCAGAATAGTACCATCTGAATAAAATTTCTATTTGTTGAAAAAGTTTAAAATGTAGGATAAATGGCTAATATAACTTATCTGATGGCATTACCGTCTTTGAAATGAGTGACTTGTTCTTCACTTATAAATTTTATGACTTCAAAAGTTTTTCTATCCACCTCTCGTACTGGTTTCCCCTACGCTGAAAAGTCGCGTAATCCGCCCCTCTACTTTCGACTTGTTTCCAAAAAAATGAAATAATTTAATTAATATATTACAGGAAATTCTCTCTCACTGGTTGAGTTTGGGCGTGAAAGGATTTAGACTTGAGAATACACGTTTCTTGACTGAGGATCCGCAACTGCAAAATGAAATGAGCTTTTCCAATGGTGCTCCTGGATCCTACGAGTCTTTGAACCATGTTAGAACTAGAGATCGTGTTGAGAATGAAGTAATATTAAGAAAATGGCGCAACATCGTTCGCAATATTACCAATGGAGAAGGGTAAATATCTAATTATCAGATGGTTTATGAATCCAAGGTTTTGTAATGCCCTTGAAATATGTTAACAGGCCTCACAGAAAGATTTGGTCCCTATGATACCCTATTTTCAGCTCATAATGGATCTTTAAAAGAAATGTATAATGCGATCAAAGCTTCCACAGGCATATTTTGAAAAAAATAGCAAAAATCGAGGAATTTCTGTTAGAAGTAACTGTAAAAAATAATCAGGGCTGCCACACAGTCACTATTCAATTCAGGTCTATACCTATTTCTGAACTGTCCTGAATTCTTTTGAATGATTTCAGATTATTTTTAAAGATTCCGAGAAATTTTCAATAGATTTCAATAATTTAAAGAGATTTTGATGATTTTAGTGTATGTTAAAAACTTCTAAGGCATTTTCAAGAACTTTTAATTTGAAATATTTTCGTGAATTTTAAAAGATTCCAAGGAACTTTTTAATAATTGCATTAATTTGAGGGGATTTCAAAGCTTTTGAAATATTTTAGGATAAAGAATTTCGGAAGGTATGGAAGGATTTTACAGGACCTATAAGGTTTTAAGCTATTTTAAAAGATTCTAAGGGGGTTCTATAATATTTCCTAAGGATTCACTGATTTTAAGGGATTTTAAAAGCTCCAAAGGTAATTTAATAAATTTTTCAGGATTTCTGGAAATTTCATGAAGGTTCACAGGATATTATAATATTTTAATAGATTTCAAAGAATTTATTTACAAGAAGTGAGGGATTTCAAGAGATTTTCAAATATTGTTTGCTTTCGACCTGAATTCTTATTAATTTATCCAGAATTTTTTTTAATTCTTCTAAATTCACTCAATTTTACTCAATTCAATGAATTTAAAAAAGTGTTTGTTTAATTTATTTTCACTTTAAATTCTTAGGCATTTCATCAAATTCTTTTGAATTCACTTTAACTTTCCTAACTCAGTTTAAACTGATTCACCTAATTGTTTTTTGAATTCAGTTTGATTTTTTATCAATTTCATCGAATTTTTCTGTTGTCCATTAAATTCTTCTAAATTCGCTCAAATTTTACTGAAATCAATGTATTTTTCAATTTTAAAATTGTTTTTCATATTCATTTGAATTCTTTTGTTTTGTAGTCATTAGTCACTTTTTTGTTTAGAAATTAGTAGGGGAAAGCGGGGCACTGACGTCAGGGCGGATAAGCTGGGCACCCCTCTAAAAACTTGTAAAATGAGTAAAAAAAATCAATTTCTTTTTTATTGGCATCTACTAAATGCATAGTTGTATTTAAAACCAATTAATTTGTTATTTTGTAAAAAATGAAATAAAATTCTAGTGATTGAAATTTGGAGCATAAAAATCGGATGCGCCATCGAATTTCGAACGTTCGTGAAAAGGAAAAATAAGTATCAATAATCCTTAAAACTGGGTCTATTCTAAAGTTTGAAACTCGAACTTTAATTTATTTTTTTAACCACTTCTCTCAAACATGTAGTTAAATAGTTATTTAAAAAATAAATAAAGTATCGAGGTGGGGCAGAGATCGGCACCCTAAGGTGGGGCACGACATGTCACACTCGCGCCGTTCTAAGCTGTGTTCAGAGAGAACAGCTGATTTTTAACCTCATCTTTAAAACAACTTCGTTAATATATGACAAGAATTTTCGTGATGTAAATATTCTTGATTTAACGTCTGGGAATAACAATTTAGAATTTTTAAGGAAAAACCTTATTTAATCGACTTCTTCCAGACCATTTATGTAAATAAATGTATAAATGGTCTGGAAGAAGTCGATTAAATAAGGGTTTTCCTTAAAAATTCTAAACTTCGTTAATATTAATATATAAATATTAATATATTTTATTATTATATTTTAGATCTCACATTTAAATATTAACATTTCATCTCTTTAGCTATAATAAAATTTGTATAAAATAAAAACAAATGTGATAATAAAACTTCCAAAAAATAATCAAAGTTAATTATTAAATAAAAAATATATTTTATTTTATTTATTTATATTTTGTAGTACTATTCAAAAAAGTACCATTTATCGATCTCGTTTTTATTCGCGAGTTTACCGTGCCATTTGTGCCCCACCTGGATGACATTGCCTGCCCCGCAGAGACCTTCTGTGCCCCACTTTGACGCCTGCTTATTTTTATTTCTACAAATTAAACGCGTTCGTTTTAAATTTTTATTCGAATAGAATTTCATTTATAAACATTCATTTTATTTGTTGATTTTTTTTGGACAGTGTAAAAAATACTATTAATGTTAAAAAATTCACTCAAAGTTAGGGTGCCGCCCGTGCCCCGCTCTCCCCTAGTGTTTTAAAGATTTGAAGTGATTCGCAATTATTTTTGAAATTCATCCTGAATTCTTGTTATTTTACCCTGAATTCTTTTAAATTCCTTGGAATTCTCTTGAATTTTTTTAATTCACTCGAATTCTTCTAAATTTACTTAATTCAATGGATTTTTTTGAATTTTTAAAAGTTTTTATTTAATTGATCCTAAAGTCTTTTAACCTCACCTTGAATTCTTAGGAATTTCATTGAATTCTTTTAAATTCCCATGTATTATTCTTAGCTCATTTCAAAGTTACTGAATTCAGTGAAGTTTTTTTCATATTTTCAAATTGTTTTTAATTAATTTGAATTTTGTTTAATTCACCTAGAATTTTTTATGAATTTGATCGAATTCTTCTCGATTCCCGTAAATTCCTCTACATTCGTTCCAATTTTGCGGAAATCAGTTGAATTTTTTTTTTTTTATTTGAAAATTTTATTCCAATCCATTTGAATTCTTTTGAATGTAACTTTGGTCCTTTAACTTTGGACCTTTGTTCCCTATATTTTATTCCATAGGGACTGTGAGGCATGGGTTAAACTTGTATTAATTCACAGTCATTTTACAAAATATAAAACTTTCTTACCACCTTAACATGATTTTGTCGTGTCAATGAAAACTTCAATAACCATATTTAATTTAATTTATAGAAGTAAAGAGCTATTGTGGAAATTTTTTAGTACATTTAAATAAGTAATCTTCACTACTCTTTCTTGTATTTCATAAGAACGTATTTACAGCTTTTTTCAGATACTATTACTTCAAAGTTGCATGTGCTTCTCAATACTGTGAAAAGTAATTAATTTTGTTTCTGATTTGCAGATTATTTGCACTGTGTGATGTAATCGGTGCTGATATGCTACAAGTCTACAACAACAACGACAAACAGGAGGGACCGCTGATAGATCTTTCTCAAAGTTATCAGTTCTTGGCCAATGCCGATGATGGAATTTCGGCAGAAGCTCTGAATAAGAGTGTATCACAGAATATTTTAATTAACGAATGGCCAGCATGGGATGTAAGTATTTTAAAACTTGCCTAAAAACTACTTAAAAATATTTATATATACTTTGAAGATTTAAAACTGAAATTTATTTAATTTAAAAAGGTCCAAATACAAATTTTAAATTTTTCTCGAGAGTTAGGAATTTAAAATTCTAAGTTGAAATTAAAAATTGTAAATTAGCAAAATTACAACATTATTAAATGTAAAACTTTAAACTAGCATAATATTTTATTGTAAATTTGCAAAATTAAAAAGACTTCAATTTTTAAGATTTACAATTAAAATTTCTACAATTTTGAAGAGTTTGAAGAGTTAAAAGAAGAGCTAAAATGAAAAATGCTTGAATTTTGAATATTTGCAATCCAAGACTCTTGAATATTTAATGCGTATAATAGAAAATGATACAACTTTGAATGCAAAAATAGAAAAATATTCAATTGTGAAGATTTAAAAGTGAAAACTATTCAATTTTAAAGATTTATATTTTAAAGGTATGTAATTTTGAACGATTTTCTTTTTAATAGTTCAATTTTGAAGATTAATAATTAAAAATTCTTCCATTTTTAAGATCTACAATTGAAAATTCATGAATTCGGAATGTTTATAATTTAAAATGATATAATCTTTAAAGTTTTTTTTTAATATGTAGTTCAACTCTGAAAAGTTAAAATGAAAAATTCTGCAATTTTGAATATTTGCAATTCAAGCTTCTTGAATATTTAATGCGTATAATATAAAATGATGCAACTTTAAATGCAAAAATGGAAAAATATTCAATTGTGAAGATTTAAAAGTGAAATTTATTCAATTTTAAAGATGTATAAATAAAAATTCTTAAATCTTGTCAAGAATTTTAAATCTATTATATCTTCTAAATTGAAGAAATTTCGAATATAAATCATCGAAATTACAGAATTTTTAATTGAAAAACACTTTCACTCTTCAGTTTCAAAGATTTACAATTCAGCGTTCTAAAATTTGTAAGAAAATTCTTGAATTTTGAAAATACATGTAGAATTGGAAATTATTCAATTTTCAAGATCTATATTTTAAAGGTATCTAATTTTTACCGTTTTTTGTTAATAGTTCAATTTTAAAGATTTACAATTGAAAATTCTTCAATTTCGAATATTTGATATTGAAAACTGTTCAATATTCAATATGTATAATATAAAATATAAAACATTTACATTTTTGAGGAGTTATAGATTTATAGATAGATTTATAGATTTACAATGGGGTCGTTGCATGAATTTTAGGTAATATATTTTTTAAATACTGCATAACATTCTGAACATTTTGGTGCATTTATAAAAAAATTTGAAAACTTCATTGTGGAGAAAAAAAATGTTTAAGAAAAGTATTGAAATCTCTATTCAAAAGCTCTGTGACCTTGAAACGTCACTTCCCAAAAAGCGCGTAACCAATCAGAATAATGATCTATTGACTAACGAAGTATCTTGCAGACAGCTGGCGAAAATTCAATTTACAATTTCTAACAGAGATATTTATTTACTTATAATTGTCGAAAAGCAATGCAATTTTGCTTAAAATATAAAACCTTAAAAAAGATAGTAATGAATAATATCATTCAAGTGCGTGAGAATGAAATGTTTCCAAAGATAACCTCAATTTGAATATCTTTTACTATAGGTTATGTTTACTGTTTACGCTGTTTACGCTGTTTACCCATTCAGTCGCTAGCGGCCATATTATATTCCATCACCAACCGGACAACTACGCTAATCAGAATGAAGTACTTCCTGCAAAGTACTTCCCGCAAAAATTCAAAAAATATACTTTTTAAACATTAAAAAAATTTAAACTTGATTTAAAAAAAGTTTCCTTTTGTAGTTACATTATTTTTTTGGTGTTCTTTCAATTTTACTAGGAAAAAAAATTATTTGAAAATATGCAACAACCCCATTGACAATCTATTAACGTGAATGAATTTGAATGATAAATCATCAAAGTTTAATTATTTTCAATTTACTGATCATAACCAGTAAAAATGACAGCGTTGACTTATTTGTTAGAAATTCTTATAATTTTTTACATATTCATTCTGCGACATGCTATTACACGACGTGAAATGATAAAAAAAACGCTGACTTGATTTTCAATTTACTGGTCATAGCAGTAAAAATTACAGTGTTGATTTATTTGTTAGAAATTCTTATAATTAAGTGTGATAAACTTAAAATCTACATGAAAGAATAATAGTTTTTGAGACATACTTTTAAAAAGTAACAAATCAGAATTTTTATTTTATTAACCTTGATTTCGAAAATCCTTCTCAAACTTAGCAACTTGTATGTGGAGAACGAGGAAGTCATTTTTCCCCGTATTTAGCGCTTCTTTAATATATTTTTCGGATAAAATAATCTGTATATCTCTTATGCTTTTGGCCAATGTTTTCAAAAAGAAAAAATTTAACAAATTTGAAAACTATTCAATAAATATTCGCAAAGCTATTAAACTGGGAAGTAAAAGTGACCTTCATATGGAGAAATACCCGTATAAAACTGAAAAAAAAATCTTTATATTTTCAGCTCAACGAGAAGAGTCGTTCTTTAAGAGCTCGTACTTCACCACAAGTCGCAGATAGTTTAACGTTGATGACTCTGCTTTTGCCAGGAACTCCGATAGTTAGATACAGCGATGCTACTTCAGCCAAAGCAGCATTTGCTGCAGTTTCCAAGAAACGCAGTACTGCCCCATTTTTGTATGGTGATATCAAAACCCATATCATCAACAACACGCAAGTTTTCGCTTACACGAGGTAAGATATTCTAGATTGATTTTGCAAATTTGACTTGGGAATTGGGGTTTTCGCAGAATAATAATTTACTAACAAAAAGGAACTTTGTGGTGATTGTAGATGTCCTTTAGTTAATAGTATTTATCGTTTTTATACTAATCCGAATGTAAGAATCTGGTTGCTCTCGACTTTTAATTTATGACCTGGTGGAAACAATTTCTACAAGAAAGTACAACATTTCTACAGCTGTAATTTTTTGTTAGAACATGTACTTTTTTGTAAACAAAATGTGTAAAATCTAACAATTAAATACAAATAGCTGATTTTTTTTTGTATTTTCCTGTAGAAAAATAAAAAAAACTAACAATAAAGTATAAGTTTATACAATTTGAAAATTCGTATTACTTTCTATTAATATGTTTTTACTTTGTTGAAAAAAATCTACAAGGTATTACAGAAAACTACAGGAATGTACATTTTTTTAATTTGGGTGTTTGACATCATAAAAATACTTTTAATTCTACATAAATTGTAGTAGATAATTACAAATCTTTACACACAAAAAATACAAGATTTCACCAAACTCGAAATATTGGGAAACTGTACTTAAAATTATTTTGTAAATACTGGTAGTTTATTGTCAGTTCTGCAATTTTTGTTTTAAATTAAAATTTTATCTAGATATCCACATCTATCAAACGCAATTTTAAATCAGAGATGTTATTTATTTTTTAAATAATTGTATGTAAATTAATTCAAATATCAAAGTGCATTGTAATGGGGAAAAAACCTTATTTAAATGTGTGTATAACTTCATTTTGCAAGATGTCAACATTCAGTGACACAGTTATCACTGTTGCATTAATAATAAAAGCGATGGATTTTATTAGATTATTATTAAAATAATATCAAACTTATTAAAAGTCAAACATTTTGAAGATATAGAAATAAAATTTTGAAGCTTTTTTTTTAAGGGCCTTTAAAGGTTTTAAGAAAATAAAAAAATTCTCAAGATTGCTGGTAGAATTTAAAATGATTTTTTATCTGGAAAAATTAATGTTAAGAGAATATTTAAAAAGGTTTTTAAAATTTGATGTATAAATAACAATTGAACATACACATTTTTTAATCAAAATTCCTAGAAAAACTAAAAATGATTTTTTTAAAAGAACATTTAAAAAGATTTCCAAAATTTTCAAAAAACAGTGGAAGATTTTAAGGCAATTTTTTTTATTTTGCAGGATTTTTGGAAAATTATAGGGAAAATTCGAGTTCCAAGATATGTAAAAGCAAATTTTTCATTAGATTCCTGGAAAATTATTAAATAATTTTTAATAGAATATTTAAAAAGATTTCAAAACAAATTTTGATGAATAAATTAATGTTTCTAGCTTAAAATTGATTAAAATGATATAATTTTGAAAATTTAGTAATTTTTTCATTCATTCTTCAATTTATAGCATTGAAAATGATAGCGTGGATTTCTATTTTTTGAAGTATTTGAACTGTATGGTGTATAAAACTTTAAAAAATGTTATTTTGCAGTTTAGCGGCTTTAAATTACAAAATTTTCAATTGAAAAGTGTTAAAAGCTTCCATTTTATACGCATAAATTATTGAGCGTTTGAATGAAAAAAGTTTTAAGCTTTAATTTTAAAAGTTTGAAATTCAAAAGTATTCCACGTTGAGTGTCTTAATTTTCAGTTAAGTTTTTATAACTTAAATAAGAAGAATTTTATCTTCAAGAGTTCAAATATTTTAATTTCAATGGCCGTGTTCAATTCTTTCTCAATTGTTAAACTTGTATTTGCTGTCAAAAAGTTGTTCTTTTTTGACCTAGTATGACAAATATTGAGAACATTGCAATGACATAATTTTAAATGGCATATATGGTGTCCAATCGATTGCTATATATTTGAAAAAAAACTTTAAACGTAAAGAATTGTTGTTTAATAACGATTATTCATTATTGGCCTTTAATATTCTACCATTCCTGTAAAGTTTAAACATAGAAGCTTTTTTTGTAATAGCTATCATGTATATATCTTGATTTAAAGTTATCTCATTGAGATAATTCTAGATCGAAAAAGAACAACTTTTTGGCTGCAAAACCTGTAAATTCCTGTAGATTTTTGTAGTTGTAAATTCGTGTAGTTGTACTTTTTTGTCAATTCTCGTAGGAAATGAAAACTACAATAAAATACAGCATAATACAAAAAAGTGCAAAAAAGTACAAAATTCGGCCGATTAATAGACAAAAATGGTCTTTCCTGTAATTTTGGTTGTAATTTATTGCATTTATTTGTAGATTCCTGTATGGTTTTAGTTTTTTGTATTTTTTTTTGCAAAAAAATGTGTCCACCAGGAAGGCGAACTGATTTAAGGAATGATTTGAAAGTACTTCATTATGTTCAAGAATCTTCAATTTACTATTGGGCCTAAGAAATGTGAATGGAAGTGATTCAAATTCAAAGTAGAATTAGATTGAAGCTAACTTAAATCTTGATTGATTCTAGTCTCTTCCTCTCTTATATGTACTAATAATTGGGTGTCGTATTCATATTAAATAACGAGGCAATAACTGTATATAGTTGTGGTATGAATCATGTATTTAAACAGGCTAACCAAAGACTAATTTATCTTTTTTCATGCTCACTCGTCTCTTCGCAGACACTGGTGAGTTTTATATGTATCTGCATGTGCATGTTACGTAAAATAACTTCATGTCCTCAACTAAACTTAAGTAATGTAGATAATCTAGTAAATAGATTTTAAAACCATCCAGGTGGTCACTTAAATCTAAGAAATGAAACAAATCGGAAACATAGTAATTTGTATTAAGTCTAATGAGCCTTCGAAATTGAATAAATTGGAATTCAAAACCTTAAAAATTGGGCAGTCTCCAAATAAAAATCAACTAACTTTTTTTCTATTAAATTGAAAGTAGGGTTGCTGTTGCCACAAAAGCCCGGCATTAAAATTTCATGGCTTTTCCAGGTTTCGCCGGTCTACTATTAAGAACAAATCGGGTCAATACAATTTCAACAGATCTACTAAGACTAATTTACCAACTATTTCTTGTTAAATTATTATTATTGAACGATTATTGAATTCTAAACAATACACATTAATATCATTAGAGAGCGAATTAACGCCACTGTGGAGTTAACGCCACTGTTAGCTGGCGAGCGCTGCTCGGGTCTCGTTCTCACACGCTGAGAACGCCGGTTAGACAGACCATCATTTGTTCATGATAATTTGGAATTGGGAGCGTTTGAAATTTTCAAAAAATGTATGAAATGATTTTGAATTTAAAGCTTTCCAATTCAAAAATATTTTAAATCAGGTAAAATTTTGAAAAGAGACAATATTTCAAATGGAATGAAAAGGAATTGAACTTATATCATTTCTGAATCAAAGCGTTTAAAATGGGATATTTAAAAAAATTTTAAACAAAAGCTTTCAAAATTCAAAACTTTCAAACTAAAATTTTTATATTTGGACAATTTTATTAGTAAGGAGTTAAATTCTATCATTTCTAATTCAAAGCGTTCATAATTGAACAATTTTATTTTGTCTTCAGGAATCTCGATATTGTATGATTTCAGAATCAAATTTCGAAAATGGGACAATTTCAAACCGTTAAAAATAGAATATTTTCCGATTAGAATTTTGAAGAATAGGTCATTCAATATGCAAAGAAATTAAAATTGTATTATTTCTAATTAAAAGCATTCCAAATTGAATAATTTAAAATTAAACACTATTGAATTTTAATAAACTCAAATTCGAAGTGATTAAAATTTGACAATTTGAAATTGAAAACTAAATTGAATGATTGAAAGTCAAAGCTTCTGAAATTCCAGAAATCTAAATTTTGAAAAAGTTTAAAAAAAAATGATTTTACATAAAAATTGATTAGATCAATTTTTCTAAAGTCAAAAAATAAATTCACCTTTATTTTCAATTTTTAAATATAATGTTTTATACATTTTTGAAACAATAATTTATAGTTCATAATTTCGAATTGAAAGCGTCTGAAATTAAGAAAATATATATTGAACGATTTTTGACAATTTTATTAGAAAAAAGAGTTGAATTGTATTATTTCTAAGTCAAAGCGCTATATATTAAACAATTTTATTTTTAATTGAAGAATCACGAAACTGAATGATTTTAGATTAAAATTTCGAAAACTGGACAATTGCAAACCGTTAAAAATTCAATATTCTAAGATTCGAATTTTGGAAATAGAATAATTTAAAATTCAAAGGAATTGAAATTGTATTATTTATTATTAAAAGCGTTCAAAATTAGATAATTAAACGTTGAGAACTGTTGATTTTGAATAATTTTAAATTCAAATCGATTAAAGTTTGACAATTTGAAATTGAAAACTAAATAAATCTTTAAATGTCAAAGCTTCTGAAATTCTAGAATTTTAAATTGTTCTTGCATAACAAAATTATAATTTAACATTAAAGCTTTTTAGACCCATGTTTCTCAAATGAAAAATGAATTGAATTATCCTGAAAAACGTAAATGGGAAGCATGGCAAATGAAAAATGTATACTCCAGAAACTCGAAACTCAAACGAATTCGAACTTCAGTCGAGAAAAATTGTAATATTAAAAAATTGTTGTACTCAAATCCTTAAAAATGTCTTACTTCTAAATTTAAATCGTTTAGAAATTAACATTTCTTAAATTGTCAATTATACTTTTTTAAATGGAGCCATTTGAATTTCAATCGCAAAATTTAAACCATTTAAATTGCTTTAAGTAAATTTAAATTTTTTAGAAATCAACAATTTTTAAGTTTGCAATTATACTTTCCGAAATTCAGCCATTTCAATTTTAATCGCAAAATTTAAACTTATGGTAAGGAAAAATTGAAAATTAGCGTTTACCATGAAATTTAATTACTCAATAAAAATTTTTTTTTTTTTAAGCTGAGTTAGAAATGTCGAACTTTTTGGTACATTTTTCATATTTAAAAAATTGAATATTCAGTGCCTTGTTGTAAAATCTGCTCATTTTTAAGGCTTAAATTTGAGAAATTATCTTAATTTTTCATTGTTTTGAATTTATTCTGGGGGCATTTAATTCAACATTATTTGATTGCAAATCCTTTTTAAATTGAAAAGTGTAAAACTATCAAGTCTTTCAATTTGATACTCTACGATTTCGAAGAATTTAAGAAACCAGAAAGTTTTGTACGTTTAAAATGGAAACAAAACAATTTAGAATATTTAAATCTAAAATTATTACATAAATTGGAAACTGGCTAAAATTGAAATCAAACAATATAAAATATTTAACTCTAAAATTATTAACTTAAAAACTGACTGTCAAGGCTTTAATATAAAATTTTGCAATCTTAAAATAAAATTGTCCTGACATTTTTAATAGTTGTATTTGAAACAACATTGTAAAATTCGAAACCTCCAAAAATTAAGAAATTTCAAACCAAATATTTTCGAATTTGAGCATGTGAAGCAAAAAAAAACTTTAGTTTTAGGGTCTCAAAGATTAAACTGTTTATATATTTTTTAAAGGTGATAAATATATTTTTAATAAGTATCATGTCATGTAGTATCATGTGACTTTCAAAGTGATTGGATAGATTTTTTACTAAAAAATGTGATTCCTGTAAAAAAAATCGTTCAAAATGAAGAATTTTACATATTGTGAACCTTAAAAGTTTAATTATTCTAAAAACTTTGAAAATGCAACAGAAACAACTTCAATTAGCTACTAGCTAATTTAACAGTGGCGCTAATCCGCTATCTAAATATTATTATAAAATTATAAAAAATTCTATAATTATAATCACATTACTCATTGCAATTAAGAATTTAGGATTAAGAATTTCGATTATAAATTTTTCAATTAAAAACTGTCAAAACTGATTTATTCGAAATGTAATCTCTTTAAAAGTAAAGAATTTTAGAATTAGGTATTGCACACTGTTTGAAAATGTTACAAAATGAACATTTAAAATTTCAAAGGTTTGAAATTAGAAGTTCTGAAAGTTTTCCAATCTCAAATTAAACATCAAGTAAAGGAATTTTAAATTAAACTTTTTTTAAATTACATGGTTGAATGTGATACCAAGTGCCTTGTAAAGTTTTCAGTCAAAAAAATAACTTACTGTCATTTCCCGATTTCAAAAAAAGATCAATTGTAAAAGAAACTGAATAAACATTCACATTTCTAAAATTTTGTTTATATTTAATTGAATAAATATTAAATCAATAATCCAAATTCGGTTATTATTTTGTATATTGTAAAATTTTGCTAAAAAATTAAACTTGAACATTTTCAGGCTGAAAAGCGGAAACCCTGGATTCTTGGTGGCCTACAACAGTGGAAATAATTCCACCATAATCGACTTCACGTCGGTTCCCCACATGGCAAAAGAAGTCACTGTAGTTGCTAACAGTCCAAACTACGTCATGGGTGGAATAGATACCTCGTAAGTACTTACCTTTTTTGCAATTCTGATTTATTCTATATTTATTAAGAAATTATTAACACTTCCTTTTTTATTACAGGAAAACAAAACTGAATTCTGAAAAAGTTCCCATGGCTCCCAAAAGCACTCTGGTCTTGTCTTTTGTACCAGGATCAGGAAATTAAAAAGCCATAAATAGACAAATGCGAAGCCTTCAAAAAAGGCACATAAAGTATTTATCGCATCTATCTTCGTTGTGATATTGTTTTGTCGCAGTATGTGTTGTGGAACTGCATTCGTATATCAAGTTATTAAAGAACATTGCAAAAATTACTTTTGGTTTTTTGCTGTTTAAAAAACTGCACTATAAGTTCCTTTCCACGTCCTTAAACCCGTTAAAGGAAAGTCTACTACATACCCTGGTGGAAACATTTTTACGAAAAAGTACAAAAACCTATAACCATTTTTACAGGAATCTGCAAATAAATGCAATAAATTACAACCAAAAGTACACCTTTTTCTGCTGTTCGGACGAATTTTGTACTTTTTTGTATATTGCTGTATTTTATTGTAGTTTTCATTTCCTACAAGAATTTACAAAAAACTACAACTACAAGAATTTATAACTATTAAGAATATGCAGGATTTTCAGGTTTTTCAGCCAAAAAGTTTTTTTTTTCGATCTAGAATTATCTCAATGAGATAATTCTAAATTAAGATGTGTACATGCTAGCTATTACAAAAAAAAGCTTCTATGCTGAAACTTTAAAGTAATGGTAGAATATTAAAAGATAATAATGAATGATCGTTATTAAACAACAAATCATTAAGTTTAAAGTTTTTTTTCAAGTGTACAACAATCGAGTGGACACCATATATGCCATTTAAAATGATGTAATTGCAATGTTCTCAATATTTGTCATCCTAGGTCGAAAAAGAACAACTTTTTGACTGCAAATAAAAATTGAACAATTGAGAAAGAATTGAACACGGCTATTGAAATTGAAAGATTCGAACTCTTGAAGATAATTTTTTTTCATTCAAAGTTATAAAAACTTAACTGAGAATTAAAACACTCAAAGTGGAATACTTTTGAATTTGAAACCTTTTAAATTAAAACTTTAAACATTTTTAATTCAAACGCTCAATAATTTACGCGTATAGAATGGAAGCTGTTAACACTTTTCAATTGAAAATATTCTCATCAAAAGCTGTTAAACTGCAAAAATCTTTAATTTTATACATTGTAGAGTTCAAAGATTTAAAAAAGTAGAAATCCACACTCATTTTCATTGTTAAAGATTGAAGAATTAATCAAGAAATTTATAAATTTTCAAAATTAGATCATTTTAATCAATTTTAAGCTAGAAACGTTAATTTATACATCAAAAGTTGTTTTGAAATCTTTTTAAATATTCTTTTAAAAAGTTGTTTTAAAAAATAATTAAATTTTCCAGGAATCTAATGAAAATCTTGGGAGGCGAATTTTTCCTACAATTTTTCGAAAATCCTGCAAGATTAAACAAATTGCCTTAAAGTCTTCCACATTCTTTTTTGAAAATGTTGGAAATCTTTCTAAATATTCTTTTAAATTAATTTAAAAAAAATCCATTTTATGTTTTCTAGGAATTTTAATTTAAAAGATTGTATTTGAAACCTTTCAAAATTCTTAAAAGGCTTCTAAATTTTTTGTTCGAAATCATCAAAAATCTACATCTTGTTTTAAATGTTTTAAAATCTTTTCAAGTTTTAAATTATTTTGGAATCTTTTCAAAACTTCTAAATATATCTGAAACTTCCTCGATTTTTTCCAAATTAATAATAGTTAATTGTTATTGATTAATCAAATTTTTTAAAATCTTTTTCAATATTGATCATGGTCAAAGGATTTTTGAAATATTTTTATGTATTTTTTCAAAATCCCTGGCATTTTCAAGAGCTTAAAAAAATTCCATGTAATTTCGAAAGATTTTAAAGGATTTGAGATATATTAGGTTATTTTAAAAGATTCCAAGGGTTTTAATAATTATAAGGGATTTAAAAAACATTTGAATACGGTTTTAAAGAATTTCGGAAAATACCTATGGAAAGATTTGACAGGACCTATAAGGTTTTAAGATATTTTAGAAAATTCTAGGGGGTTTTATAAGATTTCCAAGGATTTTAAGGAATTAAAGAAGAAGAAATTATTTTAGTAAATTTTTCCGGATTCCTGGAAATATCAAATTTAATAGTACAAGGGATTTTATAGGGTTTCAAAAATTTCACTAGATTTTCAAATATTTTTTTCCATTCATTTGGAATTCGCCCTGAATTCTCTTAAATCCTTTTGAATTCTTCTAAATTCACTCAATTCAATGGATTTTTTAAAAGTTTTTGTTTAATTCGTCTTGAAGTCTTAAAACTCACCATCTATTCGTAGATTTTTACAAAAAAAAAATTTCAATTTAACATTTGAATTTAACTTTTGAATTTAACATGAAATCTTTTGTAGTTATTAGTCACTTCTTTGGTTAGAAATTAGTAGGGTTTCAAAGAATTGAAGAGATTTGAAATTTTTTTGCAATTCACTCAATTCGATTTAATTCAGTGGATTCAAAAAAAATTTTATTTAAATGATCCAAAATTCTTTTAATCTCACCTGAAATTATTCTGAATTCCCTTGAATTTTTCTAAGCTCATTTCAAAGTTACTGAATTCAATCAGCTTTTTTCATATTTTTAAATTGTTTTGAATCCATTTGATTTTTTTTAATTCTCATTGAATTTTTATACATTTTATCGAATTCTTCTCGTTTACCTTGAATTTCTCTCAATTTTCAGAAATTCTTTGTAATCAATTGAATTTTTCTATTTTTAAAATGTTTCCCAATTCTTTTGAATTCAACTTGAAATCTTTTGTAGTCATTAGTCACTTCTTTGGTTAGAAATTAGTAGGGCTTCAAAGATTTGAAATTTTTTTGCAATTCACTCAATTCTATTTAATTCAGTGGATTAAATGATCCAAAATTCTTTTAATCTCACCTTAAATTCTTTTGAATTCCCTTGAACTTTTCTAAGCTCATTTCAAAGTTACTGAATTCAATCAGGTTTTTTCATATTTTTAAATTTTTTTCAATTTCGGACCCTATATCAGGGTGTCCAGTGATTCTTAGGAACAAAATTCAAGGTCGTTTCCAGGTTTTCAAGGTCAAGAAATCAAGTTTTTCCAGGTCTCCCTTTTTTACATTTAATAATGAAATAACCAATTGTTATTCATGTGGAAAATGAGAAATTTCATTTTTTATTTGCCAACGATTTCTAATGAAAACAGAACCATATATAAACGAATATCCTAATTTTTTGCGAACGTAAGTCGTCTTTGTGAAATCTTGGAGAATATTTCAACATCTTTTGCATTAATTGAAATCTTTTGAAGTATTTAAAATCTTTGTGAAATCGTGAAATTTCTGTGAAATGTTTGAGAAATCTTTTAGAATCTTTTACAATTTTGGTACAATTTTTGAAATCTCTGAAATCTTTGTGAAAATTTTTGAAATCTTTATGAAATCTATGCAATATTTCTGAAATCTTTTGTATTTGTTTGAAATCACTGTAATATTTGAAATCTTTGAGATCTTTAAAAAAAAATGAAATCGTTTAAAATCTTTGAAATGTTTTGAAATCTTTAAAATTCGTGAAATCTTTTGAAATCCTTATGAATTCTTCGAAATAATTTTGAAATCATTGGGATATTCTTAATCTTTGTGAAATTTTTTGAAACCTTCAAAATTTGGTGTGAAACTTTTTTTTGGTGTTCTGAAATCTCTATGATTTCTTTGGAATATTTGTAAAATCTTTCTGAAATCTTTTTTATTCGACTGAAATCACGGGAATATTTGAAATCTTTTGAAATATTCCAAAAAATTTTGAAATCATTTCAAATTCTTGAAATTTTTGAAATCCTTATGAAATTCTTGTGAAATCTTTTGTATTCGTTTGAAATCACGAAATCTTTGTGAAATCTTAAAAAAAAGTTGAAATCGTTTAAAGTCATTCAAATGTTTAGAAAACTTTGAAATCTGGTGTACTGCGCCCTTGTTTAAATCTTTTGAAATCCTTATAAAATCTTTGAAACATTTGTGAAATCTTTTGTATTCTTCTGAAATCACTGGAATATTTTTAATCTCTGTGAAATCTTCTAGACATTTTTTTTTAATGTTTCAAATCTAGTGTACTGTACCCTTCTTGAAATGTTTAAAATTCTTGAAATCTTTTGAAATCCTTATAAAATCTTTGAAATATTTGTGAAATCTTTCTGAAATCTTTTGTATTCTTCTGAAATCACTGGAATATTTTTAATTTCTGTGAAATCTTCTAGAACAATTTTTAATGTTTTAAAATGTTTCAAATCTAGTGTATTGTACCCTTCTTGAAATCTTTGAAATTCCTGTATTCTTTTAAAATCTTTAAAAAATATTTGAGATATTTGTGAAATATCTTGTACTAATTTGAAATCATTAAAATATTTGAAATCCTCTAAAAAAATTTGAAATCGTTTCAAATTTTTGAAATGCTTTGAAATCTGGTGTACACGCCTTTTTCAAATTTTTGAAATCCTTGAAACCTTTACGAAATCTTCGAAATAGTCAAGAAATTTGTGTGCAATTTTTTTAATTTAATGTACACGCCTTTTTTGAATCTTTAAAATCCTTGAAATCTTTGTGAAATCTTTTGTATTCGTTCAAATCACTGAATTATTTGAAATCTTTGTGAAACCTTCTAAAATGTTTTGCAACATTTCGAAATGTTTTGAAATCTGGTATACTGTATCCTTTTTTAAATAGTTGCAACCCATTAAATCTTTTGAAACCTTTAAAAATATTTTGTATCCTTTTGAAAACTTTCCAGTTGAAAGATTTCTTTTAAACGAGATGATTCTTTCATAACAGACTGAAAGATTTGAAATTACTCTTCGCATTTCAATGAGACAACTGTTCTCGTGAAAAATTCAAGGAGATTTCCAGGTTTTCAAGGTTTAAAAGAAATTCAAGGCGAATTCCAGGTTTTCAAGGTCGCTGGACACCCTGCTATATTTTATCCCATACGGACTGTGAGGCCTGACATTTTTTAGGTATTTTGACTTTGTATTAATTGGCGTTGTTTCCACACCACATTCTTGATATTTCGAACTCACTCATTAGTGACTTTTCCAAGTCTGGATAAATCGGCTTTGTATAATATGAAACTTTTATTAACAAATATAACATAGGTATATATACATCTGTACAATTTATACAACGAATAAAACTTTTATCCGTAAATGCCAGTTCTTTTCATTCTTCCTGCAGCTTGTGAGGATCCGTAAACCTGGCTGTAAGAATATAAAATAAAGCTGGCAATGGAACCAGGGCAAGCATCGCTGGATGAAGTGTAAGTCCATGAAGAGTCGCAGCTGCCATTACACCATATCCGTGCAAAAGCCAGTGACCCAAAATCACAATTATGTTCTTAACGTCCGAAACCGAACTCAGGATTAACGATTTCATTGTCTGAAAATATATTTAAATACATTTGTTTAAGTGCAATAGAAAAATGAAACTTTTCATTTCTTTAAATCAAGGGGTTGACCATTCGACTTTTCATCGTACACCGCAGGTGTATCAGTTTTAATCAAATTTTATGGGATTTAAGTTGATTTCAACTTAATCACTGGATTTTCAATATCTGCCGTAGGAATTTAGAAGATCTATGATTTATGTTCATCTAATTATATATACATATATATATATATATATATATATATATATATATGTATGTATGTACACACACTATTACAAAATATTGAGAATAATGATTTTATATCATATATCTGAAAAGTCGAATTTTTAACCCCAGAATATGAATTTTCAACAGCAAAGTTCATTTTCAACCAATCAGTTGAATTTTCAAGAAAGTAGTTAAAAAAATAAATCTTTGATAATAAAAAAAGGAATTTTCTACCAAAAAAGACGATTTTTCAACAAAATACATCAAATCTTAAACAAATAGGTGAATTTTCAACCAAGATGATTACTTCTCTGCAAAAAAGACGAATTTTTAACAAATTACATACATTTTTACCAAATAGTTTGAACAATGGATGTGATGCTACTATGTAAATTTCTTGAACTAAATAGTGGAATTTCTGAAATGAAAATATCAGTTATTTACCAAAAATAGTATAGTTGAATTGTCATTAAGGAGAATTAATTTTCAATAAAAAAAAAAGAATTTTCTACATACCGGTTTAATTTTGTACCAAATAGTTGAATTTTCAAGCGAAAAAGACGAATTTTCAACCAATCAGTTGAATTTTCAACAAATAGTTAAATTTTCAGTTAAAAAAATTAATTTTTATCAAAAGGAAAACTAATTTTCAATACAGAAGATTATTGTTCTACCAAAAAAGACGAATTTCCGAAAAAATACAACCCTTTTTAACCAAATAATTGAATTTTCAACCAAAAAGATTACATAGTGTGATCAATGGATGTGATGCTAGTTTCTAAACATTTTAACTAAATAGTGGGATTCTTAAACTAAAAAAATATTAATTTTCAACCAAAAAGGATGTAATTAAAATTTTCAATACAAAAACGAATTTTCTACAAACCAGTCGAATGTTCCACCCCAGAATATGAATTTTCAACAAAAAGGTTGATTTTCAAACAAACAGTTCATTGCTCAACAAAATAATTAAATTTTCAATCAAAAAACTTAATTTATAACCAAAAAAAAGAAATTTTCAACTATAATGATGAATCTTCAACCAAAAAAATTAACTTTTAAGAAACTAGTTGAACTTTCAACCAAGTAGTAGAATTTTCAACCTAAAAGGATGAATTTTTAACACAAAATGTAATAGTTGATACATTTGGATTTAATCAACAAAAATGAAATTTCAACAAAATACATGAATCCTCAAGGAAAAAAAGATTAATTTTTAACCGAAAAGTTTCAATATTAACCAAAAAATTGATTTTCTACCAAAAGAGTTGAATTTTCGACAAAACACTTAAATTTTCAACCAAACAGTTAAATTTTCTACAAATTGTTGAATTTTTCGAGCCGAAAATACAAATTTTGTACAAAACAGATGAATTTTCAACAAAAAGTTAATTGTAATCGAAGCGGATTAATTTTCATTCAGACAGTTAAGTGTTTAACCAAAAAAAGGTGAAATGAGGTGAATTTTCAACCAACAAAATTTTGTAGTCAAGAAAGAAAGAAAATTTCCACAAAATTGTTGAATTTACAAACCAAAAAGACGAATTTTCAACAAAATAGTTGAATTCGCAATCAACGAGTATGACTTTTTAACAAAATTGTTCACTTTTCAACAAAGTAATTCAATTTTTAAATAAATAATAAAATTTTTAACCAAAAAAATATGAATTCTTGACTGAGTCCGAGGCCTGTAATCGTTAAATCAAGAAATCATGAAAAATCATTTATAGTAATTAAGTAATGAATTGAAAATAATTAATAATTATTGATACAAATTAAAAGAAATTATCAGCTTTAAATTAAAGGACAGTTGTTGACTTTTTATTAAATGGCTACATTTATCCCCCAATTTGTTCGTTTTCCGGAACAAGAATTCCCCTAATTTTTTTTCAAATCGGTCAACATTAACGCGGCCTTGTGATATTAACATGGGGGTTTTAAGGGTAAAATTATAGCTTCTATATATAGCTTCTAATTTTGACCCCCCAACCCCGTTGTATGCTGCCGGGAATATGCTCCCAAAAATGCAAAATAGCAGTTTTATGTAAAATTCCTGCTAAGAACGGTATTTTTTGAATTTTTTCTAAATTAATTACATATTTTTATTCGATAAGTGACAAGTTTCAAAGTATTTTATAACAAATTTTAAATTGTTTAAACAATTATTATTTGTTTAAACACATCCCCCCCAGATCATGAAAAGTTATTATTTTTCGGGGTGAACACAATTAACGAATCTTGAGAGTATTATATTTTATTACCGATATTTGACAATTATTTAAACAATTTTCATTTGTTTAAACCATTTTTTCCCTGTAAATCTTGATAAGTTACCACTTTTTGGTATCAATAACGCAGTTGATAAATGCTCAAAGTGATATTTTGTATTAAAGACAGTACAAAATTATTTAAATAATTTTCATTTATTTAAACAATGGTTTTCCCCTGTAAATCTCGAAAAGTTACTATTTTATGGAATTAATGATGCATTTAATAAATTTTAAGTGATATTTATTGTGGAAGACAGTTTTGCAATTATGTAAGCAATTAATAATCATCCACTTGCGCCTTTTCATAGGAAAGATGGAGAAAATTCTTGTTTTTTTTTTTAATCTCTTACGCTATGTCGCTTATTATTCAGTATTTTTTTATTTCAGAACTTATACTCTAATTGTTTAAACAATCATCATTTTTTAAATAGAATTTTGTCTATCTTGCCTATGAAACATAGCAAGTGATATTAAGTGTTTAAATAATTGCAACCTGTCTTTCACAAAAAATATCGCTCTTAGCATTTACTGGCTGCGACATTATATTCAAAAAATAATAACTTTTCACGATTTATAGGATAAAAAATTGTTCAAACAATTGCCAAATATCTTAAATAAAAAACTATTAATTTTGATATTCGTTAATTGTGGCATGAACTCCAGAAAAAAACTTTCTACGATTAACATGGGAACAATTGCTTAAGCAAATAAAAAATAACTTTTCACGATTGACAGGCAAAAAAATAATTTTTAACAAATAATAATTATTTAAACAATTGAAAATTAGTTTAAAATTACTTGTTAACTTGTAACTTATCGAATATAAATAATTAATTTAGAAAAAATTCAAAAAAATACCGTCTTTATCCGGAATTTTACATAAAACTGGTATTTTTCATTTTTTGGGGAATTTTCCACAAATCGAAAGTCGAATGAAAGTTGACCCTAGTCAACATTTTAAAACCTTTCTAAATCTGAAATGCTGAAATTTGCATTTGCATTAAAAATCGTCCAAATTTGAGAAGTCATTCCAACTTTAAAGTTAATAATTTGAAAAACAAAAATTTATATAATTTATGCAAATTAGTCTACATTAAATATTTTTTTCATAAGATTAATTTGCAAGCGAACATTCACATTTTAAATATTGAAGATAATATTTACCTGGTTTAACTTGAAAGCAAAATGCACTGCGTTGGAAAGGACAGACAAGACAATTGTGATGTAAGGGAATGAGTGGTCTGTAAAAATAATAAGGATTTTGTTTGAAAAAAGTTTAAGATCACAATTAATTATCCGATACAAATAGTAGTAATTCAGTAAACACTAAACTTCTTAAATTATTTACTTCGAGACTGATTTAATTATTTTTATGAATTTTGTGAATTAAAAGAATACTATACACTAGAGTGTACCGAAAAAGTTTTTTTTTTCGAGTAGCGGACTCTAATAGTGAGTAAAAGTTGTATTTGCCCAACAATTAAAAAAAACAAGTTTTTTGGATCGTGTCAACTGCACATTTATAGAAAAAAAATTTTATATGTTTTTGAAATTTCTTCAGCTTTAATCAAAGGAGCATGCTATTCTTTTGCCATCATGCAAACAAATTTTTTTCATGGCGTGGAAGATTCAAAAATTGCAGGCATCGGACTCACCTTAGAGACCGTAAATAGTGTGAATAATGTCACAAATTTTACAAAATAGTGTCAAGATAGTGTCATAATATTGTTCAAGTATTAAAAATGAACTTCAATGATTATTTAAAATGTTATTTTTTAGTCTATAAATTATCAAAATTCTTATTTATTTATCTCAGGCTTCAGAGTCTTTCTCCTTTTTCTCATTTTTCCACACTTAAATTCCAACTGAATTAAGAGAACCTAATAAGAAAATTCAACTATTTTTGGTTGAAAGCTCATTCTCTTCAGTTGATAAGTCTACTATTAAATTTCTGGTTAAAAATCATCTTTTTTGGTTAAAAGTTTTATTATTTGGTTCAAAATTGAATTATTTTGTTGAAACTTCGTCTTTTTGGCTGGGAATTTCAATAATTTAATTTACATTTTTTTCTGTCCTGACTGAAAAATTTATTTATTGAAAATTCAACTATTGTGTTAAACATTCATCCTTTTGGAGTAAAAAGTAATTTATTTCTGTAAAAATTTCACCTTTTTTGGTTAAAAATGCAACTCTCTGGTTAAAAAATTAATCTTTTTCAATTGGAAATTAAATTTTTTGTTGAAAATTCACATATACGGGTTGAAAATTTGATATATTTTGTTGAAATTTTTTCTTTTTTTGTAGAAAATCAATTCTTTTTTGGTTAAAAATCAAGTATTTTGTTCAAAATTCATCGTTGCTGGTTAAATCCAACTGCTTAAAAAAAATTTTTATTACATTTAAAAAATATATAAACTGTTACATTTTTCATTGAAAATTCATCTTTCAAGGTTGAAAATTCAATTCCTTGATTGGAAGTTGAACTACTTTCTTAAAAGTTATTTTTTTTCGTTGAAGGTTCATAATTTTAGTTGAAAATTCCTTTTTGTTGGTGAAAAAGTAATTTTTTAACTGGAAATTCAACTATTTTGTTGAAATTCATATTTTTGGGTTGAAAATTCAACTGTTTTATAGAAACTTCATCTTTTTGGCTTGAAAATTCAACAGTTGGGTATAAAATTCAACTATTTGGTAAAAAATTGAACTGTTAATGTAGAAAATTCGTTTTTTTATATTTAAAATTGTTTCTCCTCAATAAAAATTCTTCTCCATTTTGGTTAAGGATTGTTCTTTTTTTATTTAAAAAGTCAACTGTTTAGTTTAAAAATGTTAGAAACGAAAAAAAATCGATACCTGCATGTTAAAAACACCACTCCTGGAGTGATCGTCTAAAACGACCACTCTGGCGTTGGTCGTCTAAAAGAACCACTTCGTTTTTTGAGTTGGCCCCTCGTTTTAGTACGCATACTTACACGGCAAACAGCAGATAGGTTTAGTAATTATTACTCTCCGGTTTAATATATTATTTTAAAATATTCTGAATTCGCGGATTTCAAGGAATTCAAGCAACGCGGAATTCAAGGAATTCACGGAATACAAGGAATACAAGGAATTCACGGAATTCAAGAAATTCCCGGGATTCACGGAGTTCAAGGAATTCACGGAGTTCAAGGAATTCACAGAATTCAAGGAATTCACGGAATTCAAGAAATTCACGGAATTCACGGCATTCAAGCAATTCACGGAATTCAAGGAATTCACGGAATTCACGACATTCAAGAAAT
>CAKNYM010053237.1:441881-469633 GCA_932195095.1 Andricus curvator
CACGGGATTCAAGGAATTAGAGGAATTCACGGAACTCAAGGAATTCAAGAAATTCAAGGGATTCACGGAATTCAAGAAATTCAAGGGATTCACGGAATTCAAGGAATTCACGAAATTGAAGGAATTCAAGGATCAATAAATTGAAGGAATCACGAAATTCACATAATTCAAAGAATTCACGGAAATCAAGGAAGTCAAGGAATTCACGGAAATCACGGAATTCAATGAACTCACGAAATATACGGAATTCAAAAAATCCGTGAATTTCTTGAATTCTGTGAATTCCTTGAATTCCGCGAATCCTTTGAATTCCGCGAATCCTTTCAATTCCGCGAATCCTTCGAATTCCGTGAATTCCTTGAATTTCTTGAATTCCTCAAATTCCGTGAAATTCGTTGAATTTCTTGAATTCCGTTTATTGCTTGAAGTCCGTGAATCCTTTGAATTCCTTGAGTTCGGCGAATTTCGTGAATTCTGTGAATTCCTTGAATTCCGTGAATTTCTTGAATTTCTTGAATTCTTTGAATTCCGTGAATTTCTTGCATTCCTTGAACTCCTTTAATTCTTTGAATTCCTCGAATTCTAAGAATTCCGTGAATTTCTTGAATTCCGTGCATTCCTTGAATTCCTTGAATTCCGTGAATTTGCGTGAATTCCGTGAATTCCTTGAATTCCGTGAATTCCTTGAACTCCTTTAATTCTTTGAATTCCTTGAATTCTGGGAATTCCGTGAATTTCTTGAATTCCATGAATTCCTTGAATTCATGGAATGCCGTGAATTTCTTTATCTCCTTGAACTCCTTTAATTTTTTGAATTCCGTGAATTCATTGAATTCCTTGAATTCTGTGAAGTCCTTAAATTCCATAAATTCCTCGAATTCCTTTAATTCCGTGAATTCCTTGAATTCCGGAGAGTAATAATTACTAAACCTATATGCTGTTTGCCGTGTAAGTATGGATAATAAAACGAGGGGCAAACTAAAAAAACGGAGTGGTTCTTTTAGACGACCAACGCCAGAGTGGTCGTTTTAGACGATCACTCCAAGAGTGGTGTTTTTAACATGCAGGTATCGAAATATAAATTGAAAATTAATTTTTAAAAATTTGGAGTCACCTCACATCCATTGTTCAAAGAATTTAGTTGAAAATTTATGTAATTTGTTAAACATTTGTCTTTTTTGGTGAAAAATTAGTCTTCTTGGTTGAAAAACAACTGTTTTGGTTAAAAATAAAGTATTTTGTTGAAAATTGGGTTTTATTGGTTAAATTCAACTATTTTTTTATTAAAATCTTTTTTTCTTGAAATATAAACTATCATATTTTTCTTTGAAAATTCATCTTCTTAGGTTGAAAGTTGACCTACTTTCTTAAAAGTTCCTTTTTTTAAATTTCCTAATTTTATTTGAAAAATTGCGTTTTTTAGCTGAAAAGTAATTGTTTAAACTGAAAATTTAGATATTTTGTTAAAAATTTAAGTGATTAGTTGTACATTAACTTTTTTGTTGACAATTCACATTTTTGGGTTGAAAATTTAACTGTTTTATAGAAAGTCCGTCCTTTTAGCTTGAATATTCAACAGGTTGGTATAACATTCAACTATTTGGTACAAAATTAAACAGTCTTGTAGAAAATTCGTTTATTTGTTAAAAATTAATTCTTCTCAATCAAAATTTAACTGATCCATTTTTGGTTAAAAACTGGTCTTTTCTGGTAAAAAAATAATCTTTCTGTTTGAAAATTCAAATAGTTGGTTAAAAATTTATGTATTTTGTCGAGAATTCATCTTTTTCGTTGAAACCTTAACTATTTGGTTGAATATTCAAATGTTTTGTTGAAACTTAATGTTTTTGGCTTGAAAATTAAACATTTTTGATCAAATTTTTTTTCTTTATTGACTGAAAAATCTTTTTTGATTGCAAATTCATCTTTTTGATTTGAAAATAGAACCTTTAGTGTAATTTTTTTTTAAGTTGCAAAATAGTGTAACTGCTAAAAAAAAGTGTCAAATAGTGTCAATAATGTGGTGAGTCCGAGGCCTAAAATTCAACATAATTTCTTGGTCCTTAGAATTTTTTTTAATTTTGTAAAATTTGAATTTTCGAATTCATACTCAGAACAGAAGATATTATCCGATTGAATTAAAATTTGGAGGGGTTACTACTATTGGGCAAATACAATTGTTAAGCCGAGAAAGGGGGTTTTCGGCCCTATACATTCATGCCGGCTATGCAGAATTTCGATTATCAAAATTATTTGCTTTTCTGCAGAACCAATGTAAAAATCCCGGAATTATCTCGATTTTCAGAAACAGTATAACAAGCCTGTAATTATAATTCAAAAAATGAAAATACTAACATATGAGTCCACCTCCTACTGCATGGAATAACGCTAAGATTGGGAAAAAATATAATGCAGCATAGATGGAAAACTTTCCCTGTTTGGGAAGGAATTTTCGCGCTATCAGAGGTCGTATTAAAAGCATGATCAAAATTCCAAACGCATAAAATACGAACACCATGGTGTATCTGAAAGAAGAAAAAATGTTTGTTAGTAAACCGGTATTTTTGTTTTTAAAGTGTTTGTAATTGCTAATCTTTATTTCACTATTTTGCTGATAAAAATTTCAATAAAAAATGAACGCAAACAGATTACCGAAAAAGCTGAGAAACCTTCGACTTATAACTTGTTAACATTTAATTTTTAATTAGCAAGTAGAACGAGCCAAACTTGCCAACCTTTTAAATCTGAACCGTTCTAATTTTGAAAAACTTGGATTTGTGAAACATACCGTTTAATGGCTTTTATTTCCCTATTAAATATATATTAAAATTTTCAATTGAAAAAAAAAATATATTTCTAATTTTAAGCTGTTGTTTGGAATTTAAAATTGCTCATTATTCAATGTTTTATGTATACATTTTTTTAATTTGCATGCCAATCAAATTAGAATAGCTAACATTAAAGAGACATATAGGAATTAGAATGCTCAAAATGAAGCCTACAACATTGAACAATTTTAAATTTAAAGTGATTGAAACCATTGCAATTTTGAAGAATTTCAAAACGAAGTTTTTTAATCTCTCATAATTTAATGTTTTTGACTAAAAATAAAAAAATTCCCAAATCGTCGGGTGAGCGCAAGAACGTATATAATATATATGTATTCAGAAATGAAGTTTTGTCACCCTAATTTCGTAGCACTGGCAGTATTTTTAAAAAATATCGAAAGTGAATTTATCTTTCTCTATTATGTCACATAATAAGATAATTAGTCAATAACATAATGCAGAAACAGAAAATCATGTTTTAAATGATTTTTTTTAATACTGATAGTGCTAAGAACTTAAAGGGTCATGAAAAATTATTTCTGAATAGGTTCTTTAATTTTAAAATTAAAAATTTAAACTTTTTTAATTCAAACGCTCAATAATTTACGTGTATAAAATGGAAGCTTTTAATACTTTCCATTTGAAAATTTTGTCATTAAAAGTCGGTCAACTGCAAAATTTAAATTTTTTAACTTTTATGTAATGTACAGTTCAAAGATTTCAAAAAATAAAAATCCACGCTATAATTTTCAATGCTATAAATTGAATGAATAAAAAAATTTCTAAATTTTCAATATTATATCATTTTAATCAATTTTAAGCTAGAAACATTATTTTATACATAAAAATTTGTTTTGAAACCTTTTTAAATATTCCCTTAAAAGTTAAAAAAAATATTTAAATTTTTTTAAGGAATATAATGAAAATTTTGCTATTACATATCTTGGAACTCGAATTTTTCCTACAATTTTTCGAAAATCCTGCAAAATTAAAAAAATTGCCTTAAAACCTTCCACACTCTTTTTTGAAAAGTTTGGAAATCTTTTTAAATGTTCTTTTAAAAGTAATTAAAAAAAAATCATTTTTAGTTTTTCTAGGAATTTTGATTAAAAAATATGTATTCTTTTGAACCCTTTTAAAATTCTTAAAAGGCTTCTAAATTTTTTGTTCAAAATCTTCAAAAATCCACATTTTGTTTTAAATGTTTTGAATTATTTTGTGATCTTTTCAAAACTTCTAAATATATCTGAAGCTTTCTAGATTTTTCTCCAAATTAATAATTATTAAATTGTTATTTATATATCCAATTTTGTTAAAACCTTTTTAAACATTCTCTTTTCCAAACAAAAAATTATTTTGAATTTTACCAACAATCTTAAGATTTTTTTATTTTCTCAAAACTTTTAAAGGTCCTTAAAACGCTTCAAAATTTTATTTCTAAATTTCCAAAAAATTTTATTTTTAATAAGTCTGTTATTATTTTAAAGATAACCTTTCTTGACCCGATACGGAACTGAAGTTTGGTATGTTTCTAACAATTGATATAATATAATTTAATAAAATTCATCGCTTTTATTATTAATGAAACAGTGATGACTGTGTCACTGAATGTTAATATCTTGCAAAATAAATTTATACACACATTTAAATAAGGGTTTTTTCATTAAAATGCATTTTCATGTTTGAATTAATTTACATAAAATTATTTTGAAGAATAAATAACATATCTCATTTAAAATTACATTTGATCGATGCGGATATCTAGGTAAAATAGAAATTAAAAAAAATGTTGCGTAACTGAAATTGCTGCTTGATCTGTGATTTATTAGAATAGCAAAAGTCCTTGGCAAAAGAGTAATATTTTCTAAAAATTGTAGTTGCTTGTAGAAACTTGCATATTACATATTCTACAAAAATTGACAGTGAAGTACAAGTAGAAAAGTTGATAAAGATTCTAAAAGTATTGCTTGTAAAAATGTATATTTTTTTTATTTTTTATACATTTCTACAACAAACTACCAGTTTTTACAAAATAATTTTAAGTACAGTTTCCCAATATTTCAACTTTGTTGCAATCTTTTATTTTTTTGTAAAGATTTGTAATTTTCTACAATAATTTACGTAGAATTAAAAGTATTTTTATGACGTCAAACACCCAAATTAAAAAAATGTAAAATCCTGTAGTTTTCTGTAATACCTTGTAGATTTTTACAACAAAGTAAAAAAAACATCAATAAAAAGTTATACAAATTTTTAAATTGTAGAAACTTATACTTTATTGTTAATTTTTTTACTTTCCTACAAGAAAAATTAGCTATTTGTATTTAATTGCATTTTTTTTTAATTTTGTACTATTTTTACCAAAAGGTAAATGTTTGTAGAAAAAATTACAGTTGTAGAAATGTGGTACTTTCTTGTAAACAGTTTTTCTACCAGGGAGGTTATGAAACCTAAAATTAAGATAACAAATGTAGTTCTTATCTTTGTTCTTTTTATGGATGTGGATTTATCACAAGAATTTTGATATTTCAATCCAAAATGAACAAAAACAACAACACTCAGGAGATAAACCCGCATGACAACAACTGTATCGTTTACTTTTAATTACTGAATTTCGAAATATATCTTTGACACTATCTAAAATTAAAGAAAAATAATATCTTACAATGGATAAACTGCTTCCTGCGTGCACTGAAGAGTCTTTTCATAATTTGGAGTAGGATTGTGTAATAGAGTATACCAATCCGATAATTTCTGAGCCCTGCACGATCTGATATTAAAAGATCCAACTGGCTCCATAATTTGTAAGGTAATAATTGAGGCGGCAACAATTTCAATAATCGCAGAACAATGTAGTGCGATCACTTCCTTGGGGATGTTGCGTCTCATTGCAACCATGTCAATGCAAAACCAGTGCAGGACCAGGGCGAAAACAGCTATGAAACCGAGGTAGAGCCAATCGTAAAGCACTGGGATATCGTCACAAGGAACACAAGCCGAGGAAGAATTCGTCCTAAATCCTCGTGGACACGCACCACAATCACTCCAATTTCCATCAGGAAATGATTCACGACCACAATACATACCAGGACATCGCATTAAAACACTCATTTTTTAAACATAAACGATAAGCAATAATTTTAAAATATTAAGAATCTATAGATGGTTCTTTGAAACAATCTTTACGAAAGTCGTAAAATATAAATATTTATGGCACTTTATTGTTGTTTTCCTATTATTTCTTAAATTAAAATTTCTTTATTTTACGTGATTTTACTTTACCCAGTCTTTTGGAAAGCAGAGATTTATTTTTGTAAGAAATCATAGTCCTGGAGGGTATTTACGTAAAATCGTTCGAAAGTGCTGGAATTGGAAAGTCTTGAGACCTTTGAATGATGTTGGAGAAATAGGTTAGGTTTTATGTGTGGTGCCATTTTGATTAGTTCTTGGACTTTTGTAGCGTGACTTTCACTTTCATTATTTTTAAGAACACTTAAAGGCGTAGGAAAGTCAAATATTTTGTGTTTTGGCCACATTTCAAGTTATTTCGATCATGTTTTCTCATTTTGACTGATTTTGACACAACACCCACAACACACACATGACACTAAAATGACGCTTATGCACCTTCTGTGCGCAGATTTTGATTTGCGCAAGCGTAGTAGCGATGGTGGCGCCGAAACTCTGAACTAGACGAATTCAAAATTTAAGATTAACTTTCGTTCAATTAAAATCGACATTAAAATGCATTTTGTACAATGAATTCAGCGATAGACCTTTTTATCTTGATTTTAAGAACCCCAAAAATTTTCAGCACTTATATATTAATGTTACTAGAATTTCCCAGCACTTGAAATATTAATAATACCAATTGCATGGGACGAAACTTGATTTTTTTAATAACTTGAAAAAAATGATTTTTTACAATAAGTGGATTTAGATATTATTTTATATGTTTTTGAAGCTATATATTCGATTTAATAATTAAATTGTGAAAAGAATTATCGATTTTATCATCTAATCGAATAGCTTTTAAAAAATAAAAAATTAGGGATGTGTGTTAATGAAATGTTTCATTAGAACATTGAAAGTTTCATGAGTTTCATATATTAAATTCATTCTTAAACGCTTCAAATTCCTAAGATTTAAAGTAAAAATATTGCATTTGCAGGAAAATATATGAATTTTTAACTAAATATTTTAATTTCCAAAACAAAAGATAAATTTTCAAGCAAGAATATAAGTTTTCTACCAAAAAAGTTGAATTTCCAACAAAATAAGTCAATATTTAATGAAACAGTTACATTTCCAAACAAAGAAATGAATTCTCTACTAAAATTATGAATCTTCAATAAAAAAATGAATCTTTAACAAAGTAGTTGATCTTTTAGCTAAGTAGTTAAATTTTCAAACAAAAAAAGACGAATTCTTGTTACGAATTTTCATTCTAAATCAAAACCAGTTGAAGTCAACCAAAAAAGACGAATTGTCAACCAAAAAAAATTATTCATTAAAAAATAGCTGATTCATACAGATAGAATTCAGTCACTAAATTAATATAAATACAATTTTTAACTGATTCAAGTTTAGAAAAACCCAAGCAGTTGCATTTTCAACCAAAAAAAAAATGAAATTTCTACCACAGGAGATGAATTTTCAAACGAAAAAGACGAAAATTAAACAAGAGAGGGGAATTTTCAACAAAAATCGAATTTTTTACAATACAGTCGATTTTTTAACCCAAAAATATGAATTTTTAATAAAAATGTTAATTTTTAACCAAATAGTTGAATCTTCAACCAAATAGGTGCATTTTCTACCAAGAATATAATTGTCAACTTTAATGATAAATCTTCAACTGTATGATGAATCTTAAACTGAAATAATTAAAATTTCAGTAAAAAATCAATTTACAAAAAAAAACAAGATTTTTCAACAAAATGGTTACATTTTCAACCAAATAAATTAAAGAAAGAGATGAATTTTCAACTAAAATGATGAATCTTCCACCAATGAAACTTAATTTTTAACATATACCTATAGTCGAGCCTATAGTAGTTCATCTTTTAGCTAAGTTGTGGATTTTTCAAACAAAAAAAGAGGAATTCTTAGTATGAATTTTGTTTCTAAATGAAAAACAGTTGAAGTCAACCAAAAAAGGCGAATTTTCAACCAGAAAAAATTAATCATTAAAAAATAGTTGATTCATACAGATATAATTCAGTCACTAATTAATATAAATACAATTTTTAACTGATTCAAATTTATAAAAACCCAAGCAGTTGCATTTTCAAAAAAAAATGATTTTTCTACCACAGGAGATGAATTTTCAAACGAAAAAGACGAAAATTAAACAACAGAGGGGAATTTTCAACAAAATCGATTTTTTGATTCAGAAATAACAAAAATTGCAACCAAATTGTTAAATTATCAAGTCAAAAAGAATTTTTTACAATACAGTCGATTTTTTAACCCGAAAATATGAATTTTTAATGAAAATTTTAATTTTGAACTAAATAGTTGAATCTTCAACCAAATAGGTGCATTTTTTCTACCAAGAAGATAATTTTAAACTTTATTGATAAATCTTCAACTTAAATGATGAATCTTCCATATGTACCTAAATTTTTAGTAAAAAAAATCATTTTCCAAAATGAAAAGAAGATTTTTCATCAAAATGGTTTTTCAATCAATGAAATTAAAGAAAGAGGTGAATTTTCAACTAAAGTTATGAATCCTCCACCAAAAAAATTAATTTTTAACAAAGTAGTTCAACTTTTAACCAACTAGTTGAATTTTCAAATAGAAAATATGAATTCTCAACAAAAAATTTAATAGTTGATATGTCAACCAAAAACTTTTTTATTTTAAATCAGAAACAGTTGAGTTCATCTAAAAAGATCAATTTTCAACCAAACAGTTGCATTTTTAACTAAAAGAAATTGAATTTTCTACCAAGAAAGATGAATTTTTATGCAAAAAGATTTGTTGTTTAAGAAAGTAAACAAAATTCTACCAAATTATTGAATTTTGAAGTCAAAAAGACGAATTTTTAGAAAGCAGTGAATTTTTAACCAAATAGTTGAATTTTCTACAAAAATAGTTGAATTTTCAACCCAAAAAAGGATTTTTTAACCAAACCAGTTGAGTTTCCCTCAAGAAGGATGACTTTTGATCAAAATTGTTGAATTAAAAAAAAAATAGTTACATTTTAACCAATGAATTAAATTTTCAACCAAAAAAGATGAAAGCTCAGGCAAAAAAATATTAATAAACTTTTCAACCAAAAAGAATAAAGTTTAAACAAAAAATAGTTCGATTTTCTTATTTATTTCTATTCATTCAGTTCGTCTTTAAGTGAAAAATAAGAAAAGAACATAAAAGAGGCGAAAATTTAAAAGATTTTTAAGCCTGAGATAAATAGATAGGAATTTGGTTTATTTTTTAATACTTTGAACAAACTAGCTTAGAAAACTGGAAATTTTGCTTAGAAAATGAAGATAATTTTCCTGTTAATATTAATATTGATATCATATAAATATTAATGTATGTTAAAACAGAATTGATTGTTTAAATTTAATACTTAATAGCATTTTTTAATATTTTTTAATTTTCCCGCCTTAACATTTGAAAATTTTGAAACTTCGATCATTTCCAAAGTTTCATGAAACTTTACAAGCCTATAAAAATAATATCCAAATATACTTATGGCAAAAAATAAAAGTTCGTTCTATGCAATTGGTATTATTGTTTAACCTTAACCCTCGGCTTGTAGACATATTGAATTTCCCCCACCCAACCGAAATACCAATTCCCCACGCGTGAAGGTTGCCGCGAAATTGAATTAAAAGGTCTTAAATTTAAATCTTTTAAAAATAGAAACGTTTTTAATTTAAAATGTTTCAAATTAAACAATTTTCAATTTAATGCTTTTTTGATGAAACAACTTAAAATATGAGCATTTATCATAAAATTATTTGTGTTTTTTTTTAATTCTGAAGGGTGAGCAATATTAAATTAAAACCTATAGAAATTAAGGGTATAACCTGAATATGGTAAAATCTCGATTTAAAACTCTATTTATAACCATTTATAATAGTGAAACTTCTGGACACTTCAGTTCAGATTTTTATGTTAACCCTTCTTTTCTGAGGAAATTTAATTATGGTTATTTAAGATAAAAATATAAATAAAATAAAATGTACCACCGGGATCACCAATAAATTGTCATTCATCAAGTCCCATAATGAAATTTAATGGAACTTTTTGCAAACTTTATTGCAGGATGGGGCGGTGGTATTAAAAAATCTGATTTATTTTTTTTTTCTTTTTATTTTTTAAAGGTAAGAAAATAATAATTAAATTTTGCAGGTATTCTTGGACTCATTGTAGGCCATCCAATGGATACGATTAAAACGAAACAACAAATGAGTTTGACTCGGCCGCTAACTGTAAGAGAAGTTATAAGAATTATAATCAAAGAAGACGGAGTAAGTAAAAAAAATTGAAATTTTTTTTTTTTTTAATTTTCCTGAACAATTAATCATCTAATAATGAATTATTGACTACATTTCTGCAACTAACAAAAATGATTAAACTCGTTAAAATTGTAAGTCCTTAATTAAATTGATCAACAAAACTCAGTAGATTTTTAATTATTTTAAAGTGGCAACTGGGTCACTGGATAAGTCAAAATAAATAAAGTGAATAAATAAATAATAAATCGAAATAAATCAAAAGAGGGGTAAAATTCTCAATTCTAATTATTCTGTTTTGCGATGGTTTACAATTAAAAATTTTTTGGTCCTAAATCTTACAAAATCTTAGTAGAAAACTCTATCCAATCACTAAATTATCATTTTGTCCGTATCCATGAGGAAATTGGATGGGCTTTGAAAATGTTTTTTTTATTATTATTATTAATTTCATAATTATTAATTTCAATAAATGAGAAAAAATGCTTGCGAATCGGTAACTGAATGAAAATTTTTTCATAGATTTTAGTGACCTCCAGTGGTGTAGTTCTAAAAGAAAAAGAGACCTGGCGATACTTTCAATAAACTAAGTTACCAGTTTGAAGGGGGCTAAAAACTAATGCTGGTAACAAGGCTAATATTATAATTTTGGTTCAGAATTCATCACATTTGGTTAAAAATTTCATTATTTACTTGAGAATTTAATTATTTTCTTGGAAATGCAACTATATTGTTAAAAAGTCATGTTTTTTATCAAAAGTTCAACTACTTTGCTAAAAAATGCATTTTTTTAGTTGAAGGTTCAGCTCAATGATTGAAAATTTAACTATTTTGATGGAAATTCGTTTCATGTTTGGTTGAAAATAAATTTTTAAAACTGATAATTAAACTATTCCATTTTTGTTTAAAAATTTATCATTTTCAGTTCAAAATTGAACTAATTGATTGATAATGTATCTTTTTTAGTTGAAAGTTCAACTTCTTGGTTGAAAATGTATGTATTTTGTTAAAAATTCGTCTTTCTTGGTAGAAATTTACTCTTCTTGGTTGAAAATTTATCCTTTTTGGTTGAAAAGTCGATTATTTAACCTAAAGTTTAACTACTTCGTAACACATTTTTTTATTAAGTATTTATAATTAGGTATAGTTGAGAATTTAACTGTTTGCTTTTGAATAAACTTTTATATTAAAAATTCTACTGTCTTGTAAAAAATTCATCTTTTTGGTTGGAAAATTAAACAATTCGGTCTAAAATTAAACTAATTGGTTGAATTCAACCAATTAGTTTAATTTTAATTTTTAAATTTAAAATTTTATTTAATTTTAAAATTAAACTGTTTGCTTTCAAATGAACTTTTGTGTTAAAAGTTCTACTGTTTTGTAGAAAATTCATCTTTTAGGCTTGAAAATTCAAAAGTTTGGTAGAAAATTAAATTATTTGTTTGAAAATTAAACTTTTTGGTTAAAAAATCATATTTTTGGGGCGAAAATTCATCTTTTTGGTAAAGAATTTAACAATTTTGTTGAAAATTCGTTGTTTTGGTTGTTTAATGTTATTTATTTTTTATCAGAGTTTTCATCTGAAAATTTAACAATTCCATTTTTTGTTGAAACTTCATCCTGTATATTGTAGATGTTAAAAATTCTACTTTGGTAGAAAATTAATGTATTTTGTTGAAAAGTCGTCTCTTTGGGTAGAAAATTAATCTAATTTGTTGAAAATTCAACTAATTGGTAGGAAATGAAACTATTTTGTAGATAATTAAACTATTTGCTTAAAAATTAGACTTTTTGGTCAAAAAATCATATTTTGGGGTTGAAAATTCAACTTTTTTGTAGATAATTAGTTTTTTTTTGCTTTAAAATTCAATAATTTTGTTGAAAATTCCTGTATTTTGTTCAAAATTCATCTTTTCTAGTAGAAGCATAATCTCCTTGGTCGAAAAATAATCTTCTTGGTTGAAAATTCAACAACTTTGTTGATAAATCATTTTTTTGTGAAAAATTATTTTTTTATCTGAAAGTTTAACTATTCCATGTTTGGTTAAAATGGTATCCTTTATATTGGATAAGTTGGAAATTCAGCTTCTTTGGTTGAAAATTTAACAATTTGGTAGAAAATTCATATATTTTGTTTAAAAGTCGTCTTTTTTCGTAGAAAATTACTCTTGTTTGTTGAAAGTTCAACTTTTTGATTGAAAATTGTCTTTTTTGTTAAAAATTCATCTTTGCCTATTTAAAAGTCCACTGTTTTCTCAAAAATTCGACTTTTTAGCTTAAAAACTTTACTCTTTTGTTGAAAATCTACCTTTCATGGTAGAAAAGTCATCTTTGTTGGTTGAAAATGAACTTTTTTGATGAAAATCCAACTGTCTTCTAAATAATGTCTTCTTTTTGTCTTGAAAATTCAAATATTTGATTGAACTTTAATCTTTTTTGTTTGAAAATACGACCATTTGATTGAAAATTCATCTTTGTATGCTGAAAATTCAACTATTTGGTTAGAAATTCAACTATTTTGTTAAAAATCTAATTTCTTTTGGAAAATATAACTATTTTGTTAAATTCATCATTTTTGGTTGAAAATTCAACTATGTTGTTAACAATCTAATTATTGTTGGTAAATTTAACTGGTTTTTTAAACCCATCTTTTTCGGTCGAAAATTCAACTATGTTGTTAAAAATTCATCCTTTTGGATTGAACACTTATATTTTATGTTAGAAAAGTAAAAATTCAACTTTTTTCGAAAAAATTCGTCTTTTTGGCTTAAAAATTTTACCATTTGAGCAATTGCATGTCTAATCATCTAAGAATTTAAGATTTCGTTAGTAATTTTGATGAAAATTTTAGTATTTGTTCTTTCAGGTGTTGAAAGAAAAACCCTGCAATGATTTTCGAAAAATTCAAAAAACTTAGGAAGTATTCAAAATTGAACATTTTTGTCTTTTTTTTAACTCTCATAACTTTGGTGATTTAAATGCTATCGAGGTGTATTTTTTTTAATTATTGGTAATAAGATGCAGTTTTGAAGAAATATTTTTTGAAACAAAAAATTTCAAAAACTGCTTGGAATTTTCAAAAATGAATTTTTAAAATTCATTTCTGAAAAAACCCCACTTTTTTCTCTATTTTTTTATAGATAGCTTACAATGTTTGCCCTGTAAATTTTAGAATGGGATCTCTGTTTTCGAGAATTAATTAAGAACGTATGCCGTGGCATGATGTGCGAAGAGTCAAAAGTCTGAACTCTGAAGTTCGCGCATACGAGCTTTTAGTAAACATTGTAAGCTATCTATAACAAAAAATGAAGAAAAAAATGGGTTTTTTTAAAAGAAATTGAGTTTAAAAATTCATTCTTGAAAAATCCAAGAAGTTTTTGAATTTTTTTGTTTCAAAAAATATTTCTTTAAAACTGCTTCTTATTACGAATAATTAAAAAAATACCTTGATAGCATTAAAATCACCAAAGTTATAAGTGTGAAAAAAAAGACAATAATTTTGAATCTTGAATATCTCCTAAGTTTTTTGAATTTTTCGAAAATCATTTTAACACCTAAGAGAATAAATACTACAATTTTCATCAAAATTACACAATAGCTTAAATTCTTCAGATGATTTGACATGCAATCGCTCATTTGTTTAAATCTTAGCCTATTTTTTGGAGAACTTTCGTCTCTTTTACTGGAAAGTTCATTTATTTGGTTGTTAATGCAACTGTTTGGTTGGAAATTATTATTATTATTATTTTTTTAAATCTTCTTTTTGTATTGAAAAATCATCTTTTTGGGTATAAAAACTTTTTTGGTTGAAAACTCAACTATTTTGTTGAAAATTCAGTAAGGTAAAGGTACCTATCATGAAACAGTTTGATGAATAATTCGATTTATAAATAATTTGAAAGTATATTTTTGAGTACAAATTATTATATTAATAAGTATGAAAGTTAGGCTTTTCATCTATATAAAAAGCAAGTATGGTTCTTAAGTTTTAAACACTAAAAAATAATTTTAATTATCTAACCTCCACACTCGGGACAATTGACTCCCATTTATCCGAGTCCTTCCGAACCAATCCGAAGTCATCTGAATCATTCCAGAATCTGTATCCGAACCAATCTGAGTTAATTCGAACCAATCCGAAAAAATTTCTACATTTCGTTCGATCTAAATCGGTCAAAAATAAATCCGACTCAATCCGGTTCAATCCGAACTTCCAATCCGAATAAATCCTAACCAAATTTCCAACCTAATGAATCAAAATTCGGATTCATTCGGATTGAAAATTCAGTGCATATCAATCCGATTTCGGATTTATTCAGATTCATTTCGATTAAAACTTCGGTCCGGATTGGTTCGTTTTGGAGTTAGGATTGAACTGGATTGAGTCGGATTAATTTTTAAACGATTTGGGTCAAACGAAATGTAGAAATTTTTTCGGATTGGTTCGGATACAGATTCCGGAATGATTCGGATTGGTTCGGAAGGAATTCCTATCCGATACTTTCGCCAGGGATATTATATAATAGTTCAACTTTAAGTGAAACAAATTAATTTTCAACAAAAAAACAACTGATTTTCAACAAAATAGTTGAATTTTTAACGAAAGTGGTAAATTTTCAAATAAAATGATGAATCTTCAACTGGAATATTTGAATTTTAAACTAAACAGATAAATTTTCAACTAAAATGATGAATCTTCAATTGGAATAGTTGAATTTTCAACCAAAAAGATGAATATTCAACCAGGCAGATTAATTTTCCACAAAAAAATACGAATTTTCAACACAATATATGAATTTGCACCAATTTGTTGAATTTACAACTAAAAATGATAAATTTTTTACCAATAGTTGAATTTTACAAAAAAAAAAGATGAATTTTCAACAAAAAGTGGAGTAGTTAAATGGTAAGTTAAACAAATTGATTTTCAACCAAACAATTCACTTTTAAACCAATGTCAGGAATTTTCAACTAAAATGATAAATCTTCAACTGGAATAGTTGAATTTTATACCTAAAAGGTAAAATAATTTCCCACCGAATAGTTCAATTTTCATAAAAAAAATCAATTATCAACCAAATAGTTAAATTTTCATCCAAAAAGATACATTTTTAACCTAAAATAGAATAGTTAAATTTTCTGTTTTAAAAAACTAATTTCTAAAAAAAAATACGAATTTTCAACAAAATAGTTACATTTTAAACTGGAAAAGTTAAATTTTCAGTTAGAAAAATTGATTTTCAACAAGGTAGTTAAATTTTCAATCAGAGATGAATTTTCAATTAAAATGGTGAATCTTTCAACGAAAAAAATTAATTTTTAACAAAAGAGTTACACTTGTAACCAAGGAGTTGAATTTTCAACTAAAAAATATGAATTCTCAACGAACAATGTAATATAATTGAAATTTAAACAAAAAAGATTTTAATTTTAAATAGAAAACACTTAAATTCAACCAAAAAAGATAAATTTTCAAGAATAGTTGAGTTTTCAATTAAAAAATACTTTTCAGTCAACAGAGAAAACGAATTTAAAGCAAACTGTTGAATTTTCGAGGAAAAATATGAATGTTCAACCAAGAAGATTAACTTTCTACGAAAAAGGACAAATATTCAACAAAACACATGAAGTTATTATTAATTACAATAAAAGAAAAACAAAACCAAACGAAAAGGGTCCCTACTGAAAAAGTCTACATAGTAAACTACATTGGAACCTATGTGGAAACCCTTATGGGATCCTTTTTTGAATTCCTGTCTCAAATTACGATCTGAGATGGGAATATAGGATGGGAATCTATATCGGTTCTTATTATGGGGTTTTATGAAGGCTCCTACATGGATGGGTTTGCAATTAATATTTAAGGAGTGCACAGTAGTTTTATATATGAAAGCTACTGCTGCGCAGTATTTTTGGGGGGTTTTAAGATTGCCGACTATGCACCCAAAACTTCCAAAACATATTTCATTTTAAAAAGTTATAATCCCATGTGGGATTTCATGTAGGAACAATTCATAGGTTTCCATTACGGTATTCATATAAGAACCCATGTGGAAACCCACAAAATATTTCCCATCCTATCTCACATCGTAATATGAGACAGCTGAATTCAAAAAAGGATCCCATATGGGTTCCCACATAGGTTCCCATGTAGTTTACTATGTAGGCTTTTTCAGTTAGGGCGTACTTAGCCTAATATTTTATTTACACTTCACTTGACACTTCACTTCACTTTGCTGAAGTCAAAACTTAAGTTTTGACTTCATCCTTCCTGTTTTTTTTTCATCTACCTAAATAAAAATTCATTCCCTGTAAGAAACATTTTTGAGCAAAAATAAAATTTAATCCACTTTGTTCAAAAAAATCAGCCTTTGTAGGTTTAGGTTTGTCAATTTTAACGAAAACTTTTATTCGATTTATTTATCTCTATTAACGATTAAAATAAAAGTTCATTGTACTATTTATTTCGTTTTAATATAGAAAATAATCTAAAATAAGCCATATTAATATAAAAAAAAACACATTTCTCTGCTGTTCCATAATAGGGACATGCATTATGAAACACCGGTACAAGTCCAAAATTTGTTTCATAATAGGTACATGTAAGTCGTTCCGCTTTTCCATGAAAAGAATAACTTTGCTTAGACTAAATTAAACTTTTAATAGGTGTTTCGCATTCAGAAAAGATCAATCCATTCATTGATATAAACATTTTGAAAATATATTCTACTATCGTTTAAAAATTAATAAAAATCTCAAGACCCCCTCAAAATTTGTCTCATCATAGGTACCTTTACTTTATATTTCGGCCTGAAATCATACGAATTTAAAGGGTTTCGTATTAAATTAAGTAGTTTATCTACATCAATTTTATTTTAAAGAACTTATAAACGCAAATCTGCCTTTAGCCAACGGCTAAGTTACTTTCGTGAAGGGGGGCGGGGGGGGGGATCAAAAAGCCCAAAATTGATGACGTAGTTTATGGACGACCCATAACTGGCACAATTTTCCTTGTGACAAGAAAGTGGCTTGGTCAGGCCTCGACTACACCACTGGTAACCTCCCTGTAAATTATGTTTCAATTTTTTGATACAAAAATGTGAAATCTTTAAAATTTTGAATTATTTTGACACATTTTTAGTCAATAAAAATTTGAGTGGCAATGTTAAGTCATTTGATTGATAACACATACAAATCTTTGAGTCCTACACGGAAAAAATTTATCCGTTAAAAAGTCACGAACTCGTAGCTAGGTTTCGGATACGAGATAAAAAAATGAAACATTACATCCTTATTTCTATGAGAAATGTATAGATAAATTTCGAAGTTTTTCACGAACAGTTCAAATTTCCTACGAACAGTTCCTGAAAATTTAAGACTGAAATATAAAAAGGAAAATTTTTATTCGTGCGATTTAATTTATATTAATTTATAACTTCGCATCTCAGAAGAGATTCGAACCCTCAAAGACTGCTGACTCGCCAGTTTCTAAACATAAACCAGGAGTGCGTAAACACGCGCAGCCATCAAGGCCAAACAAAATAAGTATTACAAAATTTCTAGCCACTCATCCGATGAGCTCGAAGCACACATATGAGCGCACACACGTACCGCGCGTTTGGGCGAGCGCGTGTGCGGGCCACGTACAGGCGAACCTACTTTCCAGTTCCCAGATTTGTCGGACAAGCTCGTGAGTGCTATTTACGAGTGCTATTTACAAAAATACATCAATATCCGATGAATTTTTCTCATGTCCGAGACCTAGCTACTAGTTCGTGACATTTTTACGGATAAATTTTTTCCGTGTATACTACAAATGAGCCCTCCAAGCCGCAAGACCTAAAAGGTATTCTGTAAATTATTGTTGACAGCAGTTGTTTTTAATTTAAAAATTCTTTAAAAAATTACAGTTGAAAGGACTTTACAAAGGAATGCTTTTTCCGCTTCTATGTTCTGGGACGCTAAATTCCGCGTTCTTCGGAATCTACGCAATCTGTTTAGGTTCTTTACAATCTTCACGGGGCCACAGTCCAACTTACGTCCTTCCCACAAATTCAGGATATTATTACGATAATTTTGTAGCTGGATGTGTTGGAGGGGTTGCTCAGGCCTTAATTTCGTGTCCCAGTGAACTTATCAAAATCAGAATGCAAATTGGGAAAGGTATCCAGTATCCACCAATGTACTTACTATTAAATCTGAACATTAAATATTAAATTAGAGAACTTTTATTTTTTGATGAAATTAAATTTAAGTAATTAAGTGGAATCAGAAAAAATGAATTTTAATAATGACACATTTTTAAAAGGTATTCTCAAGAAACACATAGACTCAAGTAAAATGGTTCCAATCAAAAAGCCTAGTACGTACTATACGACCAAGGACGTGTATCAAAAATATGGAATTCATGGCTTCTTCATAGGAGGTGTACCGACATTTTACAGGTTCAAAATATTTTATAATTGTTTCTAAATTTCAGAGGAAAAAACTCTTCAATAGTTGATTAAAGAGGTTTGTAGAAAACATTAATAGGAAACGTTTTTGGCTTGAAACTTTGAAAAACTTTTGACTATTGAAATTGTCGAATTTCAAATATTTCTAATTTTTAACTGCTCAAACCATCCAAACTAAACAAAAAATTTTTTTTTTCAATTTGAAAATGATCGATTAGAAAGGCAGGCTGAAAAATTGAGATTTTTAGAAGTAAAGGACTTTAGAATTACTCATTATAAACTGAATGATTTCATACTTGAAAATATTACAATTTTAACTTTTCAAACTCAAAAGAAATTAAGCATTAGAAATTGAAATAATTAAAAATTACATAATTTCATGAGATATCAAGTTAGTGAGATTTAAAATGATTGGAAAGGTTTTTCTAATGAACATATTTAAAATTTCCGGCCAAAACAAATTTTTTTATAATTTCGCTGTCAAGTGGCCTTACCTGGTGGAAGTAAAAAGATAGAGATCCTATCTTTTTACATAATTTTGAATCTTTATGATAGAAAGAGATATATCCTTTATCTATCCATGTCAATATTTTTCTATCGTCAGTCAATCTAATTCCCGTCTGTATTTTTTAATCTCCTCTTTTCTATCTCATCCTATCCTACATCTATCAACGTCTATCTTTTTCTAGCTCTTTGTCAATCTAAATTCACTATTATGTTTTTCAATACCTCTCTTAGTTCCTATCCTTTATCTATCTACGTCAACCTTTTTATATCTCTCTGACAATCTAAATTTCTTTCTATTTTTTTCAATCCCCTCTTCTCTATCTCATCGTATCCTACATTTATCAACATCTATATTTTGCTATCTCTTTGTTAATTTAAATTCACGTCTATCTTTTTCAATCCCCTCTTCTCTATCTCATCGTATCCTACATCTATCAACGTCTATCTTTTTCTATCTCTCTGTCAATCTAAATTCACGTTGATCTTTTTCAATAACCCCTTCGCTATCCCATTCTATCCTATGTCTATCCACGTCAATCCTTTTATATCTCTCTGTCATTCTAAATTCATGTTTATCTTATTTAATACCCTCTTTTCTGTCTCTTCCTATCCTTTCTGTATCAACGTCAATCTTTTTCTATCTCTTCGTCAATCTAAATTCACATCTATCTTTTTCAATCCCCTCTTTTCTATCTTGTCCTATCCTTTATCTATCCACGTCAATATTTTTCTATCGTCTGTCAATCTAATTCCCGTCTGTATTTTTTAATCTCCTCTTTTCTATCTCATCCTATCCTACATCTATCAGCGTCTATCTTTTTCTATCTCTTTGTCAATCTAAATTCACTATTATCTTTTTCAATACCTCTTTTGTATCTGTTCCTATCCTTTATCTATCTACGTCAACCTTTTTATATCTCTCTGACAATCTAAATTTCTTTCTATTTTTTTCAATCTCCTCTTCTTCATCTCATCCTATCCTACATCTATCAAAATCTATCTTTTTCTATCTCTCTGTCAATCTAAATTCACGTTGATCTTTTTCAATACCCCCTTCGCTATCCCATTCTATCCTATGTCTATCCACGTCAATCCTTTTCTATCTCGCTGTCATTCTAAATTCATGTTTATCTTATTTAATACCCTCTTTTCTGTCTCTTCCTATCCTTTCTGTACCAACGTCAATCTTTTTCTATCTCTTCACCAATCTAAATTCACATCTGTCTTTTTCAATCCCCTCTTTTCTATCTTGTCCTATCCTTTATCTATCCACGTCAATATTTTTCTATCGTCTGCCAATCTAATTCCCGTCTGTATTTTTTAATCTCCTCTTTTCTATCTCATCCTATCCTACATCTATCAACGTCTATCTTTTTCTATCTCTTTGTCAATCTAAATTCACTATTATCTTTTTCAATAACTCTTTTCTATCTGTTCCTATCCTTTATCTATCTAAGTCAACCTTTTTATATCTCTCTGACAATCTAAATTTCTTTCTATTTTTTTCAATCTCCTCTTCTTCATCTCATCCTATCCTACATCTATCAAAATCTATATTTTTCTATCTCTTTGTTAATTTAAATTCACGTCCATCTTTTTCAATCCCCTCTTCTCTATCTCATCGTATCCTACATCTATCAACGTCTATCTTTTTCTGTCTCTCTGTCAATCTAAATTCACGTTGATCTTTTTCAATACCCGCTTCACTATACCATCCTATCCTATGTCTATCCACGTCAATCCTTTTCTATCTCTCTGTCATTCTAACTTCATGTTTATCTTATTTAATACCCTCTTTGCTGTCCCTTCCTATCCTTTCTGTATCAACGTTAATCTTTTTCTATATCTTTGTCAATCTAAATTCACGTCTGTCTTTTTCAATATCCTCTTCCCTATTTCATCGTATTATACATCTATCAACGTTTATATTTTTCTATCTATTTTTCAATCTAAATTACCGTCTATCTTTTTCAATGCCGTCTTTTCTATCTGATCCTATCCTATATCTATTAATGTAAATGTTTTCTATCTCTGTTAATCTAAATTCCCGTCTATCTTTTTCAATCTCCTCTTCTCTGTCTCATCCTATACTACATCTATTAAAGTCTATCTTCTTCTATCTCTTTGTCAATCTAAATTCACGTCTATCTGTTTCAATCTCCTCTTTTCTATCTTGTCCTATCCTTTATCTATCCACGTCAATATTTTTCTATCGTTTGTCAATCTAAATTCCCGTCTATCTTTCTTAATCTCCTCTTCTCTATCTCATCGTACCCTACATTTATCAACTTCTATCTTTTTTTATCTCTTTGTCAATCTAAATTCATTTTTATCTTTTTTCAATGCCCTCTTCGATATTTCATTCTATCATTTGTCTATCCACGTCTACTTTTTCAATGTACTCTTCCCTATATCATCGTATCATAGATCTATCAACGTTTATATTTTGCTCTCTATTTTTCAATCTAAATTCACGTCTATCTCATTAATCTATCTCAGATTAATCCCCTCTTCTCTATCTCATCATATTCTTTATCTATCCACGTCAATATTTTTCTATCTCTCGGTTAATCTAAATTTCCTTCTATCGTTTTCAATATCCTCTTCCCTGTTTCGTCGTATAATACATCTTTCAATGTCTATCTTTTTCTATCTATTTTTCAATCTAAATTCCCGTCTATCTTTTTTAATCCCTTCTTCTCTATCTCATCGTATCCTACATCTATTAACGTCTATCTTTTTATATCTCTCTGTCAATCTAAATTTCCTTCTACCTTTTTCAATCCCCTCTTCTCTATCTCGTCGTATCCTTCATCTATCCACGTCAACCCTTTCTATCAATCTAAATATCCGTGAAGATAAGAAAAATATAGAAAATATCCACGTAAATATTTGTATATCTTTCTGTCAATTTAAATTCCCTTCTATTTTTTTCAATCTCCTCTTCTCTATCTCATCCTATCCTACATCTATCAACGTCTATCCTTTTTTTATCTTTTTGTAAATCTAAATTCATGCTTATCTTTTTCAATACATTCTTTACTATCTCTTTCTATACTTAGTCTATCAACGTCTATCTTTTTCTATTTAATTTTCAATCTAGATTCAAGCAGTCTATCTTTTAACTCTCTTCTCTATCTCATCCTATCCTTCGTCTATCTACGCCAATATTTTTCTATATCTCTGTCAACCTAAATTCCTGTCTATTTTTCTTAATCCCCTCTTCTCTACCTGCCCCTATCCTTTATCTATCTACTTCAATATTTTTCTATCTCTCTGTCAATCTGAATTCCCGTCTATATTTTGTAATCTCCTCTTCTCTATCTCTTCCCATACTACATCTATTAACGTCAATCTTTTTCTATCTCTTTGCCAATCTAAATTCACGTATATCTTTTTGAATACCCTCTTCTCTATCTTGTCTTATCCTTCATCTATACACGTAAACCTTTTCTATCTCTCTGTCAATCTAAATTTCCGTCTATCTTTTTCAATGCCGTCTTTTCTGTCTGATCCTATTCTTTATCTATTCATGTAAACCTTTTCTATATCTGTTAATCTAAATTCCCGGCTATCTTTTTCAATCTCCTCTTCTCTATCTCATCCTATGCTACATCTATTAACGTCTATCTTTTCCTATCTCTTTGTCAATCTAAAGTTACGTCTATCTTTTTCAATCATCTCTTCTCTATCTCATCCTATCCTTTATTTATCCACGTCAATCTGAAGGGTTTGCCGCTAGGTTGCTGACGGGCCTATAAGGGGCCATAGATATATCACGTGTGCAGTTTAGGGGGGGGGGGGGGGTTGGAAAAATTCCCCCCCTGCCCCCCGAAGGGGGAGGGGGGGGGGGGGCTAGAATCCACGTGGACATTGGGGTGGTCAAAAAAAATTTTTCGAGTTTTTATGAATAACGCCCGGAAATTTGTTCGAATTTACACAAAAATAAATCCATTTTAAAAAAATGATATTTAGAGTTGGCACAAGCCCGATTAAGTTTATAGTAATGCATATTACTTTTCATAGCAAATCTATTGAAAATTCGAGCTTCGGTACCTGTAGAGCGGGTTGAAACACAGAGTGTTTCACAAAAATGCGTTTTTTTTCAATTATATTTTGAGGTTCCGCAAGCCCCATGAAGTTTAATACGTATTTCCCATAAGAAAAAAAGACGTTTTAGTAAATTTTATCCAGAATCGTCAATATTAGGTGTATCTAGTTGAAACTCAACATTTCTTTTCACAGTTAGCAATTGAATACAAATAAAAACTTAATTTTTAAATATCACACGCATCAGTCTGTTTTATAGGGCCCCCCAAAAAAACCCATAAGTAAAAAATGTGTTTCGCGAGTTTCTGGCGCTAATTATAATTTTTTTGCGGTTTTAGAAATAAAAATTGTTTATAATACAGAAATCCTAATTCAAACTAATAACTAGAAGTTTACATTAATTGTTTAAAAATTTTATTAGTGTTTGTAGCCATTTTCTCTTAGAATAGATTTTAAAAGTCGCGGTTACTTATTTTCAACTTTTCAATTAGAGCGAGGCAATTATCAATTAAATTTACCGGAAATAATTTCTCAAATAATTTATAATTATCTATGATAATATTCTCTCAGAATAATGCTAGAATAGATGCAGATTTTTCTAAAATTTTCCACTTTTGATCGAATTTTCAATTAGAGTGAGGTAATGATTAATTCAAGTTAACATACATAATTGTTTAAACAATTTATTGTTATTTTAAATAATATTTCCTTTCAATAATGCCAGAAATTTGCGGTTTTTTTCTGAAATATTCCAATTTTTCTTCACTTTTCGCTCCGAGTGACTTAATAATTAATTTTTGTCAACTTTTCACTTTATGAGGTAATAACTAATGCAAGTTAACGAAATAATTGTTCAAACAATTCATTATTGATTATAACTGTCTTCTCTTAGATAATTAGGAAGTTGCGGTTTTTTTTTTAATTTTAACTTTGCTTTGTCGCTTTAGTCATGAACATATAATAAATAAACAATAGAGAGAATAATTTTTTAAACAATCTCTTTCTGCTTTGTTAATATATTTGTCCGAAATAAAATAGATATTTGAAATATTCTTCAAATTTTCTGTATAAATCATATTAAATATAAATTTTCCTTAATCTAGCATTAATACAGGAGAAGACAGTAACCATATAAACAATAATAACTTGTTTAAACAATTACTTTTTGTTGAATTGCTATTATTATTACCATCTCTAAGTGAAAAGTTGACAAAAAGTTAAAAATTTATGAAAAAACCGCCATTACATAGCATTGCTATACAAGATAGTTATAAACAATAACAATTTGTTTAAACAATTTATATAATTGTTTCAACAAACAAATTGGTTTGTTGAATTTCATCAATTATTACCACATTCTAAGTGAAAAGTAAACAAAATGTTGAAAATTTCATAAAAAAACCGCAACTTTCTAACATTATTCAAAGAGAACATTATTAAAAACAATAGTAAATTGTTTAAACAATTATGTTTGTTAACTTCAATATTAAGACATTTTATTTTTCGGATACCCTTTTTTGCCCTTCTTCCCTAAGGAAGTTTTTTTGTCTATCTTTTTATCAAAAAAATTCCCGGCTACGCCGTTGTTCAACCCGTTCTACAGGTATCGAAACTCGAAGTTTCAATAGAGGCGCGATGGAAACATTATTTCCCATAAGAAAAAAAGACGTTTTTGTACATTTTATTCATAATTCTCAATATTAGCAGAATCGAGTTGAAACTCAACATTTCTCTTCACAATTAGCCATAGAATACGAATAAAATATTACTTTTCAAATATAAACCCCAAAAGTATGTTTTATAGGTTCCCCAAAAAACCCCCATAACTGAAAAAATGGGGTTTGCGAATTTTTGGCGTTAATTATGATATTTTTGCATTTTTTAAATGCAAATTATTACTAATGCATAAAATACTACTTTATACTGATGATTAGATGTTTAAATAATTTATTATTGTTTTTTGCAATTATTTTCTCTTAGAATGGAGAAAGAAAGTCGCGGTTTTTTCAAAAATTTTCCACTTTTTGTCGAATTTTCGATCAGAGAGAGATTATTCACTTTTAATGCTAGAAATTTGCGTTTTTTCTGAAATTTACAACTATTTGTTTAGTTTTCACAAGGGGTGAGTTAATAATTAATTCATTTTAGCAAAAATAATTATTCGAACAAATTATTATTGTTTATAACTATCCTCTTCTTTATTAATGCAATATAGTTTCGGCTTCTTCTGAAATGTTAAGCTTTTTACTTAGTGAAGTAATAAATACTGCAAGTTGATAAACATAGTTGTTTAAACAATTTATTATTGTATATAACTATCTTCTCTTAAACAAGTGCTGAAAAGTTGCGATTTTTTCTGAACTCTTAAACTTTTTGTCCACTTTTCACTTAGTGGGGTAATAATTAATGCAAGTTAACAAACATGCTTATTTAAACATTTGATTATTGTTCATCACTACATTCTCTCAGAGTAATGCTAGAAAGCTGCTTTTTTCTGAAATCTTTAGTTTTGCTTTGACTTTTTAGTTATGGACAAATAATAAGTGAACCTCAAGAAGAATCATTTTTTAAATAGTATTTTATTTTTTTAAATTAATTATTTTTGCTCTTTTCCCAATGTTTAAAAAAATTAGTTTGAACCAAAAAGCTATCTTACACAAGAGACAAAAACAAAGAATGGAATAACTAGGAGTCGGTGGGAGACCTAGGTGTGTAAATGACTTGTAAAAGTTTTGTTTTAAATCACAAGAAGTATATTGCAAAGCGTAAAAGAAAAATTTGGAATTGAACATATTTTGATATCAGCCCCCATCCAGCAAAATATATTCACGAAAAAGAAAGAGATTGTTTAAAATATGATTCTCTCTAATGTTTATTTATCATTTGTTCATAACTGAAAAGGCGAAGCAAATTTAAACATTTCAAAAGAAACCGCAAATTTCTAGCACTTACCTAAGAGATAAGCAATAATAAATTGTTGAAGCAACTATTTTTATTAACTTGCATTAAAGTTAAAAATTTCAGAAAAACCCGCAACTATCTGGCATTAATATAAATGAAGGTGATTATTAACACTAATAATTCGTTCACACAATTATTTTTTCTCAACTTAAATAATTATTAAGTCACTCCATGTGAAAAATAGAAAAATAGTTAAAAATTTCAACAAAAAAACGCAACTTTCTACCATTAAGCAAAGAGAATATTATTAACAATAATAATTTGTTTGAACAATTATTTTTTTTAACTTGAATTAATTATTTCTTCACTCTTATTGAAAAATGGACAAAAGATTAAAAATTCAGAAAAAAACGCCACTATCTAGTATTAATATAGAAGAAGATAGCTATAGACAATAATAATTTGTTTAAACAATTATTTTTGCTATATTGAATTGAATATCAACTCACTCCAAGTGAAAAGTGAACAAAAAGTTGAACATTTCAGATAAAACCAATTTCTAGCATTATTCAAAGATAATATTATTGAAAATAATAATAAATTGTTTAAACAATTATGTTTGTTAACATTAATGAATTATTATTACTATTACCTCTCTCTAATTGAAAATTGGACAAAAAGTAAAAAATTTTGGAGAAAACGGCGACTTTCTATCTCCATTCTAAGAGAAAATTTCTAAGAACAATATTAAATTGTTTGAACAATTTATTTAAACATCTAATGGTCAGTATAAAGCAGTGTTTTATGTTTCAAAAAAAATTTGCGTTGAAAAAAACCGCAAAAAATCATAATTAGCGCCAAAAACTCGCAAAACCCATTTTTTCTCTTATGGAGTTTTCTGGGGACCCTATAAAACAGACTTATGGGGGTGATATTTGAAAAGTAATATTTTATTCGTATTCAATGGCTAATTGTGTTGAGATTCAGCTAATATTGAGGATTCTGAATAAAATTTACAAAAACGTCTTTTTTTGTTATGGAAAATACGTGTTAAACTTCATGGGGCTTGCGCCACCTCTATATATCATTTTGTTTTTTAAATGGATTTATTTTTGTCTGGATTTGAACAAATTTCCGGGCGTTATTTATAAAAATTCAAACAAACAAAAATTCCAATGCATTTTTGGACCACCCTAGTGGGCACGCATGAAAAACTAAGAATATTTTCACGACTTTTTTTTTGGACTTCAAACCTTGTTTAAGCTCACGTTCTCAAGTAAATCCGAATTTTCAGCCCATTCATCGCTCCTTTTGGCCTCCTTGCTTGTGAAGACCAATAATATCTATATTTTCATAAAATATGTCCACGTCCAGACTAGATGGAGCTATGAAAGAAAAATCATTTTAAAGAATTTTTTTCTCGTTCGATTCCCAGCGGAGCGAAAGGAGAAGATCTTTTTTCAGAAAAAATATTTTACAATAATTTTTCTTTCTGAAAAGACGTTAAATATTTTCTGTTATTCTCTAATGATAATACA
>CAKNYM010053237.1:469643-515957 GCA_932195095.1 Andricus curvator
GACGTTAAATATTTTCTGTTATTCTCTAATGATAATACAGATTCCTTTAAAGATTCAAATTTATAGTAAAGAGATAGAATAAAATAAAGAAAAAGATAAGGGTCCTCGGTTCCGAAAGATAGAGATTCAAAACATTGCAATTCGTAATAGATAAATAGACTAAGGGATAGAAAAAGAAATAAGAGTCCTCGATCACGAAAGGTAGAGAAAGAGATAGAAAATTATTGAGATTGGGGATGGGAAAAGATCGCGTTTTAGGGATGCAAAGTGACCCATTGAGAGAGATAGAATACTTCTATCTTTTCCTATCCCCAAATTTCTATCTTTTTCAATCTTTCTACTTCCAGCACGATTCCTTTAATTTTGAAGGTTCCCGTTCCCAAATGAATATTTACGGACCTTTTAATTCGAAATAGGGATATTATCGCCAACGGATTTTACATCTTGGCATATCAGTACTTCCGCTACAATTTACATGGTCAGCTAGATTTGAATCCAGGAACTCTCGAAATTCTCGTAGCGGGTGGGATAGCAGGTACATATTTTTTTCTTAGTAACATAAAATTAAACTGAAAACGAAACGAATACATACTCATTAATAACGAGAATGTAAAAATATCCCGTCCGTAATTTAGGTGTTTGTTCATGGTTGCCAGTGATTCCCTTCGACACCCTCAAGTCCAGAATGCAAGCCGACGATTTCAAGAATCGAAAATATAAAGGAATGATGGATTGTGGAATGCACTTATATCGAAAAGAAGGCCTTCATGGTTTCTTTAAAGGTTCCACCATGATAACATTGCGTTCTATTCCCGTGAATGCAGCTATTTTTTATGGCTATCATTCAATTTTGTGGGTTCTGGTTCCCAATGTTCACTACTAGGGTCGAAATATTTACAAATTAGTCCTAAATTAATTTAATTAGCCCCAAATTAAATGCATAATTTATTTTTAATTTTCCAATTCCTAATTCGAAAGCTTTTTTAAATTCTATTAAGACTGAATAAATTGTTAACTTCAAACTATCCATTTTTAAAGAATTTAAATTGAAAAGTCTAAATTTGAAAAATTCTAAATTTCAACCCACCCAAACCCATATATGTAACTATATACAGTTCAATTTGTAATTGTTCAACAAATTTAAAAAGTAACAATTTTAAATTAGTACGATTAGACACAAGATTAAAAGTTCAATATTTGAGATCATAAAATACTTTAAAACACCATTTGAAAATGCCAAAATTCGAAAGACATCAGAATTTGAAATCATCTAAAGATTACTAAATTTGTATTATTGACACCATTCTCACTTTAAAAATGATGAAAATTTAAACGAATCCAAATTAGAAAACGTACGAAAATTACCTACATTAAAATCATTTGAAAGTGAAAGCATTTGTAATTAATCTTTTAAAATGTAAAGGCTTCAAAATCAGGGTGACGGCTAATATCTATGATAACAACAGTTCAGTAGTTTAATTTTAGAGAATATAGGGAGACTTTTTGAAGAAAAGAATTTTTTTTTCAAAAAGGGTACTTTTTTTCTTTTAAAAATATCAGTGGAATAAACGAAAGTGAATACATACAACACTTTTATAAGAAAAGTTGAAGTTTAATAACAAATAAAATAAAATGGGACAATCTATCAATTAAATTGGACCGGGGAATATCTATAAATTAATCAAAACAAATTAATATAAATTAAAATACTCGTCCCTTGGAACAATAAGTGTTTATATATTATTATTATTATTGTAGTTTATAACAGTTCATTAGAGCAAGTTTGCTGAAAAAGTTGACGATTTTCTTAAGTTATATTTTTTTGCACTTTTGAAAATCTAGGCTAATAAATAATTTTTTGGACTGTACTCTTTAATAATATCAATTTATTCTCCTTTCATTGAATGCCATAGGTTTCTGTTTATAATAATTCTTATAAAATTAATTTAAATTTGAAAAAAGTGGTGCAAGAATAAAATTCTCAAAAAAAAAGGATTGTAGGAGTTATGAGAATAATAGAGGAAAAAGGGGGAAAAATAGGGGAAAAATTAAAAGAGGAGACTGTCTATGATCCCGGAAGCATTCAAAACTAAAAAGAAAATTATTTGAAGTATTAAAATAAAAAAACTGAAATGCATTAATGTACAATTAGAAATTGCAAGCCTTCTAATTAAAAAAAAAATATTCAAAATTGTACAATTTCAAAGCAGTAGCTTTGAAAATAAAATATATTTTATCATAATTCAAAACCTTAAAAATTAAACAACCTCCAAATGAGAATTATTTAAAAATGTCTCATGGTCTTTTCTATTAAACTGAATGTCACTTAAATTGGAAAATATTCGCTTTGAATCTGTCAAGCTTAAAAAATTCGAGTGGCTTACTGAGCATTCAAAACTAAGAATTTTTAAATTTTGAGTGTTTCAAACTGAATATGTACCAACTTGAAGCGTTAAAAATTGAACATTTTTTTCATATAAAGTGCTTAGAAAGAAATACCGTGGAATTTGAATATAGAAACATGAAAAATTGAATAATTTTATATTTAATATCACAAAAATGTAGGCTCTCCGGAACATTTTTTATGTTGTCATGTTCTAGATTGAAGACATAAAAATTAAGGTTTAAAAAAACATTCTCCAATTCAGGCTTTAAAAATTAAAAAATTTTCTATTTGAAGCCTTAAAACCCAAACAATTTTTCAATTAGAAACTTTTAAACTTGAAATTAGTCTGATTGTGTAGGTTATAATTTTAAATTATTAGATTTGGAAAGTTTTTAGGCCAAATTTGTTTAATTTCAAATTAGGAATATTTGTAAATTAAAGCATTCAAAATTAAACAATTTTTTATTAAGTATTTCAAAATGAATTATTTTATATAAAAAGACAATTTGATATGGTAGCGTTTTATTTTATTTTACGTCGGGGAGAAACCAACGAAAGTAGCAAATCAAAAGATATAGTCCGACGACTTCGAGTCCATTAAATTTAATCATCTGAAAGGAGTATATTCGTTGAAAGATTTTAGATTTTAAAATCTTACAAATGCAGGCCTCATAGTCCCTACGGGATAAAATATAGGGACCAAAGGGTACTTTTTTGCACTCAAAGGATAACAAATTCAGGATAAATTCATAAGACTTCAAAACAATTCAAGTTAAATTCAAAAGAATTCAAATGAATTGGAAAACATTTTTTAAATTGAAAAAATTCCATGCATTACAGTAAAATTTGAGTAAATTTAGAGGAATAAACTGAATTTAAAAAACCGATCAAGTGAATTAAAAAAAATCAAAAATATGAACAAAATTCATTGAAATAAGTTTGAAATAAGTTAAGAAAAATTAAAGAGAATTTAAAATAATTTGATGAAATGCCTAAGAATTTAAGGTGAGTTTTAAAGACTTCAAGATGAATCAAAAACTTGTTAAAACTCCATTGAATGAGTAGAATTTAGAAGAATTCAAAACAAAGTAAAAGAATTCGGGATAAAGTAATAAAAATGCAGGGCGAATTCTAAATGAATTGCAAAAAATATTTGAAAATCTCTTGCAATCTTTGAAACCCTACGAAATGCCTCACTTCTTGTGAATAAAGTCTTTGAAATCCCTTCAAACTATTTAAATGAATCAAAAATGGCTGGGAATCTTTTAAAATTTCCTAAAATATTTTAAATCCTTCAAAATCTTTTAAATTCCCTTAAAATCGTTTAAAGCTCTCGAAAATACCAAGGAATTTGGACAAATACATTGAAATATTTCAAATCCTTTGATCATTCTATCAATTGATCCTTAGGATCAATTAAATAAAAACTTTTAAAAATCCAAAAAAAATCTATTGAATTAAGTACAATGGAGTAAAAATTCAAATGAATTACAAAATTCAAAAGAATTCCAAATTTTTAAAAAGAATTCAGGATAAATTAATAAGAATGCAGGGTGAATTCCAAAAAATAATTTCAAAATTCTTCAAATCTTTGAAACCCTACAAAATACCTCACTTCTCATGAATAATTTTTTTGAAATCTACTACAAAATTTTATAAAATCCCGTGAAATTCTGTCATAATATTTCCTGAAATCCTGGAAAATGTATAAAAATACATTGAGAGATTTAAAATCCCTTAAAATCATTGAAATCATATAAAATCCTGTGAAATCTTTTTAAATATCTTAAAACCTTATAGATCCTGTAAAATCGTTCCATATCCTCCGAAATTCTAGAAAATTCTTTATCCTAAAATATTTCAATCACAGGCCTCACAGTCCCTATGGAATTAAATATAGGGACCAAAGGGTACTTTTTTTCACGCTCATAATGCACTTTTTTCGCGCTCAAAGGGTAAAAAATTCAAGATAAATTCATAAAACTTCAAAACAATTCAAGTTAAATTCCAAAGAAATCAAATGAATTGGAAACAATTTAAAAATATGAAAAAACCTTATTGAATTCAGTCAATTTTAAATGAGCTCAGAAAAATTTAAGGGTACTCAACCGAATTTGATGAAATCCCTAAGAATTCAAGATGAGGTTAAAAGACTTTAGGATCAATTAAATAAAAACTTTAACAAATTCAAAAAATCCATTGAATTAAATAGAATTGAGTGAATTTAGAAGAATGCAAGTAAATTAAAAAAATAAATAAATAAAGAGAATTCCAAATAATGTAAAAGAATTCATGGTGAATTCAACAAAAAATTTCAAATCTATTCAAATCTTTGAAATTATACTAATTCATAACCAAAGGAGTGACTAATGACTACAAAACAATTGAAGTTAAATACAAAAGAATTCAAATGAATTGGAAAAAATTCTACAAATCGAAAAACTTCCAATGATTACAATAAAATTTGAGTGAATATAGAGGAATTTAAGGGAAATGAGAAGAATTCGATGAAATTCATAAAAAATCAAACTGAACTTAAAAAAAAAGTGAATTCAAAACAATTCAAACATACGAAAAAATTCATTGCATTGAATACGATTGAAACTTGAAATAAGTTTAGAAAAATTAAAGAGAATTTAAAAGAGTTTGACAAAATGCCTAAGAATTTAAGATGAGCTTTAAAGACTTCAAAATGAATTAAACATAAACTTTTTAAAAACACATTTGAGTGAATTTAGCAGAATTTAAAAGAATTCAGGTAAATTAATAAGAATTCAGGGATAATTCCAAATGAATTGCAAACAATATTTGAAAATGTCTTCAAATCTTTGAAACCCTACGAAATCCCTCACTTTTTGTGAATAAATTCTTTGATGAAATCTATAAAGATATTAAAATCCTTTCAAATTATTAAAACCCTTGGAAATCCCTGGAAATTATTTAAATCTATTGGAAATGCCTTGGAAACTTTTGAAACACCCTAAAATATTTCAAAGTCTTTGAAATTCCTTCAAACTATTGAAATAAATGAAAACATTCTGGGAATCGTTTATATTATATATTTCAAATCCTTTGAAATTCCTTGAAACTTTTTAAAGCTTTCAAAAATGCCTGCGAATCTTTTAAAATACCTTAAAATATTTCAAATGCTTTGAAATCCATTTAAAATTTCTTTGTAATCTTGGAAAATAATCTAAAATATTGAGAAACAAAAATTCCTTAAAATCTTTTGAAATCCCTTGAAATTTTTGTAATATCTTGAAAATGCCAAGGAATTAAAAAAAGACCTTAAAATATTTCAAATCATTTGATCACTTTATCAATTGATCCTCAGGACCAATTAAATAAAAACTTTTAAAAATTCAAAAAAATTAATTGAATTAAGTAAAATTGAGTACATTTAGAAGAATTCAAATTAATTTCAAAAATTCAAAACAATTCCAAAGAATTTAAAAGAATTCAGGATAAATTAATAAGAATTCAGGGTGAATTCCCAAAACTAATTTCAAATCAATGAAACCTACCAAACACCTCACTTCTCGTGAGTAAATTCTTTAAAATCCACTAAAATATTATAAAATCCCATGGCATTCTATGAAATCTGATATTTCCTTAAATCCTGGAAAATTTATTAAAATACCTTGAGAGCTTTAAAAAACCCTTACAATCATTGAAATTCTCGGAAACCTTATAAAATCCCGTGAAATCTTTTAAAATATCTTAAAACCTTATAGGTCCTGTAAAATCGTTCCAAATCTTCCGAAATTTTAGATTCTTTATCCTAAATAATTTCGCGCTTTAAAATCCCTTTAAATTAATACAACTATTTAAAAAATTCCTTGGAATCTTTTAAAATTTCCTAAAATATTTTAAATCCTTTGAAATTATTTGAAATCCCTTGAAACTTTTAAAAGCTCTTGAAAATTCTTGATAATTTTTAAAAATACCGTAAAATCTTAAAAATCCCTTCAGATTATTGAAATCTATTAAAAACTTCTCGGAATCTTTAAAAATACCCTGAAATATTTCAAAAGAATTCAAGACATTTCAGAAATTGGTGAAACTGATTTGAGAAAAAAAAGTGACTAATAGCGACTGTGTGGCAGTCCTGATTATTTTTCCAGTTACTTCTTACAGAAATTTCCTGATTTTTGCTATTTTTTCAAAATGCCTGACTCTTGGAAGCTTTGATCTTATTATAAATTTTTTTAAAGTTCCATTATGGGCTGCAAATAGGGTACCATAGGGACCAAATCTTGAAAATAGGGTACTTTAGGGACCTTAACTGAATATAGGGTACAATAGGGGCTATAGGGACCCGTCTGTGAGGCCTGAAAATTCCCAGTCTCAAAAAATATCTAATCAAATCCTGGTTTTGCAGTCCATTTTTCACCCTGAAAAATGCAGAAAAAGCAACAAATTAATCTTACGTGAATTTTGTGAAGAGAACTGGCCTGTGGTCAAATTCCACTGTCTTTATTAATCCTTTGTACAGCGAGCTCTGCAAGTGGAGAGTAACCATTTGTTACGACAGTAAAAACTAATGGTAGATGATAAAAATATATAATAATAATTATAATAATGTAAAACAATCGTTCCTTTCGAATATAATACTCCTATCCTTAGATTTGTACGCGAGTAAGCAATATTTAATATTTATATATCAAGGAAAATCACAGAGTGAAAATAAATTCAACATTCACGTATTATATAAAATGTCTATTAAATTTGTCACATCAGCGACGACCTCTAATATATTTCCGTGACGTGACATGACGCAGCTACTACGAACTTTGCACTAAAAAAAAAAGAAAAGAAATCTAAAAACACAGGGAGAAAGATATTATGCAGTTGATGCGGATTATGTTTCGGCAATCGAGACGGATGACGATCCTAGGTTGGTAGAGTTAAATATGATTTCAATTTCATTTTCTTTGTTTCGCATAGGTCAACGAAGATTCTGAGCAAGCAATTTTTCCTTTAATCTCTAGAACTGTTAACGTTACTTCTGTATGATAGTCGCTATTATTATGCATCGGTAAGAAAGTTTTTTTTTCTTCTTCTAAATACGATTTCACTTTCACTCACGCATCCTCTGCGGTGACTGAAGGGAGCACAGCTCCGAATAAATCTTACGCGTTGGGTCTCTATCATTTATTGTATGTATATTTATATAAGCAACCATGGATATTTTGGTACAATTGAATTCTTTTATTTTATTTTTAATATTTGTCCCTCTCGCCTCTTCATTTATTCACCTCTTTTTTTATTATTTTCAGTTAAAAAACAACATATATCTTCTTCATGCTCACCTCGTGGCGGATTCGACCTATTCGTTAAATGTTATTTGTAGTTTTCTTTGTATTTTTTTTTGTTCGCGTGCCTTCGTGCACGATTGCGGTTCTTCTTCCTAGAAAAAAAGTGTTCTCGTCGAGCTGCAGGCATGCAGTCAGTACAGCGTTCGGTTTTGTCGATAGTGCGTGCGTCCGCACTAAAAAACTTGCGTTTCGATTTCGACAACAGTTTTTCGCCGCTCGCCTAAAACCTACGACTTCCTCGCGTCATCGGTATTACTATATTGTATGTATACTATATTATATATATATGTATATATATATACAGATCGTCATCACAGGTGTTCCATGAAAAAACAAATTCTTCACGGAATATCTAAAAAACGAGCTGTATATTCATATTTATATATTTATACTTTTTTATATATATAAATATGATGTATTTGTATATTTACCTAATTTATTATGTTTTGTTATATTTATCATTATCGTTATTAATATGAATATATGGTACATTTCAAACAACGCCCCTGCCGGCCGTCGAAGGCGAGGAACGGAGCGGGAAACTCCCGATTATTATTAATTAAAAGCACGATTATTAATTAAAAGTGCTTGCAGGAAGTTGGGAGTTTAATGTCAAAAGTTGTTTTGAGTCCTTTTACCGCCCTGATCGTCTCCTCCAACTGCGCACAGCAAACCTTAATTAAAGAAGGGACTAACATCCTCGTATTATGTGCTGACACTGAGTACACCATGCAACTTAAATCATTGCCGTCGAAAAGAGAGTAAAAATGAATATACACAATACAATCGTCATTAGAAATAATCAAAAAACGTGGCGTTAAGGAGTAAAATCCAGGTCTGGGTTTACACATTAGTTTTTTCTCTTTTTGGTCTTGTTATACTTTTGCTTTATCATTGCTTCTTCCTTTGGAGTCCCCGAGATTGCTTTGCCCAGCCAGTTGTGGATAAGACCAACCAAGGAATTTGTATTACGTCAAAGACAGCCACCGTGAAACGATTCTGGTTTTCTTCTAACAACGATAATTTTCTCGACGTAAACTAAGATCTAACGATTGGGTGGCGTGGTTGTGATCTCTCACCTGCGAAAAACAAATGTTGTAAATTAGACTTACTAAGAATGGTGACGACATCGATTCTAATCGAATAAGGGGTCACCCATAAACTACGTTCCTAATTTTGGGATATTTTTGACCCCGCAAACCCCCCTTGTTGACAACCGTAATTTTTCCTTTACCCCCCCCCCCCCCCCAAGTAACGAAGCCGTTGGCTGTTCACGGATTTCACGTTTACTTTGCGTTCTGAGAATTTTCGACAACAAAGACTTCAAAAAAATAGTTGAATTTTGAACAAAATAGTTGAATTTTTAACCGCGTTCAGTTCTCAAACTAAAAAGATAAATTCTCAACGAGAGATTTAATATTTCTTATTTCATGTATGACTATATGAATTTTCAACAAAACAGTTAATTTTACGACTAAAAAAGATAACTCAACAAAATAGTTGATTTTTAAACCTACAAAGATGAATTTTCACCAATAATGTAATTTTTAATCAAGAGAGGAACTTTGAACCAAAAATGAAATTCTTACACTTCAATTTCAAATAATTAATTTTCAACAAACAAAAACGAATTTTCAACTGGTTGACTTTAACTAAAACACACGAATTTTCAACAACAACAAAATAATTTTTCAACCAAAAATGGAATAGTTATATTTTCAGTTAAATAAATTAATTTTCAACAAAAAAAAAGAAGAATTTTCTACCAGTTGAATTGAATAAAAAAGACGAATTTTTAACAAAATGGTTAAATCCACAGACAATGACATTAATTTTCAAAAAAGAAGATTAATTTTCTACCCAAAAGACGAATCTTCAACAAAATACATGAATTTTCTACAAAACAATTTTATTTTTCAACCAACAGCAAATAGTTGAATTTTCTACCAAAATAATTGAATTTTTAACCAAATAGTTGAATTTTCAAAATAAAAAATATGATGTCAACCAAAAATGGAGTAGTTAGATTTATAGTATAAAAATTAATGTTCAACGAAAAAAAACGAACTTTGTACCAGTTAAATTGAACCAAAAACACGAATTTTTAACAAACTAGTTGAATCCACAGCCAATAAGATGAATTTTCAAAAAAGAAAATTAATTTTCAACACAAAAAGACGAATTTTCAACAAAAGACATGAATTTTACACGCAAAAAGACGAATTTTCTACCCGACACTATGGATTTTCAACAAAAAAGTTGATTTTCTACCAAGTAGTTAATTTTTTAAATAAATAATTTAATTTTTTTTTAACTAGTTGAATTTTCATATAAAAAAGATAAGTTTTCAACCAAAAATGGTTACATTGTCAGTTTAAAGAATTATTTTTCAACAAAAAAAAAATGAATTTTCTTCCAGTTAAATTGAACCAAAAAAAGACGAGATTTTAACAAAACAGTTGAATCCACAGCCAAAAAGATGAATTTTCAAAAAAAAAAAAGATTCATTTTCTACCCAAAATGACGAATTTTGTACAAAACAGTTGTATTTTCCACCCAAAGTAGTTTTTTTCAAAATAAAAAATAAGATTTCAACCAGAAATGGAATAGTTACATTTCTAGTTGCAAAACAGTTGAATCCAAAGAAATAAGACGAATTTTAAAATAGAAAAGATAAATTTTTAATTAAAAATATTAATTTTCAACCAATAATGGAAGATATTTTTTCATGTTATGGTTTTGACCTAATAAAATGTATTAAATAATTTGATGTTAATTTTTTTTGCTTACTAACATCAAAAAATATAAAACATTTGAATGTCTGAAAAATTAGTCTTACAAGTATAGTGAAATCTTGCCTATTTCATGGACCGCGAAACGTAAACATTTGCGTATTTTAAGGCTGGAGGGGCCCCCACCTCTACCGCGAGTCGCCAGGTGATTTTTGTCAAGCGACGTTCATTGGTTGCCCCGGCCTTGTATCGATGCGCACGATGTAAGCATGTGTGCATCCTTGCATTTGCGCATCATGCATGCCAGTGTTTTTCAAGTGTTTTTGTTGACGTACGACGTGACAAATCTAACATTTTCTTGAAATAGTACAATTTTCCAACTAAAAATCAATATAATAGAACCAAAAAACGACTCAAATATTTCGCGGAATATTGAGTATTGTAGCATGACGTCACGATTATGATAGGATAGGTAGAAATGTCATGAAGATTAGTATAGTTGGCACATCTTGACATGGGAATGTATACGCTGTTTTGGAGAAAATATTCTAAACGTAAAAGTAAGTTATAAAGGTCTGAATAGTAATATTTTTCAAGTGTATAGAATGCATTTGCGCAATTCTGTTTCATCCTTTTATTGGTTGAATACCTTTCAGTTTCACGAAATGCTATCAACGATCCGAAATTTAAGGTTAGTGTATCAGATCGGTCGAGAACAGAATTGAGTACTCTAACCTCAAATTTTGGATATTTTATTTTATTTCGTGAAACTGAAAGGTCGTCAATCGACAAAAGAATGGAACATGACTGAGAAAATACATTCTACACTTGACAAATATTACTATTCGGACATTTATGACTTACTTTTACGTTTGGAATATTTTCTCCAAAAAGTCGTAGCATTCCCATGACGTGACGCTAAAATACTCAATTCAAACGTGGTGGGAGCTGTAGAAACAGCGCAATTTGAAATAGTCCAGCATGGGTTACTTGAAATAGGTATGCCGTGAAATAGGTACGTATTGAAATAGGCAAGAGTTCACTGTATAAGAAATTACGTCGGAATGCAACTTGTATTCAACTTGAACATCGGACCGGCAATCTAAAAGACCTGAGTTCGGATCCCAGCAGAGCTTGAGAGTAATTTTTTCACAATTTAGGAATAAAAATCAATATTCAAACAATATTGATTTTAGACCAGTAGGCAAAAACAATTAACATCAAATTATTCAATAATGGAATAATTATATATTCAGTTTTAAAAAACTGGTTAAATTTTACACTTATAACGATAAATTTTCAACTAAAATGATTAATCTTTAAAAACAATTTATTTTAACAAAGTAGTTCAACTTTCAACCAAGTAGCTGAATTTTAAAACAAAAAAGATAAATTTGTAACAAAGTGGTACAACTTTTAACCAAATTGTTGAATTTTTGACAAAAAAAAAAAGATGAATATTTAACAAAATAGTTGCATTTTCAACCAAGTCATTAAATTTTCAATCAAATAGTCGAATTTTCAACAAAAATTAAAATTTAAACGAAAAGTTGAGAAAAAGGGGAAATTTCTTGAAAACAGGAGAAAAAACAGATATTCTTTAAAAGGGAAAAAGAGGGATATATGGGAAAGAGTGTGAAGTCTGAAATATGAAAATAATTTTCAAACTGTAACGTCGCAGGGACATCTTTCGCAAAAGTCGCAAACATTCTTAAAATTTATCATCAAGAAACGTACTAAACGTTATCTAAGTTCGTAACGTTACTTCCACGTGAGCCCCCCCCCCCCCCCCACTTAAATTAGTAACATAGTTTATGGACGATCTCCCAACTCTATACACAATTAAATCCTGGACCGTGAAACTTTATACAAAGCTGTAAATTCAAAATTTTTATATCCTCAACTCTACGCAATAACATTACGCACAAGGAAGCTTGACACAATTTAACTAAATTAAAACAAAATTTAATTAAAATAACATTTCGTAAACTCTAAACAAAATTAAAATTTTAAAACCCTACAACTAAAATCAAATCGGAAAATTAAATTTTGGACAAGAATATTCAACAAAAACCAATTTAATCATTTTTAATTATTTCAATTTTGAGAATTACATAAATATATTCTATACGACAAAATTTAATATATGACAATGCAAAAAGATTCAAAAAACATTGTTGTATACAAAGTTTTGCTGTGTAAAATTTAATAATGTAGAGTTTAATCTTGTGTAGATTTTAACCGTGTAAAGCTAATTTCTGTCTGAAAAAAATTTGATTTTTACTTTGTAAAATTGCACAGTATAAAGTTTAGTTGTGTTTTTATATATTCGCTAAAAATGTGAATAATTTACACACAAAAAAGTATCACATTTTTCATAAAAATACCAGAAAATATTGAAATTCTACAAGAAATCAGCCCTAAACGAAATCATTCAGTTAATTCTGTAAGTAAATATTACAAAAAAGTGAAAATTTCAGGGCTTTCGTAAATTATTAATATCTCAAAACAATAATTATTGTAAAGATAAATTTCCATAGAATTTTTCGAACTTATGATGAAAATTATGGAAATTGATGAGACAAATTAATTAATCCATATTTAACAGATCTTATTGTACATATTATAGGAACGAATGAGTACAAGGTTTGGTATTGTTCATTTTAATGAAAATTTAAATAATTGTCGTTTTTATAACGTTAAAATTTGAAATTTATCGGGTCAAACCGTTTTCTAAAGAACGAATTCGCATTTTTCATTTTGATAACACATTGTCATAATCTATTTTTTTTAAGAATAGAGACGTAATCCACAAAAATATTTTCTTGACTGCTATTACTATGCAAATTCGACTGAATATCTTCTTTGAAATTTTCATTGAGGGATAAGAAGAGGGATAAGTTTCATGATATTACAAATGTTAGATAAAATTTCACTTTACTATTCATGCTTGAAAGTTGCCATTACAAATTCAAATTATATAAAATCAATCTTGAGGACCTTTAGGTCGCGTGTTCAAACTTTTATATTCTTTTACGGCTTTTGAACTATTCAATCTTCGATTTAAGCCGGATTAAAGAAAAAATCTATTGAATTAAAATACCTCGAAGTCAGGTTTTTAGTATCACTTCTCGCTTTCTTGATAAGACATAATTACTATGAATTACAAATTAATATATTCTTGAAATTATTAAAACAAATTCAAACAATTATCTTCAGAAGGACCAAATATTTCAGTATTACAGTTTTTAAGTTACAGCTGTAACTAATGGAAAACATTTTTACAAGGAAGTACAAAATTTCTACAACTATAATTGTTTCTTAAAAGATGTACTTTTTGGTTAAAAATACATCATTTAAGAAAAAAATACAATTAAATACAAATAGCTAATTTTTTCTTGTATTTTCTTGTAGAAAAGTAAAAAAATTAACAATAAAGTATAAGCTTCAACAATTCAAAAATTTGTATAACTTTATATTAATATTTTTTTACTTTCTTGTAAAAATCTACATGGTATTACAGAAAATTGCAGGATGTTACATTTTTACATGTACTTTACTATCAATTTTTGTAGGATATGTAATAGGTATATACGTTTCTACAAGAAACCACAATTTTTATAAAATATGACACTTTTACAAAGAACTTTTTCTATTACAATAAATCAAAGATCAAGCAACAATTTCAGTTATGAAAAATTTTTTTTAATTAAAATTTTACCTAGATATCCACATCTATCGAACGTTATTTAAATCAGAGATGTTATTTATTTTTCAAAATAATTTTATGTAAATTAATTCAAACATGGAAATACATTTTAATGCAAAAAATAAACGTTATTTAAAAGTGTTATATAATTTTATTTTGTAATGTATTAACATTCAGTCACACAGTCATCACTGTTGCATTAATAAAAAAAGCGATGGATTTTATTAAATTATATTATATCCATTATTAGAAACACACCTAATTTGAGTTCTGTATCGGATCAAGAGTGGTTATCTTTAAAATAATATCAAACTTATTAAAAATCAAAAATTTTTAAGATTTCGAAATACAATTTTGAAGCTTTTTAAGGATCTGTAAAGCTTTTAAGAAAATAAACAAATTTTCGTAAGATTGCTGGGAAAATTGTTAAAGATTTTTTATTCTGATTTTTTTTAAATTAATTTTAAAAGAATATTTAAAAATATTTCCAAAATTTTCAAAAAAGAATGTGAAAGATTTTAAGGCAATTTTTTTAATTTTGCAGAATTTTCGAAAAATTGTAGGAAAAATTCGAGTTCCAAGAAAATAGCCAAATTTGCATCAGATTTCTGGAAAAGTTAAAAAGATTTTTTTTTAAACGAATTTTGAAGATAATATTAAAAAAGAGTTCAAAACAAATGGTCATGTATAAATTAATGTTTCTAGCTTAAAATTGATTAAAATGATATAATTTTGAAAATTTATCAATTTTGTGCTTCATTCTTCAATTTATAGCATTGAAAATGATAGAGTGGAATTCTATTTTTTGAAATCTTTGAACTGTGCAATGTATAAAAGTTAAAAATTTTTTATTTTGCAGTTTAACGGCTTTTAATAACAACATTTTAAATATAAAAGTGTTGAACGTTTCCATTTTATACACGTAAATTATTGAGCGTTTGAATTAAAAAAGTTTCAGGCTTTAATTTTGAAAGTTCCAAATTCAAAAATATTCCACCTTGAGCGTTTTAATTTGCAGTTAAGTTTTTATAACTTTAAATGAAAAAAAAATTAGTCTTTAAGAGTTCGAATCTTTTAATTTCAATGACCGTGTTAAATTCTTTCTCAATTATTCAATTTTTATTTGCAGTCAAAAAGTTGTTCTTTTTCGACCTACAATGACAACTATTGAGAACATTAAAATGACATAATTTTAAATTACATATATGGTGTCCAATCGATTGCTATATATTTGAAAAAAACTTTAAACGTAAGGATTTGTTGTTTAATAACGATTATTCAGTATTGTCTTTTAATATAGTACCATTCCTTTAAAGGAATTTTAACTTTTTTAACAGTTATCATGTATACATCTTAATTAAAAATTATCTCATTGCAATATTCTGAATATTTTTCATCCTAGGTCGTAAAAGAACAACTTTTTGACTGCAAAACCTGTAAATTCATGTAGATTCTTATAGTTGTAAATTTTCGTAGGAAATTAAAACTACAATAAAATACAGCAATATACAAAAAAGTACAAAAAAAGTACAAAATTTATACGAATAATAGAAAAAAGTTGTACTTTCCTTTAATTGTGGTTGTAATTTATTGCATTTATTTGTAGATTCCTGTAAAAATGGTTTTAGTTTTTTGTACTTTTTTGTAAAAAATTTCCATCAGGTAGAAAACAATATTTAAACTTCTTTACTTATTAAAACGAATTATTTGACAGAACTCTTACTTTAAACAAAATTCAAGATCATGAATAATTGAAGGTTTAATATGATTTAAGGTCGATAAAAATTCAGTTATTTTCTTCTTAGCAACAAATCCATTAACTTCAATTTTTTCTACTCAGGGTAAGAGATGGTAAATTTTAGAATATCTTACATAGTGGCTCAGGGTCGGGCTCGTGTCGCAGGTGTAGTTGAGGCAGGAACTGGGGTATTTGGTGCTGCCGTGAGAGTTCCACGCCGTTCAAGTTCCAGTTCATTCAATCTTTTCCAAAGTTCGTCTCTCTCCTTTTCTCTTTTCTTTTCTCTGCACATATAAAATATTTAATTACATTTTTTCATTTAAAAAAAAGCAATAATTCTATCTCTACAATTATTGTAAGAGATTTCAGTATTGTTTCTAAAATCGAAACGAAAAATGAAACAAATTTTAATTTTTTTATTGAAGGCTTTCGCCTTCTTTGTGGAATAGGATCGAACCTAGAAATATTTATGAAATAGATTGTTCGCAAATTATTACAGCTCCTTGTTTATAAATATTCCTTCGGAAGAATTATTTATTTTTGGAAGAAAGAACGAAGCAAATCACGTTATTGAGCTTCTTAAGAAATGTGAATTCCGTTATTGCGAATGACACATTTATCAGTCTGGATTTTCATTCAGGAAGCTGAAGCGGTTAAAAAAACAGCAAGGTTGGCAAATGAATGAATGAATGCGAAATCTATATAGAAACATTTGCATCTAAAATAGATCTTGAAAGATCGCCAAGGAAAATGGAAAATGCTCAGAAATACAGAGAGAAATTCATTGGAATCTTAACATTGTAGAAATCTAGACTCTATTCTGTTCAATATTTATTTTGTTTTTCTTAAATCCATACTTTCTGCTTAATTATAATTTTGATGAACAAATTAAAACTCAATATACACTTTTCTACTTCCTAGAATTACAAATGCCTTTTTTCCTAAAAACAGTCCATTAATATTTTAATTTATTACTTTGAAATCAAGCATTGACCTTAACAAATTTTAAGGCGGAACCTTTTTTTGTCTCTTATTATCTAGAGCATATCAAAACTATTGGTTATAAAAAGTAAGTTTTGTTTGATAAAAAGCTGTAATTATAAGCCCTGAAAAATTATAATCGGAGTGTATACTCGACGGATGATTTCAAATTCCCGGTTATATTCCCAAGTTTACTCCCAGTCAATTTGTCATTTTCCCGGTCAGCGAAAATACCCTGTTCCAGATGAGAATCATAATTCTTTTCGAAAATTCACTGTTCCAAGTCAGAATTATAATTATTCTAAAAAATTTCCTCTTCCGAGTCAAAATTATAATTCTTTTGAAAAATTCCTGGTTCCCGATCTGAATTATAATTTTCTTCGAAAATTTTCTGATCTAATTCAGAATTACATATACAATTGTTTTGGAAATCAGAATTAAAGATATCTCTTCCCAAATCCCTTCTTCCAAATCATAATTACAGTTTTCATTTGTTTCAATTATCTATGAAAAACAGTTTTTATACTATTAGTTTTAAATGTAAATCTTTCTCTCTTAGATTAAAAAAATATATATATTTAAATCACGTAACGGATTATAGGCCCTCTCCAATACCCCCCACCCCTCTGTAAAGAACCGTAACAAAATATTTCTAGCCCCCCCCCCCTCTTACTATACGTAATTTACGGTTTCCAGAAATAATAAGATATGGGACTAATGACAATTTTTTGTATTTAAGATAATGCTTTGCAGGGTGAAAATTCATTTTCAAAATTCTCTGATTTTTCCTTGACCAATTTTTTATTTCCCCTAATCATTAACATTCAAATACCAGCATTTTAAGCTAGTAATATTTTTAACAAAAGGTCTTTTATAAACGGAATAAAACAATATTTCAGATACAAATTTAAAATTTTCAAATTTATTTCTTTATTTTAAACAGAAAAATGACTTTTCTACCATATAACATGATTTTTTAACAAAATACTTGCATTTTCAACAAAATACTGGAATTTTCAACAAAATAATTGAGTTATGCACAAAATCATTGAATTTTCAACTTAAAAACATGAATTTTCAACCTAAAAACATAAATTTTCAACAAAAAAGTGCAATAGTTGATATTTCAACCAAAAAATATAAAATTTCGTTTAAAAAATGAATTTTAAAACCACAAAGACGAATTTTTAACAAATAAAGATTTTTCATTCATGAAGAAAAATGTTTACCTAAACTGTTGAGCCTTCAAGCCAAAATACGAGTTTTCTATGTAAAAATTGAATTTTCAATCAGAAAATATTTAATTTTCAACAAAAGTAGGTCAATTTTCAACCAAAGAGATAAACCTCCTTTAAAAAAAATTCAACAAAGTAGTTCAGCTTGCACCCACACAGTTGAATTTTCAGTTAAAAAAGATCAATTTTCAACAAAATAGTTAAACTTTCAACCAAAGAGATGAATTTTTAACTAAAAATAATGAATCTTCAACGAAAAAGTGATTTCCCAACAAAGTCGTTTCAACAAAATTTTAAAATAAAATAGTTGAATCCTCAAGCAAACAAGATTAATTTTCAAACAAACCGTTGCATTTTTATCCAAGAAAGATGAAATTTCTACTAAAACAGATGAATTTTGAAATCAAAAAGACAAATTTGAAGAAGATTGAATTTTCATCCAAAAAAGATTTTAATTTGACTTTTCAACATTTAAATATGAGTTTTAAATAAGAAGTAAATTTTCTTCGAAGATAATTGAATTTTCAACAAAACAGTTGAAGTTTTAACCAAAAAGTATGACTTTTTAACAAAATTATTGAATCTTCAACCAAATAGTTGCATTTTTATCCAAGAAGAGTGAAATTTCTACTAAAACAGATGAATTTTCAAATCAAAAAATCAAATTAAACAAAATTTTGAATTCTCATTCGAAAAAGATTTTATTTTTACTATTCAACATTAAAATATGAGTTTTAAACAAGAATTCAATTTTCTACAAAGATACTGATTTTTTAACCCAAAAAGACGAATTTTCAATAAAATAGTTGAATTTTTAAACAAAAGGATGACTTTTTAACAAAATTATTGAATGTTCTACCAAATAGTTGCAGTTTTGTCCAACAAAGATGAAATTTCTACTAAAACAGATGAATTTTTAAATTAAGTAAACCAATTTTCAAATAAATAGTTGAATTTTCATCCAAGATAGATTTCAGTTGACTTTTCAACACCAAAATATGAATTTTAAACAACAAGTAAATTTTCTATGAAATAGTTGAATTTTCAACCAAAAAGAATGACTTTTTAACAAAACTGTTAAGTTTTCAAACAAATAATACATTTTATAGCTAAAAAAATAATCTTCAGGAGAAAGAATTTGCAAAAAAAGTAATATAAATACAAGGCATATAAATTACTAACAAGAATATTATTTCAGGGTTACCGCAAAACTTTATTTTTAAAATTCCCTAATTTTTCCCTGAATAATTTTTCATTTTTCCTGACCATTAATAATTAAATACCAAAATCTCAAACTTGTAACATTTTTAACCTAGAATCTGTTTTAAACGGAATAAAAGAATTTCAAATTAGAATTGAAATATTTCAACTTTACTCTGCTTGACAGTTATTTAAAGTTATAGAAATTCTCTGACTTTTGCAAGATTTTTTTTCTAAATCCCTGACTTTTCCCTGACTTCTATACAATTACTGTGAGTTACTTGTTTCATTCGCAAATTTCCAAAAATTACGTACATGAACGAGCGATCCCCCCCCCCCCCTGCCGTAACAAATCGTAACCCTTTAGCTGTTACGTAATTTAAGTACAGTCCCTTATGTTATTGTCCTTATCGACAATAATGTCTTTAATTGTTTGCTTCGTGATTGATCAAATTGAGAGTAATAAAAATATCAAAATACTTTAAATAATAATTTTAGAACAATTTAATTAAAACTCCCGGTCACTGAATCAAATTCCCGGATTTTCCTGTTTTTTTTAATTACCGCATTTTCCAGGTTAGGTAAACATCCTGAGAAATATTTTGTTATTAATTAATAAACTGAAGCAAAATAACTTACTTTTGCCTTTCAGACTTATAGCTGGCAGTAAGTTCATCGAAGAGCTTGCTATTCATTTCCATGAAGGTTTTGAGAACGTTATAAACGAGGGCCACGATCGTTTGGTTCCAATGCTCTTTACTTATTCTGTACAGTGCCGGGAACATGATTCCCATAATTACGTGATTGTTTTCCTCGATCAGTGACATAATGTACTCGTTATTCCACAAGTACAGTGCTCTCTCAGCAACCTATAAAAGAGTGAAATCATACATTTCATTTCCACGAAACAATTCTAGAACTTACCTAAATTCTCATTTGAAAGTCTTTAAATCTTAAATACAAGTACGTTTCAAAAAATAAGTACTAAACAATATCGAATAACAACGAAAAAATTGTAAAGGAATTTTTAAAAGTTTGCATTTAAATGCTTAACGAAATTATAAGTTTGAAAGCTAGATTGCGTTCTTATTTCAAAACCAGCCACAATCCAAATCAAATAATCCACAACTTTTTTGGAAGAGTCGAGTATTTAAGATCATAATTTACAAGCGGTAAACCACGTGCTATCGCTTTTGAAACTCAAAGCCATCTTTACAATTAAAAAAATTTAAAGCCTAGACTATTTTAAATCAACGAAAAATAAACGGATAGAAACACACTGAATTTAAAAGTGTGGAGTACTTGAAATAATTTAAATTTTAACAGGCCAAAAACTTGAAATTCGAATTAAATAAAGCCTTAAAAAACATGGAGACCCAAAGAATTAAATTATTCAAAGTTTTAATGAATTGAAATTCAATACTTAAAATATGAACTGTTTAAAGTTCTAATATAAAAGAATTTATTTTTGAAAGAGTCCGAACAAAAAAAGCATAAAAAATTGTATAGCATTTGCATTCGAAACATAAAAACTACAAAGCATATACATTTTTTTTCAATTCAAAATTAAAAGCCTCCTTGAATGTAGAAAATAATTTTGAAGTGACCAATTCGAAGGATGACAAAATTCCTCAGCTTAAAAATTTAAAAAGCTGTAAATTTGTTAAAATGAAGTTGAATTAAAAATATTAAACTACCTGAAAATGCGGCGACGAAACGCAGCGCGCGATTTGCCTGAACAGGGGCTCTTGTATTTTAACAAATTGGCTAGGTTCTATGACGTCGAGTATCTCTTCGATTTCTCCTAGGAACATGACTTCTTTCTGGCTGCACGTCTTAGGCCAGAATTTGAGGAGACCCCGGACAACTGGTTCCGTTAAAGTAGCGTCTTTTTCCAAGAACTGCACCACGCAATACGCCAACTGCGCATGGTAGAGCGAAAGACATTTCACCTTGTGCAGTGGTAAGAGCACCTGAAAACACACAATATTTAATAAGTTCATTTACAATTTTTCATTTGATTACAGTCATACTTTTCATCAGCTATTTCCAGTGGTGTAGTCGAGGCCTGACGGGGCCTGACGCCGCCAGGGTACTGTTTTTGAAGGCCTGGCGACGCCAAGCCACTTCCTTGTCACACGGAAAATTTTTCCAGTTATGGGCCATCCATAAACTACGTTACCAATTTTGGGTTTTTTCCCCTCCCTTTAATTTAATTTAATACTTCCCGAAAGTAACGTAGCTGTTGGCTAAAGACGGATTTTACGTTTATAAATTCTTTTAAATAAAATTAATGTAGATAATATTGGATTCAATACAAAACATTTATATTCCTAAGATTTCAAGCCGAAATATATTGCATTTTCAACAATATAGTTGAATTTTCAACCAAAAACGATTTTCTACCCAAAGAAATGAATGTTCAACACCAAAAGACAAATAAAAAAAAATTCAACCAAACAGTTGCATTAACAACCAAACAGATGAAGTTTGCAGTAAAAGAAACGAGTTTTTCAAAGAATAGTTAAAGATTTAACCAAGTAGTAGAATCTTCAAGCCAAAACGACCAATTTTTTCGAAGACAGTTGAATTTTTAACAAAAAAGATACTTTTCAACCAAGAAATATAAACTTTCTAACCAGAAGGATGACTTTTCTACCATAAAAGATTAATTTTTAATCCAAAATGATGAATTTTTAACAACAGTTGTATTTTCGACGAAAAACGATGACTTAAACAAAAAAGTTTCATTTCCCGAAAATAATTAGATTTTTAACAAAATAGTTTAATTTCTAATCAAATAGTTGAATTTTCAGCATACAAAGAGACGCATTTTCAATCAAATGGTCGAATTTTAAAACTAAAAAGATTAAAATTCAATCAACTATTTAAATTTTCATCAAAAAGAACATATTCAACCAAGAAAGATGACTTTTCTCCCATGAAAGATGAATTTTTAATCCAAAAGGATGAATTTTTAACAACAGTTGAATTTTCGACGAAAAATGATGACTCTAACAAAACAGTTAAATTTTACAATAATAATTAGATTTAAAGACAAAATAGTTGAATTTCTAACCAAATGGTTGAATTTTCAGCATTTTCAATTCAGAGACGCATTTTCAATCAAATGGTCGAATTTTCAAACTAAAAAGATTAAAATTCAATCAAATATTTGAATTTTCATCAAAAAGAACATTTTCAACCAAGAAAGATGACTTTTCTCCAATGAAAGATGAATTTTCAACAAAGAGTACAGTTTTTAAGCTAAAAAGTCGAATGTTTTAGAAAACAGTGGATTTTTAAATCGGAAAAGATGAATTTAAAAAAAAAAGATAATTTTCAATAATAAAAGATGAATTTTTAACAAAATGTATGAATTTTCTACCAAATAGTTGAATTTTTAACTTATACAACATACAGAATAAAGTTTCAACCAAAAATGGAATAGCTAAATTTTCATATAAAAACTCTGATAAAAAAGAAAAAACTTAAAAAAAAAAAATATATTTTTAACCAAAAGAATGAATTTTCGACCCAAAAAAATAAATGTTCTATCAAAAAAGACGAATATCCAACTTATCCAATTAACATAATGAAGTTTTAACCAAACATGAAATAGTTACATTTTCAGATACTACCTTTTTAACAAAAAAAAAAAAAGGAATTTTCAACAAAGTTGTTAAATTTTCGACCAAAAAGATGAATTTTCGACCAAGAAGATTATTATTCTAGCAAAAAAGACTAATTTTCAACAAAATACATGAATTTTCAACAAAATTATTTAATTTTAAAGTCAAAAAGACGAATTATCTACAAAGTAGTTGAATTTTCAATCCAAAAATATGATTTTTCAAGCAAAAAGTTTACTTTTTCACCAAATAGTTTAATTTTCTACCAAATTTCCAATTTTCAAACCAAAAAGATGAATTTTCTACAAAATAGTAGAATTTTTAACATAAAAGTTGATTTAAATGCGAATAGTTGAATTTTCAACTATAATTATGAATTCTTAATTTAAAAAATTAATTTTTACAAAGTAGTTCAACTTTAAGTTAAATAATCGTTTTTTATCCAAAAAAGATTAATTCTCAACGAAGCATGTAACAGATGAAATTTCAACCAAAAAATTACATTTGTAACCAAAAAGTTGAACTTCCAACTAAAAAAGGTAAATTTTTAACCAAATAATTACATTTTTAACTGAAAAAGAAAGTTTTAACCAAAAATGGAATAGTTTAATTGTCAGTTTAAAAAATTTATTTTCAACCAAACATGATACGAATTTTCATAAAAATAGTTAAATTTTCAACGAAAGAGATGAACCTTCAACTAAAAAAATGAATTTTTAACAAAGTAGTTGATTTTTTGATAAAAAAGATGACTTTTTAAGAATATAGTTGCATTTTCAACAAAATAATTAAATTTTCAACCAAATAATAGAATTTTGAACCAAACGAGATGTATTCCGAACCAAAAATATAATATTAGCCTTTTCAATAAAAGAAAAAGAAATTTTACCCAAAAATATATTTGGCTTTTCTTATTGGGTTTAAGCTCTAAATGTTATCTAAGTTCGTACCGTTCTTTTTCTTTACCCCCCCCCCCCCTTGTTCCCAACTTATGTTTTTCGCCCCCCCCCCCCCTCCACCCTCAACAAACTGGTAGTGTAGTTTAGGGAAATTACCACCAGACTTCTTTTTCTTACTTTTTCTTTTAGGACTACACCACTGATTTCGCCGCCACCGCTGTTGCAGGAATCGAGGATATTCTTAGAAAAGATAGTACAATATTGTACTAAATATATACTGACCTAACCAAAATTATAGATTCAATTTTGATATGTTTTTAGAAAAGATAGTGCAATATTGTACAAAATATACTACCCTCAGCAAAAACACAGACCCTATGTGCCACATCATACCGTGTGCCGTATTACCCCGCGTTCCATATTACCCCAAATAACAATAATAATAACGAATAACATAGACCCGATGTACATCATTACCCCATGTAACACCAATCTAAACATGTGGGTTTCCCCATGTTATATAATTATTTCTCTATGTGCCATATTGCCCTATATGCCATATTACCACCTTTTTGTTGCCTCATATTACTTCAAATATACTATCCTAACAAAAAAAAAACCTAGAACCACATTTTTGTAAACCTATTTACCTGAAACGGGGGTTGGAGCGCGCACCGCCCGGTCCCCTGCTTATTAAATAAATAAATAAATTAATAATTATAATTCATAGTACCTTGACTAAGAACTGTTTATGTTCGACTTTCAATGGGAGAGCGAATCCGTTGATAATGCTACCGAGAATTTCTAGAAGTTCGCCCACACCATTAAAGTGTTCCGTTTCGTACACAAACCTGCAAATTAAAAAGAAAAATTATGTACCACATTTTTTTCAAATTGAACACTTTAGGTATAAAACCTCTAAGAATGAACGAGTTAAGTTGCAGGGCTCGAACTCACTTCACAGATAAAAATTAGTGTCTATAGTGGCATACATTTTGAAAAATAGTAGCAAAATAGTGGTATGAATTTTTTAAAAATAATAAACTTATAATATAAATTACGAAGGCCTCGGTTCGTCTAGAATTTTTTTTAATCCGATAAGTGACATAAGTCGCATGAATTTCGAGAAATTTCTTTCTTTAGGAATAAAGAGTAAAGGTTTTAGATAAACATACTCCAATGTGTAATATTTTTGTTTTTTATCGAAGAAAGACCAAATGCTATGCATATAGAAAAGTACATAAAATAATAAACAATATGTAGCAATTTGAATTTTCTTTTTTCCACCAAGAAATTCTATGGAGTTTAAAATTATATTTGCAAAAATGAAATTAATTGTTAAACCCATTAATTTTTTTTTTAATTATAAGGCATACACAGATTGAAAAAAAAAGTCTTGTAAAGAAATTTCATCACATTATAATGATCATTTTGCTTTCTATGGAGATATTTAAAATTTCTAAAAGTGATTTTGTATAACACTTCTTAATTCAATTTCTTGTACAATTGTTGCTACAGAATTTTTATTTCTAAATTCCAAATCTTTTCCAGTTTTTTCCAAAGATAATTTAAAAAAAATTTAAACCTCACGGTGACAATTCCATTCCAGAAAAATTAGAGACTTTGAGAGGAAAAGAAAAATATAATTAAATAAGAATAATCACATAAAATGAAACTAATCAAACTCTGATTTAAAATAATTGCAAAAATAAAGAAAATCTTCGAAAATTAATTTATACTTCACTAATTCCAATAAAATTAACAACTTTACTCAAGAAACTATAAAATTTTGACCTCATCAACTTGCATTATTTTCAAATGAGACAAGTTTATAGTTCTTTTCGTTTAACTTCAACTTCATTCTTTCCCAAACTCAAATATTTTCTATTTGAATTATTATTAATTGGAAAGGATTTCTAATTTGAACTATTTTCAAAATATAAAACATTGAAAATTTTTATATTAATAAAAGGTGAATGCTTTTACTTAGTATAACTCAATATAACTCTTTCAATTTGATATATAATTAATTTTTGATCAATATTTAATTTTATATATCGAAAATTATTACGTTCACTTTTTAATAATCGAATTTTAAATTATTCGATTTCGGACGTGTTCGACATCAAAATGTTCAACCAACAAGTGTTATAAATTAAAACGATACAATTGTCAAAAATTTTGGGACTATTTTCCAGTATATTTTTTTTTCTTCAAATTGCTTCAAATTGTTTGGAATTAATTGAACAACTGTAAGCTAAAAGCCTTTAAATGTGAAAATTCTCGATTGGAAGTCATTGAGAATCAGCAATTTTCATTGAGGCCTTCATAATTTAAATATATAAAGCTCAGAGAATGATTCATACAATTTAAAATTTGAATCGCTTAAAATTGAAAATTTCCAAAATGAACATAACTACCAGTTGAAATTTTTAAACCTACCAAATGACTTTAAAAGTAAACGGTCAAAATCAAATATTTATCAATTTAAAGCCTTTAAACTCACTAAACAATAGAAATTTCTATTTTTAAGTGTTGGACATTGAAAGTTTATATCTGAAAACATTGCAAAATGAAAAGATTTTCAAATTAAATGTTAAAAAATGAACAATATTAATTCTGAAGATTTTAGAAACGAAAAGTTCGAGAATATTAAATGAAACGTTCAACATTTAAACATTAAACGCTTACAGATTGAGTATAAAAGTTGTATGTTTTTAGTTTTTATTAGAAGAATTAAATATTTAAAATATTTGAAGTTCAACAACAAGTAATTAATTAATTATCAAGCCCATAAAATTAAAGAATTACATAGTTTAAATTTTAAACAATATTTCCAGTTTTATGTGTTCTCACTGAAAAATCGTACATTTTCAGCGCTTATTATTAATTTTTAAATATTCAAAATTGAACAATTTCAAATTTAGAAGAATTCAATATTAAACAGATTCAATGGAAAAATCTTATATTTCAAGCGCTTTAACCTAAATGACTTAATATGTTCAAACTTCAAATCCTAAACTATTACGAATGAGAAACATTTTAATGTCTTAAATCGAATTTTGACTACTTGTAATTATATATAATTTCAAATTGAAACTTTTAATGTGAACAGTTTTAAATTGTGAAGTTTTCGGTATTGAAATATTTCAAAACTTTGGCGTTTAAAATTCAAAGATTTTAGTTCTGGTATTATAAATGGAAAAAATTTCAAACTAAGACGGTAAAAAAGGAACAACATATATATTTATTGCGAAGTGTTCAGAAATGAACAGTTTTAAATGTAAATATTTACAATTGAGCCGCTGGATAGTGTAAGGGCACATAAAATTTACATGGCCGTGCGCGTTGGCCTCTGTTGTCTTCACAAATCGATTTTGAAAATTAAATTTTTGATAATGTGTCATAAAATTCCCTACAAAGCCATATATTTCAAAAATTTAATTTTCAAAATTGATTTTGAAAACAGCAGAGGCCAACGCGCACGGCCATGTGAATTTTATGTGCCCTTACACTATCCAGCGGCTCAATTATACTATCTCAAATTTTGAAAAAAGTTTAAAGCGTTTAATGTTTTTACAGTTTAAGCTGGGAAACACAAAGATAAATGAAATTCAAATTAGACAAGTAACAAAAAATTGAAAAACATTAAAGTCTGAAAGCATTTGACTTTAAAGGCGTCCAATTTTCAAAGCTTTTTAATTTGAAAGTATCCAAAATGTACTAAAAAACCTGCATTCTTTTAACTTTTAGCTCTAAATAAATAACAAAAGAACATTAAAAATAAAAAAGCGTTTAAGATTTCATATATTTCTCAATTTGAAACCATTTCACTTCTAAATCTTGATAAAATCTTAATTTTAAATATTTATTCATAACATACATTATATTTGAGTAGGAGGATATTTTCTTAGACATTCAAATTAAGGAAAATTAAATTTAAATAGCATAAACTTACCTTAGGAAGATGTTATTTATCTGTTTGCGTATAAAGGCTCGAAGGCCGAGGAACTTTCCGTAAATACGATGTAAAACTGTCTTTAAGAAATCTCTCTCCCTAGGGTCTTCCGAGTCAAACAGGTCCAATAACTGCAAAAGAATTAAAATCAACATCTCATTTTTAATAAAACATTACAAAAAAAACTCGGTCTATTTTCCAACATTTTTTACAGATTATATAACAAACTATTTCATTAACTACTGACAGTTTGAATAACGATTCCAACAAAATATATTTTTTGTTGATCCAACGTTATGGCTGCCGAAGCTTCAATTATACTGAGAAAATTCCATTAAATTCAATGTGAATGACACCATTTTTTTATTTACTTACAATTCTTTAAAATTAGCAGTTTATTTTTCTCATTAACAAAATATGACTCGCCGCGTGTGTAATGATCCGACACCGTACTTTGAATATTTCTTTAATATTTAAAAAATACATTTTTCTCCCAATATAACTATTTGATAAAATTTCAAGATTTTCGCTATTCGTGAATAGCGATTGAAAAACCTTTTTGGATAGGGGGGTTTAGAGAGGAAACCAGGAAGAGATTGGATGACATGAATAGGGATATGACTAGGCAGGGGAATGATGTAAGGGGGGAAGTGAGAAAAGTAAGAGAAAAGTGGGATAAACCCGGGAAAGAGGAGAAAGACAAGGTATGGAGTTAACTAGAGAGCATAGAGAATAGACAGAAAGAGGATGACGAAAAGAGAAATAGTCAGGTAAAACAGTTGGAAGAAGGGATAACCAACTTAGAAATCAGGAATGAGCACATGGGGAAGGAAACAGAGAGTGCGGAAATAGTACAAGGGAGTGATAACTTGCAAAATGAGAATGAAAGATTGAAGAAAAGACTGAGTGAGATTGAAAGATGATTGGAAGGGGAAGAAAGGGTGAAGAGGAAAACTAACATAGCAGTTAAGGGATTGAAAGTGGAGAGTAAAACAGGGGAAGCTGAAATCAAAAATCTTTTGAGAGATATTGGAGTTCAGGTCAGGGTAGAAGGAGTTAAGAGAAAATGATGGACGAAAGAAGGAAAAGAAGGAATGTTTCTAGTGAAAGTAGGAAGTGAGGAGGAGAAAAAGAAAATTATGGAGGGAAAAAAATTATTCAGAGGAAGAAGGGAAATAATTGAAGAGTATTTGACATGGAGGGAGAGGAAAAGGAGATGGTAAATAGAGCAGAGGACATGGGTAGAGAGGAAAAAGGGGCGCATGGTATGGGTAGGGAGAGACTGATTATGGATAAATGGGGAGGAATGGTTCTGGGACGAAGAATTAGAAGAAATAAGGAAAAAGGGAAAAAGAGTGTCAGGCTTGAAGAACAAGAATGAAGGATTTTGGCGGGAGTTGGAAAAGTGGGATGCGATTATGATGAGTGAAACCTGAGCGGATGAGAAGGACTGGAAAGGGGTGGAAAGGATGTTACCTAAAGGTTATGTGTGGACGATGCAAGAAGCAAGAAAGGAACACGTTAAAGGTAGAGGGATGGGCGGCATGGTCTCAGGGGTGAGAAAAGAATTGGCAGTAAAAGGGAGAACAGAAGAGGACAGGGAGGAAAAGGATGGAACAATGGTAAGAAGGATTATAATTGGAAAAGTCAAAATAGCGGTGGTTTGTGTATATAGAAGAAGAGGGGAAGAGGAATAAGGAGGTGGATGGAGGAAAAGAAAGAAGAGTTGGTTTTGATAGGAGGTGACTTGAATGTCTGGACTGGCGAGCAAGGGGGAGGGATTTGGGATGAAGAAAAGGAGGCCTATATAAGGAGCTCCAAACAAAGGAGACAGACCGGGAGGGGAGGAGGTTACTAGACGTAATAACAGAAGCAGGATGGTTTATATGTAATGGCAATATGAAAGAAGATGAGAAAGGAGATATCACATTTATAGGTAAAGGAGAAACAGTAATAGACATCCTGGCGGATGAAAGAATGAGGAATTTGATAGGCAGTATGAAGGTGGGGAATGAGATAGGGTCCGAGCACTTCCCGGTAATAGCTACACTGATAGGTGGCGTCCGTAAGCACGGCGGAGGGAGAAAGGAAAGAGGGGGAGAAAGGAACACGAAAATGGGAATCTGGGGGGTGGATAAATTAAAGGAGTTTAAACAAAAAATGGAAAAGAAGAATGTTAGGTATGAAAAAGAGGAGGGAGTAGACTCGTTAATTAAAAGGTTGAAAGGGTCGATTGAGAAGGTGAGGGATGAGATAGGTACAAAAGTAGGAAGAGAAGAGGGAAAGAGATGCTGGTGGGACGAGGAATGCAGGGAGAGTAAAGAGAGAATGAAAGAGTGTGTAAGAAAATGGAGGAAAGGAGAAATGGAGAAGGCGAAGTACAACAGGAGAAAAAGAGAACATGAGAGGATGCTGGAAAGGAAAAAGCAAAGGGGAAAGGAGCAATACAAGGAAGAAGTAGAAAAAGCAATCAAAGAAGGTAGGGTCTGGGATGTGATAAATAGGGAAAGAGGAGGAAGGAAGGGCCTGAATGAAGAAATAGAAATGGGTGAGTGGACGGATTATTTTAAGGGTCTGTTAGGGGGAGAATAAAATAGGATAAAAGCAGAAAATAGAAGGATAGTCCAGGGAAAAATGGAAGAAGGGAACGAAATAACAAGAGAAGACGTGGATGAGGCAATAGATAGACTAAAAAGAAATAAAGCTACAGGAGAGGATGGTATGGAGAACGAAGCGATAAAGTATTGTGGAGAAGGGGTTAGGGGAGGGATGTGGAAGATCTGCAACAAGGTCTGGAATGGAGAAGGGTGGCCGGAGGAGACGATGACAGGGCTGGTGGTACCGCTTGTCAAGAAAGGGGAGGCAAGAAGGTAGAGGAGTACAGAGGGATCACTCTCATGCCAGTGGGTTATAAAATATATGCAGAAATTCTAAGAAAAAGGTGAGAGCGTCAGATAGAAGAGAAACAAAGTATCCCACATAATCAGACGTGATTTAGAAAAGGCATGGGGACAATAGATAACATTTACGTACTAAACTACTTGGTTAACAGAAAAGGGAGAAAGAGAGGGAAATTAGTCGCCTTGTTCGTAGATTTTAACGCAGCTTTTGACTCAGTAAATAGAAAAGTGCTATGGCAGGCAATGGAAGAGAGGGGAATAGAGGAAGGGTTGGTGGAGAGGATAAAGGAAATTTTTACTGAAACCAGAATAAGGTCAGGATAAGGTGAAGATAGGGGGAAAAAGGGAGAGGCATTCTGGACAGGAAGAGGTCTAATGCAAGGGTGTCCGTTGAGTCCGCTACTTTTTAATATGCTGCTGTCAGACTTAGAGGAGAAGCTAAAGGAGAAAGGGAAAGGGGGAACGATTTTGGGTAATAGCAAACTATACTCTCTAGCATACGCGGACGATGTAGTTCTGTTAGCAGACGATGAGAAGGGGATGAACCTAATGATGAGAATTTTCGAAGAGTATGTGGGAAGAATATGAATATGAACGTAGGGAAGACTAAGGTTATGTGCTTCAGAAGTAGAAAGACCACGATAGGTTACGTTTGGAAGATGAACGGACAAACAGTGGAAAGTGTGGAGGAGTTCTGTTACTTAGGTTTTTGGTTTGAGGCAGGAGGGGGAAACGAGGTGCAGGTGAGGAAAAGAATCGAATGTGCGAGTGAAGTAATGGGCCAAGTATGGGGTATAGGAAAGAGAAGGTTCAATGACGATTGGAGAATGAGGGTTTGGTTGTTTGATGCGTTGGTTTGGGCGGTGTTGTGTTATGGAGTGGAGGTCTGGGGATGGAAGGAACATAGGAAAGTCGAAAACATGCATGAGAGATTTTTGAGATGGGTAATGGGGCTTAGTTGGAGTTGCCCAGGATACATGTTAAGGGAAGAATTAGGAAGGGGAAAATGGTACCTAGACAAATTAAGAGAGCCTGGAGGTTTGAAGAGAAGCTGAAAAGGGGAGAGGGGAGCAGAATAGCACAAGTATGCTTGGACGAAGTTCGGAACAAGGAGACGAGAGGCAATTTGGGAAATTCGAAATAGGAGGAAGAAAGGAAAAAAAATGAGGAGGGTTTGTGATATACGAGAAGGGGTACTGGCGTGGCAGGACATAGAGTTAGAGTTATTAGTAAGACAAGGAGAAGAGAGATGGAGAAAGATTATGGACTCGAGGTACAATAGATGGTATATGATGGTCAAAGGGTTGACGGAACCAGAATATTTGCAAAAAATAAAAAAGGAAGACAAATGGAATAGGGTGGTACGGTTTAGAATGGGAGGAGTGAGAGCTTGCAGATATTGGATGGATGAAGAGGATAATCTGTGCAGAGTATGTGGATACGAAATGGAGTCATGGGCACATGCATTAGAGAGTGTTTACAGGAGAGGAAGAGGGACAGTTCAGTGTGGATGAATGTGTAAGATGGATTTTGGATGGTAATGGACAGGGAGTGACGTTGATGAAGAAATTGGAAGAAGTAAGAGAAAGCAAGGGAACAGTGCAGAGCAAAGCGAGTAATCCTATTAAAGGAAAGTAAATAGCAAAAAGTTTATTTCAAAATCTTGGAAAATCTGTTTTTATGGTAAGAGGAAACGGGAGCCCTGGAAGATCGCTCATTTGTAGAATTATTAGTAGTAATATTATTGTTATCATTATAAGTAACGCGAAACATTAGAATATATGCAGTGGTTAAGTTAAATTCAGGATGAAATTTAAATATATGTACAGGGAGCGGAGGCCCTCAAACCCGTAAAAGGGAGAGATTAAATATACATACATACTATTCCATTTTTTGTTGAAACTTTTTTTTAATAGACATTTAATCTTTTTGGTTGAAAATGTAACTGTTTCGTTGAAAATGTAAATTATTTGGTTCAAAACTTATTTCTCCAACTGAAAATTAAACTATTCTATTTTTGGTTGAAAATTTTCCTTTTTTGGTATAAAATTAACTTTTTGGGTTGAAAATTGTTCTATTTTGACTGAAAATGAAGCTAATCATTTTTTTTCTAGAAAATTGATATTTTTTAGTTGAAAATTTGTCTTTTTTTAGTTAAAAATTCAACTCTTTTGTTGAAAATTCCTGTTTTTAGTTTGAAAATTAGTCTGGTTTCATTAAGGATTTAAATAGTTTGTTGAAAATTCGTACTTTATGGTTTAATTCAACTGTTTTTTTAAATTCAAAATCAAAATATTTTGTATGGTGGTAATATCAACTATTACATTTTTTATTCAGAATTAATTTTTTCTATCAGGGTTCTTGACCAGGTAATACGTTAATAATTGTGATGTTAATTTTTTTGTCTACTGGTCTAAAAGAGCATCAGACCGGCAATCTGAAAGACCTGGAGTTCGAATCCCAGCGGAGCAAGAGAGCATTTTTTTCACAATTCAAAAAATCAATATTAAAAAAATATTGATTTTAGACCAGTAGACAAAAAATTAACATCACAGCTATTAATCACTTTGGTTGAAAATTCAACTATTTTGTTGATAATTCCCTTTATCTTGGTTAAAAATTAATTATTTTAACTGAACATGTAAATCTTCCATTTTTTGGTTCAAAATTTATATTTTTGAGTTTAGAGCTCAATTATTTGGTAGAAACTTCATTTATTTTACGTACTGTTTTACGTAATTTCTGGATGACCCCTTAAAAAATTCTGTATAACTGTTGTCACTAAAAGGGTTTAAAATATATTTAAAAACAACATTTTTGTTTACATTAACATTATTAATCTCCTAGGTGTAAGGTTTTGTTTTTATTACCTAAAAGAAAAATTTAGAACGGTCAGGGAAAATGAAAATTTTGTCAGGGAAAAGTCAGGGGAAGACAGGGAATTTCGAAATTCGGATTTTGTAGCAACCCAGATGTTGCAAAATTTGATTACTCGAAACAGCTAAATTTGAATTTTGAAATATTTGGTTAACTTCACTTTCTTACTAAAAAAAAATGACAATATACGTAAACTTACTGATTAAATGGTAAATAAATTATTTAAAAAGTTCAGCATTTTTAAGCTTCGAAAATGTCAAATTAACAATCGTTTACAAATTTTAGGTTTTCAAAAGTAACTGAATTTACGGAACTCATTAATCAAACAGTTCAATCAGTAAACTTGAAATTAATTAAATTGCTTGCAAAGAAAAGTAAATGAAACAAGTACTTTGAAGTTTAACTAAAACTCTTTTGAATAACGAACACCAACTTCAACTTAGTCGTAACCAAATGCCAAACCTCAAAACATCGATTCTTGAGTAATTTTGATATCTGCAAAAGTTGTTCATCTCCAAAAATATCGAAAACATATAAAGTATCAATTTTAAACTGAAAATTGTCATATCGCAGGATCAAAAAGTAAAAAAGGAGGTTCAATTTTGGATTGAAGAAGAAAAATGTAACCTTAGGGGGTAATTTTTGGTTTTCAAAAATAATTATTTCTATTTAAATAATGCAATGAAAATATTGAAAAATGGTAATTTTTCACAAAGTTATTTTTGCTCATGTCAAGTACAAATTTTCATTCTGCTCAATACGCCTGGCTTTGATTAAATAATAAAATTTTACATGAATAAATCTTAAATTTTTGTCAGTTTGATTATGCACACAAATGTGACATTCTTTGTCACAGCCCTTCAACTGAAACTGAATTCTTGATTATTTGTGTGAATTTGGCAACATTCTTTCTTTCGAGTTTTTCAAATTACTCAATCGACATTGTGGAAAATCGACGAAAAGGGCTCCAGTGACAAATTTTAGGAGGAAAATATTGAACAAGCTAATTTACCTGTAAAACAAATTTTTGGTCGATAACTTTTTTCCCAACTGTAGGCTGGAAGTCTGAGGACTCGAGAAAGCGAAGAAAGAATTCGTAGACCAACTGAAGGTGGGGCCAGCTCGCCTCCATTGTTGGGTCGTCTTCCTCAGGATCGAAGTCTGGGTTTTCACTAGGTGGCAACGTGCGGAATAGGTTTGCCGAAATCTGCAAATAGAGGTAATGTTCAAACGATCGAGCAAAAACTAAATTCCATTCAGGTTCTAATCACAAAATTAATCAAATGTAAAAGCCTCTCGATTTAATGATAGCATCAAAAATTTGGAAGAGACAACTTTGGAGGCTTTCAAATTTAAAAGAGATACAATTTGAAAGCCTCCGAGATTAGGACAAAAATTTAAAGCATGCGAATTAAAACAAAATCCAGAATTTAAATGCATGAATTTTAAATCTAGGACTTCAAAATATTGAATATGATTAAAAAGATCTTTCAAATTCTTGATACTTTTTTTAAAATGTTAGACTTTCTCAAATAGTACTATTTATAGTTTGATGCCATCTTTAGAAATGTTTGAAATTTTCCACAAAGAATTTACGTAAGCAGATTAAGAAGTTTACTATTTATACAATAAGAGATATTATCTTTTAGGAACTGGTTCAGTGCATTCATTCAATGTATAAAGTTTCTAGTCAGGTATGTGAGTTTTAAAAATATATGCAATTTTGCAATAAAGCGGATATGAAATGATTTCAATACCTTTCTTGGGAAAACGGACATTGTAAATTTAAAACATGAAACCTTTCCCATCTTTCAAATTTAAATGTAATCGAATTAGAATGTTTTCCAATTTAGATGACATCAAATTGATACAATATTTCTGAATCACTTTTTTCAAGTTTGAAATAGCTGAAAATTTACATAAAATCGGTAAACTGTCAAATTTGCATTTTGATTGAACGCTACTCGACGCTGATAAACAAAAAAAGCATTTTAAAAAAAGTTCAAATTCGTATTTTTATTGGATTTACAACATGGAAATTTGTAAGTAGTTAAATTTGACAACATTTAATATTAAAACGTTGAACTTTTCTAATAAATTAAATGTGTAGATATAAAATTTAAAAAGATTTAATTTGACTGTTTTTGAATTCCATTTTTTTCAAATTGGACACCATTTTCAACGCTTTTTAAAGGAAATGTAAACTCGAAACTTTTTCCATCTTGCAAATTATTTAAATTTCAATGTATTTTTTTTATTTCCAATTTGAAAGCTTCAAACTTACATACTGACACATAAGAATTATTTCAAAAACAAAATATAAAACTTAATATTTAAATGCGAATTGTTATTTTTTTCAGATATCTCTTTAATTCGACAAAATTTGAATTTATTTATTAATTTATTATAATTTTATCAAATTGATATGTTTTTCTTCCTCATAGAGGAAGGTTTGTAATGACCAAAATTTTCAAATATACTTTTTTGACATATTTCGATATAATTCGACCCCAGGAGCTTGAAAATACATTTTTTTAAATGTCCGTGTGTGTGTTCACTATATCTCGAAAAGCTCTTATTGATATCCAGCTCTGATAGGATTTTAAGCTAGATCGTCCATTTAGAAGCGTTTTTTTTTAATTTAGAAATTTAAAAAAAATTTATCTTGTTCATATGAGAAAAAGTTTTTTGATTTTCAAAATACAACAATACTATATCCAGTGTATTTGTTTGCGTCTTCGAGACGCATCGATCGACCAACTGTTAAAGCTTTTATGACCTACCAGTACCGATTTATGAAATTAAAAAAAAATGGTTTATTCTGTTTATATGAGAAAATCTTTTTTGATATTCGAAACACAACAATACTATATGTAGTGTATTTGTTCGCATCTTCGAGACACATTTATCGACCTATTGTTGGACCTATTACGACCCCTCAGTACCGATTTACGAAGTTTCAAAAAAACTTGTGTATTCTGTTTATATGAGGAAAACTTGGTCTCTTATTAGAAATACTACAGTACTGTATTTGACATGTTTGTTCGCGTCTTCGAGACACGTCGAATGATCTAATGATGTACCTTCCATGACCTTTTATGATCTAGCAATACCGATTTATAAATTTAGAAGATTAATTGTTTATCTTGTTGATGAGGAAAATTAATTTGATATTGGGAATACAATAGTCATGTATATGATACATTTTTTTCGCGTCTTCCAGACGCATCGATCGCCCAATTGAAGAACATTTCTTGATCCAGCATAACCTACCAATATCGCTTTTAAATTTCTTAACAAAATTATTTGATTTGTTTTTAAGGGATTTTTTTTAAATTGGGAATATAAAAGTATTATATTTGAAGTATTTGTTCGCGTTTTCGAGACGCGTGGATTGACCTATTGACGAACTTTCGATGACCATTCTTTATTATTCAATAGCGATTTAGAAAGCTTAAAAAGGTTACATCGTTTATATGAAGAAAACTTTAGTTTTAATTTGGAATATAACACTACCGCAAGTTAAAAAGCTATTCATTGTAACAGACCACATCGATTAAAATTTTTATGGGCTCCCTCATTTTCTGAAAATAAAATTTCCGATAAGACAGAAACATAAGCTTGAAAAATAATGAAAGTCTCAATTTTTCTTTTTTTTAGCGAAACACCTCCCTCTATGAGGAAGCAAAGTGCTCATGAAATAATCACAAATAATTGCACCCATAGTGAATACAACCATAGTACTTCGCAGCGGTATTTAATTTTGAAATTAAAAAGTATTACAGACATAAGACCTATTTATATCTTATCAGAATTAAGCCAAAAGGGCAATTCCTGTACATAGTTCAATAAATAAATACTGAAAAAAGGTTTTAAATTTTGTAAAAAGAAACTTGAGTTCAAATGGATTCAAATCTGAAATTCTTTCAGATTCAAAGAATTATAATTGTGCAGACAGACGTAAAGGAAAGAAGGACGAACGCCTGTTTGGTATGGAAAATTCACTCGAGCTACACTAGTTTATGGTTAAGTTCATTTAAAAGAATTCGTAACGTGATAGTCTGGTACATGCCCGTAATAAAGATCGAAAAAACAGTTGTCAAACATTTTTATTATAAAATTAGTATTCGACGAGACGTACCATCTTGATGATTTCGGGGTAAACAGGCTCAGTGAGTACACCTCGACCTGCTGTGATGTATTCTACAAGTTCATTGAGAGTCGCACGTTTAATTTCCTTATCCTTGAGATCTGCGACTGGATCCATGAAGTCAAAAGTCACACAGCATTGCCGTAACTTCCTAATGAATAAGTCTTCCTGCTCCGATGGCGTAACATCTACAAAACAAAAAAAGAGACATCACCTTTAGACGCAATTCAACATTTCTTATCCGCTTTTATCACCATAATATTTTGCAACAGTTGGGGTCCGCATGAAAAGGGCCCTTATGGTCGGTTTTAGTTTGGGAGATATTCACGTTTTTCTAAATCAGGGTCAAAATTTTACTTTCCGGTTTCAATGGGGGATGATACTAGGACCTATACTGAATTTACTGGTACTATAGTCATGTCCCAAAAGCAACCGGAAGAGAGTATATTTCATGTTCGCAAAAAATTTATAACACGTGCGCTTACGCACGTAATCATTAGAAAATAAATGGTTAACATTGATTTTTTTGTAGTTTAAAAAATTCTGCTTAAAAGCATTTAGGGTTGGTAAGAAAATTAATTATTGTTCAGACTTTAAAAGAAATATTTAAATGAAGCAAACTGCTCCTATAAATAAAACAATATTCGATTAAATTAAAAAACAAGGGTGTATTAACAAAAAATCTTTTAGTATTAAAAACATTGCTTTGGTTGAAAAATAAAGAGAAAAAAGCAGTTGGAGCCGTTGAAGTCAATGAAGACAAAATTGAGCAAGAAAGAGAAAAAAAAGTAAACAGGCTCATGTGAATAATATAAACAGCACAAGCTTATGTAAGAGTACTTTCTAAGGTTTGCAAACGCGTACAAATCAGTTATAATTATTGTGAAGAAGCAGTAGAATGCACTAATGCGGTATCAAAGTATAATTTGTCCTTTCTTGAAAAAATTTGTGAATCACGAGCTGAATCATTTCCTCCAGATGAAAAATAAAATCGGCAATTTACATTTCATAATTTTGTTGTTTTAATAGGTGGCTTCCATGCTGGACGCACACAAACCAGACCCTTATATCATCGACTTTTTTTAAACTTTGACTACTTATTTGTTTAGCATAGAGAAAATATAGATTGCCAATGATTTCACTTCCAATACATTTTTTTTTTAAGTTATGTATTGCACTTTTTCTATTTTTGAAAATTTTTGAATCACGTCAAATGATCTATTGATGTACCTTCTTTTTGATTTGAGGAAAACTTTTTTTACATTCTCATCAGAGAAGGTATTAGATTTGTGTAAAATCTGCCCCCCCCCCACCCGTTTTTGTCAAATGTCCACGTTTTGATACCCCCTGAACCCAAAAAACACGTTTTCGCGAATGTTTCTGTCTGTCTGTTGGGTGTGTGTCTGTAGATTTTTAGTCTGATAGAACGATAATTTTCGAAAAAATTGACATATTGGACTGGGCTTCGGTATACTCTTCAAGTGTCCTAAAATGAAGGTCAAGTTCGTTAGCCAGCCATTTTGGATAAAAATTCAAAAAGTGAGCGCATTTTCAAAATTTTGGATACCACTTTTTTTCAAATTTAGAAATTCTATGTACGGTTGTTAGTAGTACTCGAAAAGAGGAACAATTTATCCTTATGATGTTTTTTGATAAAAAAAAAATACCGGAGTTATAACATTTACAACATTCCAAAAAACAAACGAAAATTAACATTTTAAGCCAAACAACGGACGATATGAATAAATGTCAAAGGAACCAAAACGTTGCATTTTGAACACCCTACAAGATTATCATAACAACTTTTCAAATTTTCTTGAAAAATCGAAAATTCAAATTTTAACCGCACAAAAAATAATGAAAAATCAAAAATTTAATTTTGCGGTCAAACTATACAAGATACGAAAAAGATGATTTGCCAAAAATTGTGCACTCGAAAAAGATCTACAAACTTTTTGGTAGGACGCGTAGTTTTTGTTTTATTCGTAAAAAACTACATTGACAATAGAAAAATTGACTTTTTAAAGAAACGACACAAGATACGACAAAAATAAATAGACCAAATTTGTTTACAAAAAAAGAGCTACAAATTTGACAATAATTTTTTGGTAAGACGCGTAGTTTTTGTTTGAATCGTAAAAAATAACATTAAAAATAAAAAAATTCAATTTTTTGGAAAACGGCACCAGGTACAAAAGAAAATTAATAAACAAAAGTTGTTCACTCAAAAAGGATCTGAAAATTTGTTATTGGTAATTTTGAGATAGAACAAGTGGATTTTCTTTTAATCGTAAAAAATAAGATTAAAAATAAAAAATTGAACTTTTGGAAAAACGACATAAGAGACGGAAAAAAATGAAAAGACAAAAGTTGTTCAACCAAAAAAGATCTACAAATTTGTTATAAACTCTTGTTATGAAAACATATTAAAAACAAAAAAATTACCTTTTTCAAAAAAGGACACAAGCTACAATAACATTTTATTTGACAAAATTTTTCGCCTAAATTATGTCCACAAATTTCTTCAAAACCAGTTTACACTAGGATGCGTATTTCTAGTTTAAATTGTACAAAAAAACATTTAAAATAAACAAATTAAATTTATGGAAAAACGACACAAGTTGCAATAAAATCTTTAATAACAAACTTGTTTTTTTTCTTATAGTATGCGCACTTTTTTTCAATCATAAAAAAGACGTATGTTTCAAAGCAATGCATACTATGAATTGTAATAATATAAATTTATTGAAATGATACATTTTGCAGGGTAGCTGAGAATAAAATTTAATGTGAAATAAGAAGCAAATATTAAATTAATCATGATAAATAAAACTTGTACTTCATTTTGCAATATCTGAATAAGCAATTCCAGGTCGAGGTACATAAATAAATGTAATATACATTTGATAGAATGTGTTCGTTAAAGCCGAAGGAGCTTTAACAAAAGAGAATTCAAAATCACCAAATTACAGTTGTCGATGCTTTGACCTTTAACTTTAAAAGTTCTGTGCATAAATGGGGGGAAATACAAAGACCGAGCGCGTAGCGCGAGGTAAATACATTATCGAGCGCAAAGCGCCAGAACCAACAGTCGCGCGATGAGAATTGGGAATACAACAGTAATGTATATGATATATTTGTTCGAGTCTTCGAGACGCATCGATTTCCCAATTGAAGAATTTTTCATGACCTACCATAACCTACCAATGCATTGGTTTAATTACATCAAATATAGTACTGTTATATTCAAATATACAAAAAAAACTCTTTCAAACAAAGTAAATAATTTTGTTAAAAAATCATTTACCTTGTTTGCGTAAGAGGATTTTTTGTATATCGGACATATAACAGTACTATATTTGATGTAATTATTCGTGTCTTCGAGACGCCTGTATTGATCTATTGTCGAACTTTCGACCACAAATAAATACACCCATATAGTGAGTACGTCCATAGTACTTCGCAGCATAATTTTTTTGAGAAGAGATAAAAAAACATAAAATATACATTATTCTCTCTGTGAAAGCTTCAATCGATTAAATCAATTTATTAGGTATTTCCACTTAACCATCAGATAACTTCACTTCGTTGAGTTCTGACGGGAAAACAACGGACCAAATCAATGGGAGTAATCCCTATTTTGTTAATATCTTCGTATAAACTTTTTTTTCTATATAAGTGTATCTGGAAATTAGTTTTAATTTTCTAAGAAGTATTTAATTAAACAATAAAATGATAATTATTACTATGTATTACAAAGATATTACGAAAATGTAGGTTTGTCCCATGCATTTGGTGCCATTGTTTCCCCTTATCACTCGACCAAGTTAAGTTAGCTGGCGATGAAGTGAAAATGCCTAATTAGGTATTTTCACTTCAACCACCAGCTAACTTCACTTCGTTGATTGCTGAGAAGAAAACAGTGGACCTAATTAACTTTATTTTTGTAATATCTTCGTAATAAATGATAGTTATTATCATTTTATTATTTCATTAAATAGTTCTTAAAAAATAAAAACTATTTTTCGAATACACCTATATAGAAAAAATCAGTTTTTACGAAGATATTAGCAAAATAGGCAAAAAATGGACCGAATCCCATGCATTTGGTCCATTGTTTTCCCTCTCAGCACTGAACGAAGTGAAGTTAGCTGGTGGTTGAAGTGAAAATACCTAATAAGTATTTAGAGGTTATGCTTAAGTGTGGAATTTAGATCAAAATAGTGGCGCGAAATTTGAATGGTAAGATGTTATTTTTTCATTTAGACAGTAAGCAGCACTATTATAATAAAATATGTTTGCCTCTATTTTAACTTCTTATTAAGAACGGGTATGAAAATCTGAAGAATGTCAACTTTTCGTGGTAGAAGGGAGAAATCGGTCTTTCAGTGAGTGCATAAATGATAGAAATTGCATTAGTAAAGAAACCGTAGAGCTGCTGAACTCAAATAATCGTACTTTATACTCCAACTAACCAGGATAACAGAGAGTTATTCTACGAGCTGCTGAACATGAGATGCAGTATAGTAAACGATAGAACACAGAAGTAACAAGTAAACTGCACAAATTGAAGAGAAACTGATTTCATACTCATACACGAAGAGAAGACGGTGGGAAGGGAAAATGAAACCATCGGATACGAAAGATTGAAACTAGTCTGGGAATTAATTGATCATCAGAGCAAACGATCTGTTCAAACAGAATCCTATCGATTGTATCAAAGACTTCACGTTCAGAGGATTCAAAGTTCTAGGAATAAAAGGAGATTGTCTGAAACTGTATTTATGAAACTTGTAATTCATATAGTCGAAAAAAATTTATTTTCAATATTCAAGTTGACCACTTGCCAAATTCTTTCTTTTAGGAATGAGAGCTAACCAGAAAATATTTTCTTTTGGAAATTCCATATCTTCAGCTCTACTTGATCGATTTTAATTTTTAAAAGCGAAAATTGTATTGATTAAATTAAAAAGGACACCAAAAAAATTGAAATTTGTTTGAAAAATCCAAACATTAAAAACGTGATATCTTTTCTATTTGCGACAATGAAGTAATTTTGACCTATATTTTTTTCGAAGAAAATGGAAATAAAAGAATGTTTAATTAAAATTATAAGCAGTTAAACATGAATTATCAATTTTTTATACAAATTTAATAAACTAATTCCTAATCAAGCCTAATTATTCCGCTTTAATAATGTGCTATTAGACAACAACTGTGTGTTATTTAAACAAATTTAATAAATAAATGCATTATTTGACCCTTTGTCGGTATGTGCGGTTGGCTTTTTTAGCAGAATCAACTATACATCTTTAACTGAGGGCCATTTACTTGAGATATTGTACTTTTCAACAACAATCATTCATTATATAAACAAGTTTAATAAACAAATTCATAATTCCACCATTTTTTGGTAGATAAGTTTCGTCTCTTCAGTAGAATCAACTATGAATCTCTCCTTAATGTTCTTCTGCAAATGAAAGAATTCGAAGTAAAACTCTTTCAAAGTAGTAACCATTTAAAATTTATTAAAAACTAAAACATTTAAAATTCAGCAATCTTGAGTTAAAAGCTTCAAAATAAATGAGAATTACTTAAAAATCTTTTTTCTTTCGAACTCAAAACCATTAAAATTGAAGAATTTTTATTTCAAACTTTTAATTTAAACCTATAAAATGCCAGTACTTTTAATTTTCAAATATTTTAAATTGAACATTTACTCACACCTTCAATAACATGAAATTTAAAATTGAGGGCTAAATTTAACAATCCTTAAAATAAGGATACAAAACTGTACGTTCTTAAATTTGTAATATTCCGGATTGAATAACTAAAGATTAAGTGACTTGAAAATTAAACAAATTTAAATGAACCATTCAAAGATAAACAGTTTTGTTTTTCATGTTGAGTGATTGGATAGATTTTTTGACTATATAAGGTTTAATTAGATTTTCGATAAAAAGTAAATTTACTGTCATTTTCAGCGTGAAAAATGGAAAATTTTTAATTGAATTATTCTAAAATGACGTTCAAAATTAAATAATTGCAAATTGGCAATGTATCAAATTGAACAATTTAAACTATCAAGCGTTCCAAATTAAACGATTCCAAATTTCGTTAGAAACTGGACAATTTTTTTAATAAGATTTGTGAAATTAAAAACGTTTTGCAACTGAGAGCTTTTAAATTCTCATTCATGGGAGTGTAATGGAATCGTACACATTTTTTAAAGTTAAGACATTTGATATTAAATCGTTTAAAATTAATCACTGTCAAATCAGGCATTATGCTTTTCAAAATTGAACCATTTTCATTTTGAATGAAAAGTTAAAATTTAAGAAAAATTCAGCAGTCTGAAATAAAAATTTAATTTTAGTTTAATGTCTGTAAAAGTAAATAATTTTAGGACACTGGCAAAATTTTAAATCAAATTCATTCAAAATTGTCACTATTCAGTCTCAAAAAATTACCGGGTTCAGCTTCACCGGCCATTCTGAATATTGCCCGAAAACCTAATTTAGAACAAACAAAATATAATTTAATGACCTTATAATTGAATCATAAATATTGGAAATAATACAAATTTTATAGTTTCCTGAAGTTTGATCAAAGTTTCCTAAGTTTATTTCTAGCGGGAACCTAATTCATTGAAAGCTCTCGTTGTCGGTAAATAAACATTAGCAACAAAAATAAATATACAAGAACAGGCTACTCATCTATAACTTAATTTTCTAAACAATATACATTTCAGCTTCATTTTTTTTTAAATTTTACTTCTCTCAAATTATAGTAAAAAATTGCATAATTTAATTTTCAGTCTCGAACATTCGATTTTTTACAGTGTTTAAAAGTTTCTCCAATACTCCACGATCATCAGTTACCATTTCTGAAAAGATGATTTATGATTGCAACCGAAGTGCTTAAAATTACACGAATTCAGGACAGAAATTGCCTTTCAAATTGAGTACTGATTTATGTTAATTGTAGAAAGACCTGCAGCGACTATTATTCTGCAATTGGATCGATATTGTTAATAAGATTTCAGAATTGAACTGATTCGTACTGATTCGAACTAGTACGGAAATTCGATATTAGTGGATAAAAAAGGGGAAATTGTTAAATCGACAAGCCACCACCAGGAAAAGAAAGAAGCTCCAACATAACAGTAGTAGGGTTATCGGGGTGTAGGGTTATTTTGGTACGCCCGTGATACAAATTGGAGCAGGGGTATTCATAATCCAGACACAAGGAAAACTGCATTGGCTTCGTATTGCTTTTTTCCACACTATTCTACATTTTAAACGGCTCTCAATTAATCCTTAAATTCCTGTCTAATAAAAAAGTATTAATTATTCAAAAATTACAAGCACGGAAAAAATAATCGCTTAAATTTTACGTGACTATTCTATGACTCCTGGATAGATAAAAAAGTCTGGTGAGATTTCAGCGAATTTGATTAAATAGTAGAAAAAATAGTTAATTCATTAAAAAAAAAAGAGTCACTAGAAAAAGTCTACTAATTCTCATGAAAAAGTATTCATAATAAAAAATAATAAAAAAATATTCATAATAAAGTATATAATGAAGCTTTTTTATAAATTGCCTCGTAAATTGCCCTACAGAAATTTTTAAATAAATTTCAAGAAGCCATATTAGACATTATAAAACTTGGATAACCAAAATGATTTTAACAATTTGATTACTGAATTCGAGTTTAATCTGGAAATATTTTCTAAATTAATGTTCTTCGAATTCTTACTCTTTCAAGAAAAAAAAATTATACATCAACAGTTAGCTTAATGTTTATAAAATTCGACAAATTTTCATTAAACATTTTTTTTAGTTAGGTCTCAATTAGCATATCTACAGCGATTTTCGAGAATTCCTGATGAAGAAACAATACATCTGGAGAAATTGTAGCATATCTACACGAATTCCAGGATTTGGGATTTCTTCATCCGGATTCGAGGGTAACTTTGAGCCACCGATCCTTCTTTTCCATAGCACATCTGCATTTTTTATTTGTCAAGCAAAAATAATTCTAGTTTATTAATAATATAATTATTATTAATTATCGGAAATAATTTTAAAACAATTAATTATAATTTAATAATAAATTAATAATTACATCATAATTTTATTTTTTTTATCAACGTTTGGAAAATTTGTAGTTGTTAAGTTTCTCCAGCAGGAAACTCGGAGGTTTTTGAAGACTGATCCCTATATTCCGCAGCACATCTGCGCAGATGTGTTTATTAGTAAGGATTCTCGGCGACTTTGTGCAATAATATCCAGCCCTATGCATCGCCCGTGTATTTCGGTTAGTTCCCACTGCTTCTTAGCGTAAGCTGAGTTGTAGGTGGCGCTGGGTGGCATGTAAACCTGAATTTGTCAACAAATACATGTCAGATGTATAGGCAGGCTCCGTTTTTTACCATTTTTATCTAATAGCAAGTTTTTTGACAAATGATTTTAATTCGAAATTATGGGGAAAATTAAGAACGAAAAAGACCCTCCAAAAGAAAAGAAAATCAAAAACACGGGAATAGTTGAAAAGAAAAGACGGAAACCGGTGTATAGCTCCAGGATGTACTTCGGG